>CM060267.1:5383081-5416219 GCA_030684275.1 Acipenser oxyrinchus oxyrinchus
GTGTGTGTGTGTGTGTGTGAGTGTTTCAGTGCTGTGTGTGTGTGTGTGTGTGTGTGTGTGTGTGTGACAGTGTTTCAGTGCTGTGTGTGTGTGTGTGTGTGTGTGTGTGAGTGTTTCAGTGCTGTGTGTGTGTGTGTGTGTGTGTGTGTGTGAGTGTTTCCAGTGCTGTGTGTGTGTGTGTGTGTGTGTGTGTGTGTGTGTGTGAGTGTTTCAGTGCTGTGTGTGTGTGTGTGTGTGTGTGTGTGTGTGTAGTGTTTCAGTGCTGTGTGTGTGTGTGTGTGTGTGTGTGTGTGTGTGTGTGTGTGTGTGTGCGAGTGTTTCAGTGCTGTGTGTGTGTGTGTGTGTGTGTGTGTGTGTGTGTGAGTGTTTCAGTGCTGTGTGTGTGTGTGTGTGTGTGTGTGTGTGTGTGCGAGTGTTTCAGTGCTGTGTGTGTGTGTGTGTGTGTGTGTGTGTTTCAGTGTGGTGTTCTCGATTAAAATATTTTAATAATGTGTTCGGGGACTGTTTTATTTGTTGCTATGGAAACGTGGCAGATATAAGTCTGTGCTGCTGCTGGCGAGCTGGGAGATCAGACAAGGAGAGTGATCCGGAGTGAGGAGTGAGCTGAGATGTGCTGTGTGTGCCTCACACTCACAACAACATTCCCATGTATACACCCTCACTCATTCACTCACACTCACACCCTCACTGAGCTGCTGCAGGAGCCACATTGACCTCAATTAATGGAGCTCTCCTCTCCACTGAAACACCAAATATATTAATGCTTAAGAAAATATATATATATATATATATATATATATATATATATATATATATATATATATATATATATATATATATATATATATATATATATATATATATATATATATATATATATATATATATATATATATATATATATATATATATATATATATATATATATATATATATATATATATATATATATATATATATATATATAAATGTTTAATTGAGCAATCCATCCCACAAATACTTTCCTCAAATACTAATCATGAAGCAGCGAAGCAGAATGACTGGATTGTTCTTCATTTAAACCCCCAATCGGGGTGGGCAAGACCAGCACCCACAATATACCCTCTCAAACCTGAACCTGAAGCCATAACATCTGTGGATATCTGTGCCTCAGATAGGCTTGTGGTTCCACAGCGTATCTCTCTGGATAATAATAGCCAGTGCAGTTTCTGTCTTCTTTGCAGTTGAAGGAAAGCTCCTGCTCCTTTCATGGAAACGCAGACAGATGGTGTGAAACTGAACCGAGACGCAGGCTTTAAAAGACACTCAGAAACACACAGACAAGCCTTTACCCTGCAGACCAGCCAACTGCAGCTTAATACAGCAATTAAAATAAGTGCCTGTGCTGTGCCAAGCATCAGCAATCAAAACCCACAAGTACATAAAACTAGAGGCAGGGAGTAGTGAAGCAGCGCTGTCCCATCAGAAACAACACAATGAAGCAGCGCTGTCCCATCAGAAACAACACAGCGAAGCAGCACTGTCCCGTCAGAAACAACACAGCGAAGCAGCACTGTGCCATCAGAAACAACACAGCGAAGCAGCACTGTGCCATCAGAAACAACACAGCGAAGCAGCACTGTCCCGTCAGAAACAACACAGCGAAGCAGCACTGTGCCATCAGAAACAACACAGCGAAGCAGCACTGTCCCGTCAGAAACAACACAGCGAAGCAGCACTGTGCCATCAGAAACAACACAGCGAAGCAGCACTGTGCCATCAGAAACAACACAGCGAAGCAGCACTGTGCCATCAGAAACAACACAGCGAAGCAGCACTGTCCCGTCAGAAACAACACAGCGAAGCAGCACTGTGCCATCAGAAACAACACAGCGAAGCAGCACTGTGCCATCAGAAACAACACAGCGAAGCAGCACTGTGCCGTCAGAAACAAGGTCTACACCTGGGTCTCACAGAGATAGACTAAGCAGCAGGATCAGATAAGGTCAGGGCCAGTCCCCTATAGAAGATGTCTTGCATCACTGTGTCCTATAGGAGATATTGCATCACTGTGTCCTATAGGAGATGTCTTGAATCACTGTGTCCAATAGAAGATATTGCATCACTGTGTCCTATAGGAGATTTCTTACATCATTGTGTCCTATAGGAGATGTCTTGCATCACTGTGTCCTATAGGAGATGTCTTGCATCATTGTGTCCTATAGGAGATGTCTTGCATCAATGTGTCCTATAGGAGACGTCTTGAATCACTGTGTCCTATAGGAGATATCACATCACTGTGTCCTATAGGAGATATCGCATCACTGTGTCCTATAGGAGGTATCACATCACTGTGTCCTATAGGAGATATCACATCACTGTGTCCTATAGGAGATATCACATCACTGTGTCCTATAGGAGATGTCTTGCATCACTGTGTCCTATATGAGATGTCTTGAATCACTGTGTCCTATAGGATATATCGCATCACTGTGTCCTATAGGAGATGTCTTGCATCACTGTGTCCTATAGGAGATGTCTTGAATCACTGTGTCCTATAGGATATATCGCATCACTGTGTCCTATAGGAGATGTCTTGTATCACTGTGTCCTATAGGAGATGTCTTGCATCACTGTGTCCTATAGGAGATGTCTTGCATCACTGTGTCCTACAGTAAAGGTCTCGTCAGTATCTGCTTGGTTGATTTCATGCCTGCAGGCGTGACGTTAGATTTTCCAGCGAGGAGGAGGGAGGGGGGAGCAGATGGTCTTATCACGTCAGCCCCCCAAGGGACAGGGATAAGTGGAGGCCTGGCACAGCGCCCCCGCCACATCACAACGCCACCTGCAGTTTATATGGTGTCATCACACTCTGCCCTGCCGGAGCCTGGCACTGCCAAGCGGACCAGCTGCCAGACACTGCCAGAGGAGAGGCCTGCCTG
The DNA here is from genome assembly GCA_030684275.1 of Acipenser oxyrinchus oxyrinchus. Taxonomy (NCBI): domain Eukaryota; kingdom Metazoa; phylum Chordata; class Actinopteri; order Acipenseriformes; family Acipenseridae; genus Acipenser; species Acipenser oxyrinchus. Next base: position 5,386,003 of record CM060267.1, read on the forward strand.
TGATACTGCCTGATTACTACCACCCTGGCTGCTCCTGCACTCACTGCACTGAAACCAAGTATTCTGCAGAAATAACCCAGCCCATCCATTACTGATATACACCCTATAGTGCTAAATGTAGAAATGCAAAAAGAAACCATTAATAATACATCCAGTGCCTTCTTATTGTGATAAGTACTGGTATCAGAGAGAGAGAGTACTGGTATCATATCCGTGTGCAGGAAGGCAGGCGGAGACACAATCCGGCTTGCTGTGGTTGTGGTTAGGGCTGGGGTGAGGGTTAGGGCTGGGGTGAGGGTGAGGGTTAGGGCTGGGGTGAGGGTTAGGGCTGGGGTGAGGGTTAGGGCTGGGGTGAGGGTGAGTGTTAGGGGTTGGGTGAGGGTGAGGGTTAGGGCTGGGGTGAGGGTTAGGGCTGGGGTGAGGGTGAGTGTTAGGGGTTGGGTGAGGGTGAGGGTTAGGGCTGGGGTGAGGGTTAGGGCTGGGGTGAGGGTGAGGGTTAGGGCTGGGGTGAGGGTTAGGGCTAGGGTGAGGGTGGGGGTTAGGGCTGGGGTGAGGGTTAGGGTTAGGGTGAGGGTGAGGTTAGGGCTGGGGTGAGGGTTAGGGTTGGGGTGAGGGTGAGGTTAGGGTTGGGGTGAGGGTGAGGGTTAGGGTTGGGGTGGGGTTAGGGTTAGGGTTGGGGTGAGGGTGAGGGTTAGGGGTTGGGTTAGGGTGAGGTTAGGGCTGGGGTGAGGTTAGGGTTAGGGTTGAGGGTTAGGGCTGGGGTGAGGGTTAGGGTTGGGGTTGAGGTTAGGGTTAGGGTTAGGGTGAGGGTTAGGGTTGGGGTGAGGGGTTAGGGTTGGGGTGAGGGTTAGGGTTGGGGTGGGTAGGGTTAGGGTTGGGGTTGGGGTGAGGGTTAGGGTTGGGGTTAGGGGTGAGGGTTAGGGTTGGGGTGAGGTTAGGGTTAGGGTTAGGGTTAGGGTTGAGGGTGAGGGTTAGGGTTAGGGTTAGGTGGGTGAGGGTTAGGGTTGGGGTGAGGGTGAGGGTTAGGGGTTAGGGTTAGGGTTAGGGTTAGGGTTAGGGTTAGGGTTGGGGTTAGGGTGAGGGTTAGGGTTGGGGTGAGGGTTAGGGTTGGGGTGAGGGTGAGGGGTTAGGGTTGGGGTGAGGGTTAGGGTTAGGGTTGAGGGTTAGGGCTGGGGTGAGGGTTAGGGTTAGGGTTGGGGTGAGGGTTAGGGTTAGGGTGAGGGTTAGGGTTAGGGTTAGGGTTGGGGTAGGTTAGGGTTAGGGTTGAGGGTTAGGGTTAGGGCTGGGGTGAGGGTTAGGGTTAGGGTTAGGGTTGAGGGTTAGGGTTAGGGTGAGGTTAGGGTTAGGGTTAGGGTTGGGGTGAGGGGTTAGGGTTGGGGTGAGTTAGGGTTGGGGTTAGGGTTGGGGTTAGGGCTAGGGTGAGGGTTAGGGCTGGGGTGAGGGTGAGGGTTAGGGTTGGGGTTAGGGTGAGGGTTAGGGTTAGGGTTGAGGGTTAGGGTTAGGGTTAGGGGGTTAGGGTTAGGGTTAGGGTTAGGGTGAGGGTTAGGGCTGGGGTGAGGGTTAGGGTTAGGGTTGAGGGTTAGGGTTAGGGGTTAGGGGTGAGGGTTAGGGTTGGGGTGAGGGTGAGGGTTAGGGTTGGCTGGGGTGAGGGTTAGGGCTTGGGTGAGGGTTAGGGCTGAGGGTTAGGGTTAGGGTTAGGGTTAGGGTTAGGGTTAGGGCTAGGGGTGAGGGTTAGGGTTGGGGTGGGGTGAGGGTTAGGGCTGGGGTGAGGGTTAGGGTTAGGGTTAGGGTTGGGGTTAGGGTGAGGGTTAGGGCTGGGGTGAGGGTTAGGGTTAGGGTTAGGGTTAGGGCTGGGGTTAGGGTGAGGGTTAGGGCTGGGGTGAGGGTTAGGGTTGGGGTTAGGGTTAGGGTTAGGGTTAGGGTTAGGGTTAGGGGTTAGGGTTAGGGTTGGGGTTAGGGTTAGGGTTAGGGTTAGGGTTAGGGTTAGGGTTAGGGTTAGGGTTAGGGTTAGGGTTAGGGTTGAGGTTAGGGTTGAGGAGTTAGGGTTAGGGTTAGGGTTAGGGTTAGGGTTAGGGTTAGGGCTGGGGTGAGGGTTAGGGCTGGGGTGAGGGTTAGGGCTGGGGTGAGGGTGAGGGTTAGGGTTAGGGTTAGGGTTAGGGTTAGGGTTAGGGTTAGGGCTGGGGTGAGGGTTAGGGCTGGGGTGAGGGTTAGGGTTAGGGTTAGGGTTAGGGTGAGTGTGAGGGTTAAGGTTAGGGTTAGTTGTGCATTTCTAGAAGCTCTTGATACAGTGCTGTTCAGAAAGCGGATGCTCAGTGCTATTCAATTCAGAGGGATTCCTATTGACCTCGTTCACCCGGACAGACTGAGCTGTAGCAGTGAGGCTGCCTGTCTGCAGAGCCTCAGTGTGGAGAACAATACAATCCAGTTCTACTGAACCTGTTTAAAGAGATTCCTCTAACCCTGCGCACTGCCTGGACAAGATTACAGGAGCAGGGGTATAGTACACATAGACTCACATACAATAAACACACACATACAATACACACAATACACACACTCACACACAATACACTCACACAAAATACACACACTCACTCACTCACACACTCACACACAGCTCAGCAGTGGAGGAGATGAGAGAGTATAATCAATGCACTCAGTGAGTCACACAGACCAGCACACGGGCTGCCCCAGGGAACGCCCCACCAATCCATCTCTGAGTCATACAGGCCAACATCCACTTCCCTCCCTCCCAGCCCTCAGCTCTAACCCCTAGCCCCACTGCCTTCCTCCTCCCAGTCCCTCAGCTCTAACCCCTAGACCCCACTGCCTTCCTCCCTCCCAGTCCCTCAGCTCTAACCCCTAGCCCCCACTGCCTCCCTCCCTCCCAGCCCCTCAGCTCTAACCCCTAGCCCCACTGCTTTCCTCCTCCCAGTCCCTCTGCTCTAACCACTAGACCCCACTGCCTCCCTCCCTCCCAGTCCCTCAGCTCTAACCCCCAGACCCCACTGCCTCCCTCCCTCCCAGTCCCTCAGCTCTAACCCCTAGCCTGCTCTCTCTCCCAGCCCTGTGGTAGTGTTTAGGCGGGTGTGCTGTGCTGCCAGTGCATTGAGGGTTATGGCAGCCTGTGTGAATGCAGGGGTCTGGCATCTGCAGCCCACGCTGCTTTCAAAGAAGCTGCTGTTGAATATTCAACAGCGAGGAAATTTACAAACGTCAAAAGCCACGGTGGGTAAGTGAGTGCTAATTTCCACATCACAGACAATCTGTAATGAGACCTTCAGAGCGCCTTGCAGAGGAGGGAGGGGAGAGCCGGGAGACACAGGGTGCTGGGGAAGTACTCCAGAGAGAGGCAGGTCCTGCCCCTCCCTCCCTCCCCGTCATCCACACACACACCTATTAAACTCTATTAAACACTAAACAGTGCAGAATTCCTGGCTCTCCTCCCAGTCCCCCTCCTCCCAGTCCCCCTCCCTCCTCCCAGTCCCCACCTCCCAGTCCTCCGCCCTCCTCCCAGTCCCCCTCACTCCTCCTAGTCCCCCTCATCCCAGTCGCCCTCCTCCTCCCTCTTCCCAGTCCCCCACCCTCCTCCCAGTCCCTCTCTTGTCTGTAGTATTGGATACTCACCAGTTTGCGTTGGCACCAGGTGCAGATTCCACAGAGCACAAGCATGGAGGCGGTGCAGACAGTGACAGCGAGAGAGACCAGCACCACACTGAGAGACAGCGTGCCTGAGAGAGAGAGAGAGAGAGAGAGAGAGACAGACACAATCAATCACTTCTTATTACCTGCTTACCGTTTGTTCCGTCACAATGCGTTTCATTGCACAGGATGATCACAATGCGTTTTATAGCACAGACAGGGATACACTGAGACCACAGAATCACACTCACTGCACAGACAGGGCTAGAGAATCACACTCACTGCACAGACAGGGCTAGAGAATCACACTCACTGCACAGACAGGGCTAGAGAATCACACTCACTGCACAATACAAGACTAGAGAATCACACTCACTGCAAAATACAAGACTAGAGAATCACACTCACTGCAAAATACAGGACTAGAGAATCACACTCACTGCAAAATACAGGACTAGAGAATCACACTCACTGCAAAATACAAGACTAGAGAATCACACTCACTGCAAAATACAGGACTAGAGAATCACACTCACTGCACAGACAGGGCTAGAGAATCACACTCACTGCACAGACAGGGCTAGAGAATCACACTCACTGCACAATACAAGACTAGAGAATCACACTCACTGCAAAATACAAGACTAGAGAATCACACTCACTGCAAAATACAGGACTAGAGAATCACACTCACTGCAAAATACAAGACTAGAGAATCACACTCACTGCAAAATACAGGACTAGAGAATCACACTCACTGCACAGACAGGGCTAGAGAATCACACTCACTGCACAATACAAGACTAGAGAATCACACTCACTGCAAAATACAAGACTAGAGAATCACACTCACTGCACAGACAGGGCTAGAGAATCACACTCACTGCACAATACAAGACTAGAGAATCACACTCACTGCACAATACAAGACTAGAGAATCACACTCACTGCACAATACAAGACTAGAGAATCACACTCACTGCACAATACAAGACTAGAGAATCACACTCACTGCACAATACAAGACTAGAGAATCACACTCACTGCAAAATACAATCTGCATGAAGCAGTTTCATGTGTTTTTACTTCATCGCATGCTTCTAGGAACGCACTCTGGAGCTGTTTATAGAGTCAATGCAGCCCATCTCTTATGATTAAAATCCTGTTTTATTCTTGGAAAGAACACAGCATATGTGTGTCAGTAGCTAATCCTGAACAAAAGGCAACGCTTTGGGCAAACTGGGAGGCGCTGGAATATTCTAGAATATTTGAATTGGCTGAGAGTGGCTTCATGATTAATAAGAGCTATGACATGGTTAATATGAGAATATGACACATGCATATTCCATGTATGTGTGCATCCAATCAATCATACACATTGTCATTTACAAAGAGGAGCTGGCAGGACTGTGAAGACACTGGGCAGAGCTGTGGAGTCTGTCTGCACTGAGGGAGGCTGGCAGCCACACTGTATCTGAGAGACTGGCTCACTGGAGAATACTGAGTGACCCCTCTGTGGACTGCGCTGGGACTGCGTGGGCAGAGAGAGCTCTGTCCATGGTGCTGGAGTCGACAGCAGCAGCAGCAGCAGCAGCATCTCAATCCACTCAGAAGCCAGGCAGCTGTCCCTTCCAGTGCTCACTCTGCTGCTTCTCATGAAGGCTCTGCTCCCTGTTCCTTTAATGAAGCCAATTAAGACTAGCAACACAAACGACAGCAACTACAAGCTAAACAAATCTCCTGAGGGCACTGGAGTTATACAGCTGTACACATACTCACCTTGGATTATTTATCTCTCTCTCTCTCTCTCTCTCTCCTGCTCTTGTTTCTCTCTCTCTCACGCTGTGCTGTGCTGTCTATGTGCTGAACCCCACTGTGCTGTGCTGAACCCCACTGTGCTGTGCTGTCACTGTGCTGTGCTGTCACTGTGCTGTATCACACTGTGCTGTGCTGTCACTGTGCTGTATCACACTGTGCTGTGCTGTATCACACTGTGTTGTGCTGTCACTGTGCTGTATCACACTGTGCTGTCAGTGTGCTGTATCACACTGTGATGTGCTGTCAGTGTGCTATATCACACTGTTCTTTGCTGTCACTGTGCTGTGCTGTATCACACTGTGTTGTGCTGTCACTGTGCTGTATCACACTGTGCTGTGCTGTATCACACTGTGTTGTGCTGTCACTGTGCTGTGCTGTCACTGTGCTGTATCACACTGTGCTGTCAGTGTGCTGTATCACAATGTGATGTGCTGTCAGTGTGCTATATCACACTGTTCTTTGCTGTCACTGTGCTGTGCTGAATCACACTGTGTTGTGCTGTCACTGTGCTGTATCACACTGTGCTGTGCTGAATGTGTTTCTCTCTCTCTCTCTCACGCTGTGCTGTGCTGTGCTGTCACTGTGCTGTATCACACTGTGCTGTGCTGTCACTTTGCTTTATCACACTGTGTTGTGCTGTCACTGTGCTGTGCTGTCACTGTGCTGTATCACACTGTGTTGTGCTGTCACTGTGCTGTGCTGTCACTGTGCTGTATCACACTGTGCTGTGCTGTCAGTGTGCTGTATCACACTGTGTTGTGCTGTCAGTGTGCTGTATCACACTGTTCTTTGCTGTCACTGTGCTGTGCTGTATCACACTGTGTTGTGCTGTCACTGTGCTGTATCACACTGTGCTGTGCGTTGGCTATGGTAGAGACGGGAAGTACAGGCAGCAGCACGAGGATGTGATGAATGGGGCAGCCTGACGCACAGCAGCTCAGCTCAGCTCAGAAGTGGGGCGTGTAATTAACGGTAATGCTTAATGTTCCTGTTTATGTGGTGGTGTAATTGCCCTGGCAGAGCGCTCGTAATGCCAATAAAGCTACTCTGAAATGAAACTCAATGCAGAGTGATGGAGCCTGCTGCTATGAGCCAAGAGCAGAGAGAGGGGGAGGAAGGAGAGGAAGAGAGGGGATTGAATATACAGAGAGTCTGTCTCTGTGTAAGAGAGGAGAGAGAACCTGTCTCTGTGTAAGAGAGGAGAGAGAGCCTGTCTCTGTGTAAGAGAGGAGAGAGAGAGCCTGCCTTTGTGTAAGAGAGCAGAGAGAGCCTGTCTCTGTGTAAGAGAGGAGAGAGAGCCTGTCTCTGTGTAAGAGAGGAGAGAGCCTGTCTCTGTGTAAGAGAGGAGAGAGAGAGCCTGTCTCTGTGTAAGAGAGGAGAGAGAGAGCCTGTCTCTGTGTAAGAGAGGAGAGAGAGCCTGTCTCTGTGTAAGAGAGGAGAGAGAGCCTGTCTCTGTGTAAGAGAGGAGAGAGCCTGTCTCTGTGTAAGAGAGGAGAGAGAGCCTGTCTCTGTGTAAGAGAGGAGAGAGAGCCTGTCTCTGTGTAAGAGAGGAGAGAGAGAGAGCCTGTCTCTGTGTAAGAGAGGAGTGCATTGTGGGACTGTGGGACACTGGGTAACCCTGAAAGCTGCTGTTTGCATCACTTTGCTACTCTTATAAAAGCCCTGGGTCTGTTCAAGATGTTCCCCTGTCAAACTGGCTCCCACGCTCAACCAATTAAAACCAACCTTATTAAAGAGCAGTTCTGCAGAGAAAACACACTTTACTGCAAAATATAAGAGAGCACCCACCAAGTTCCTGAGCAATGCGCTTCAAACTCAGCAGAGACCAGAGAGCCCCGAGCAGAACCCAGGCAGGGCAGACAGACCCCAGGGTACAGTACAGAGCGGTCTAGAGCAGGGGTCAAGGTCCATACCTCATCTCCCATCCAGATACCAACAAACAAACACAGACAGAGCTACAGAAATATCGTTTTTACATGTTGTGGTTTGAGAGTTCTTCACTAGGTTTAAAGGAGATTTTGGAACTCTCTCTCATTTTTACTAGTCTGCCTTCTTTACAGACTTGTCACGGCATGTCACGTTATGCTGTTTTCAGTCCTTTACATGATTGCTAATTAATTTAGCCTATTTTTCCACCATTAATTATATAGCATGTGAATATTTATCATATGCAATACATTGGGTCTTGTTGTGCAATTCTCTGTGCAAGTTTCCAGTTTAAGTTTGCAAAAAAAAAAATTAATGGTAAAAGTACCTGTGCTTGACAATAGCCACAGAGAAGGGGTATGTTGACGCTTACAAAACAGGCCACAGCAGCCCACGAGTTTCACTTCATGCGAGCTGCTAATGCAGCTGGCTTGTTTTATAATTTTGTTTCATTCATAGCTTGCACTGAGTAGCTGCTACTTACTGTCTGTGCTGTCTGAAAAATTCACAGCATCTCCAATGTGAATGCAAATAAAAACACAGATTGGCATATGACTTGGCGGTTGTCCTTGTGGTCCAGATTCGGACCGGAGTACGCCTGTTGCAGTCTTGAAACTTTGTAAAATACAGGTTAAAAAATAGGAATTCTAAAAAAAAAAATATATATATATATATATATATATATATATATATATATATATATATATATATATATATAGATGTTTTTATCTGCAGACAGACCGTGCAGAAACACCTCTGTAAACTATAAGGGAAAGAACGAGGGCTGATCAATGCAGCCTTAGAGTCAGGTAGAGAGAACATTGCTTCAGAAAGCTCTTCAATTATTCAGCAGCTTCGGAAGTACTGCTGGCCCTCCAGTACAATAATAAATAAATAAAGAAATACATATTCCCTCTCTCTCCCACAACACCAGTCCTGCTCTGTTCCCAGTGCTGCCAGCCTCTCGCTCAGAGCTGAAGTTCATCACAAACACATCGAGGAGGAGTGGATCAATAAAGAACTCTCTCTCTCCTCTCTCTTCTATTTCCTCCTCTCCCTGCGGCTAGGGGTCGGTTTGCTGTGTAAACTCTGTAACACTATGAAGACTCTCCATGCTGTCTATAAATATATAAACACACACACACACACACACACAGTTAATATTTAATCACTTTAATAATTTCAAGTTTGAAGTTCGGTTATTTATTTTATGAAAGTTTGAAAGCTGTGTTTTTATGTAAGCCTGACTGCATGTGTGTCAGTGTGCGTGTCAGTGACTGTGCACGTGTGTGTGCGTGTCAGTGACTGTGCACGTGTGTGTGTGCGTGTCAGTGACTGTGCATGTGTGTGCATGTCAGTAACTGTGCATGTGTGTGCAGGTCAGTGACTGTGCATGTGTGTGTGCGTGTCAGTGACTGTGCATGTGTGTGTGTGTGTGTCAGTGACTGTGCATGTGTGTGTGTGCATGTCAGTGACTGTGCACGTGTGTGTGTGTGTGTGTGTGTGTCAGTGACTGTGCACATGGGCGTGTGTGTGTGTCAGTGACTGTGCACGTGTGTGTGTGTGTGTGTATGTGTGTGTCAGTGACTGCACATGGGTGTGTGTGTGTGTGTCAGTGACTGTGCACATGGGCGTGTGTGTGTGTCAGTGACTGTACACGTGTGTGTGTGTGTGTGTGTGTGTCAGTGACTGCATGTGGGTGTGTGTGTGTGTGTGTCAGTGACTGTGCACATGGGTGTGTGTGTGGTGTGTGTCAGTGACTGCATGTGGGTGTGTGTGTGTGTGTGTGTCAGTGACTGTGCACGTGGGTGTGTGTGTGTGTCAGTGACTGTGCACGTGGGTGTGTGTGTGTGTCAGTGACTGTGCACGTGGGTGTGTGTGTGTGTCAGTGACTGTGCACGTGGGTGTGTGTGTGTGTGTCAGTTGTAGCTGGTACTTATTATACAAAGGGTCAGACAGCTAAAGCAGACTGGCTTGAACCAGCAACCTCTCACGCTGCAAGTGAGCGTCTTAACCACTGTGCCACAGAGCCAGGCTCATCTGCAGGAGCGCTTATAGAGCTTTTAAGAGATCAGAATCCATCACAGCAGTGAAATACAAAACACAGGAACCGTCCAGCAGCGATCTACACGATATCAGCAGGTGACTGACCCAGAGGGACTACATGTCGCTCATCTTTATATGTAGGCTATAGATTCACGTGGGGAACCGGTTAAAATCTATCATATATGATAAACCAATAATATTACCTATAAAACACCTGTGTAAAAATACATACAAACACGACTGAAGCCTTTAAAATCTTCAAAAGGCACTGACATAGTTAACCTGAACCAATACTTCAAGCGCAACACAGAAACCAGGACCAGAGGACACTCCGTGTGGAAGTGGAGACAGACTGAGGCCAGGGGGAAGTAGACACTTCTTCACACAGAGAGCGCGGTGAGGGGATGGGACGGGTTGCCTAGCCATGTTGATGAGGCAGAATCACAGGGATCCTTTAAGATCCGACTTGCAAAGTTCTGAGATCAATCAGCTGCTCTGATTGGCTGAACGGCCTCCTCCCGACGAGCTCCGATTGGCTGAACGGCCTCCTCTCTCGCTCGGGAGTTTTTTTCTGTTCTCATGTTTTATGTTGTTGGAAGGGTAAGGGTGTGGGTTTGGGTTTGTTATGAAACATGGCAGTGTTTTCGTGTTGGGTAGAAGGATGCTGTGGTCAGTCAGTCCACTCTAACTAATCGTGGCGGTCAGACTGACCTCAGCCCCCCCCCCCCCCCTGTTCACACAGGGAGTCCAGGAGCGAGACTCAGGGTAGGGGATGGATTGTTTTTCAATGTGAGTTTGAAGGGAAGTCAGATAGATTTAAACAGAATTAACATTCAATTTGAAGGTTAATCTAATTTCTCCATGCATTATTTATTTAAGTGAGGGAGAGAGAGAGAGCGAGGGAGAGAGAGAGAGAGGCAATGAGTGACCTTTCAGTTGCTCAGTATATCGGGTTGGAAAGGTCAGACTGGGGGTCCATCAGGTGGAGTGACCTCAAAATCAATAGGGGGGGGGGATTCCTTCTCAAGTATGCTTAATATCACAAAATGCCTACAAGTTGATTTCAAGTTGATTTTAATGAATAAATAATACACTTACATAAATGCTAACAGTCTATATATATATGTGTGTGTGTCTCTCCCCCTCTCCCCCTCTCGCAGTGTGATGCAGTTCTGCCTGCCTCGATTCACACAGGCTCTGTTTTCACACTGCACTTCCAGCTTGTCCCATTACTTATTCATCTCTTTCAGTAAGCTTTCTACTGGGGCTTCACAACAACAACACAAATCAAATCATGAGCCATCCGCCAACAACCACTCTGCATCCAAACGCTAAATAAAAACACAATTATGAATCGTGGATCAGGTGGAGAATTCAGCCTCCGATTGCAATTCTGAAAAGCTTGTCTTTTTATAGCCTGGCTTGTAAACAAGAGCAGAGCACAGCGCAGGCCAACACTGGAGTTTGAATAGGAAGGACAGGACAGGACAGGACAGGACAGGACAGGACAGGACAGGACAACACAACACAACACAACACAACACAGGACAGGACAGGACAGGACAGGACAGTGCAGGACAGCACAGGACAGGACAGTGCAGGACAGGACATTGCAGGACAGGACAGCACAGGACAGGACAGCACAGGGAGTTGTGAGCTGCTAACCACACAAACACACAGTGGAGAGGTGAGGGCATGTTTCATACTAATGAACTCATCAGCCACTAAGAGGAGAGGAGGAGAGTCATTACAGTCGCTAGCTGCCAATGCGTTCATGATAGTCAATTAAACCACACAGGAGCCTTGTGACTAACTCAAACACAGCTACCCAGAGACTGAAAATAAAAGTTAGCACTGAGACGTTAATAAGAGGAGTCCGACAGTAACAAAGACCTCTCGCTGTCTACATGTATTACTGAGAGTCTTTTTAGTGCTCCTCTGTGTCTTATGATTGAGTTTTTAAAACGTTCCGTCAGACCTGCCCTGAAACTGGAGATGAAATGAACAGCGCTATTAATATTTCATTTACTTTCAAAGTTGGGAGAGACAGAGAGAGACAGAGAGGGAGAGAAAGAGAGAGAGAGAGACAGAGTGAGAGACACAGAGAGAGAGAGAGAGAGAGAGAGAGAGAGAGAGGGAGAGAGAGAGAGAGAGAGACAGAGGGAGAGACACAGAGAGGGAGAGAGACAGAGACAGAGCGAGAGAGACATAGGGAGACTGTTGAGCTAGTCAGTTCCCAGAGATCAGCCACTGAATGAAACGATCACCATCACTGGTGACAACAGCCCTCAGCTATCTGTGCTGCGCTCCCTCCCTCTGACAACCAGAGCACAGACTCCCCCCTCGCCAGCACCACACGGTAAAGTTTAACACTTGGTACCCCCAGGCACACCCGAGATGGCACATTCCAGCTTTTCTAAACTCGTGAAACACCCCCACCCTGATGGTACAGTCCATTGCAAGTCAAGTGTTCTTGCGTGAATCCAGCACTGTGCAGCATGAGGGTCAAAGGTCAGAGCACTTAATTTGTTGTCAGAGGGGAACCTCCAGGACCACTCTGCCTTTGAATCCAATCTGCTTATATAAGATTGCAGGTTCTCTGGTTGAGTTATTATTAGCACGCTGCCTGATTCTCCAGTGTTATTATTAGCAGGGCGTTTGGTTTGGGGTTGAATAAAGCAGACTGATCACTGTGGCTCGGGCTCTTTCTGTGTGGAAGGGGATTCATAGAAACCACTGCTGATGGAAACCCAGCAGAAAGCATTTCCTTTCAACAAAACAAGTGTGCAGGTCTAGGAGCGCAGACCTGGGAGTATTTAAACTGGGTCGCCTCTCTCCACCTCCTTCCCTCCTCGTCTCCTCCTCTCTGCTCTCTGAGTTAGTTTATTAAACACTGAGAGCTGCATTGCTCTTATAGACGTGCTCTGGAGATGGAGATGGAGGATTTAATTGGCTGTCACTTTGCGCCCGTCTCTCTCCCTGGGAGAGTTCATGAGATTTCACTTAGCGTCGCTTTCTTCCTGATAAACCCCGTTAATACAGCCAGCTTTCATGTGGATGGGCCTTTGAAACAAATTACACGAATAATGCAAATAAAATCAGGCCACCGACCCAGAGAGAGAAACCACAGGCAGCAATTGATATCTTTAATTGCCTTCGCCACGCGGCAGTTATTATGTACTCAGTATTAATTTTCTCATTATTTAAATGCAAAACCATGTGTCAATAAATAAGCAAAAACATCAGTCGAGCGCCACAATTATCTCATTAGCAAGAACACCAGCACAGCGCTCCAGAGCTGGCACAGGGAGTGACGTCATCGGACACAGCTGCCAGTCAGAGGGCCAGCGCCGAGGGGCAGACCAGGCCAGGGCTACTGCTTCTTCTTTAGGATTGTGATGTGCTCAGATCTCATGATAAGCAGCAGCGGTTCAGTGCAGTGACTCTGATCATGAAGTGTGGGGTGAATCGGTCCATTCCTAATCGCCTGACTAACCAGCTTTCAGAGACTACAAGAGAAAGAAGACTCTGGAGCATAAAATCATGTGTGAATAATATATATATATATATATATATATATATATATATATATATATATATACGTATATATATATATATATATATACGTATATATATATATATATATATACGTATATATATATATATATATAGAGGGAGAGGCAGGCACACACACACGCACAGGATGAGCCGGGATTACACCGAGCTCCCAGCCCTGATCACTCGCAGGATGAGCCGGGATTACACCGAGCTCCCAGCCCTGATCACTCGCAGGATGAGCCGGGATTACACCGAGCTCCCAGCCCTGATCACTCGCAGGATGAGCCGGGATTACACCGAGTTCCCAGCCCTGATCACTCGCAGGATGAGCCGGGATTACACCGAGCTCCCAGCCCTGATCACTCGCAGGATGAGCCTGGATTACACTGAGCTCCCAGCCCTGATCACTCGCAGGATGAGCCGGGATTACACCGAGTTCCCAGCACTGATCACTCGCAGGATGAGCCGGGATTACACTGAGCTCCCAGCCCTGATCACTCGCAGGATGAGCCGGGATTACACTGAGCTCCCAGCCCTGATCACTCACAGGATGAGCCAGGATTTTTAATATGTTTTCTCATTCCTCTCTGGGATTTACAATGCTTGCCTATGCTTTGCCATGCTTGTATCACGCTTTATTACACTTTGCTTTTATAAGTGAAGGTGTGACCTGGCCAGCTGAGAGGTCTCCTGATCGCTGCTCCTTCCAGCTGAAATGGAAAGTCATCTGTTGGAAAGTCCCTTTGAAACCAGCTTTCAAAAGCACATGAACAATCTTAATCTGAAGTCAATGGGCAAAACAAGGTCAATTGTTTAACAGAACAGCCCATCATTAATAGAGACACTGTCTCCTGGTGAAGGAGAGCTCTCAGTGTGTGTCTTCAGGGTCACGTCACTGTCGCTCTGCAAGCAATCAGAGTCATTAGGGGAAGCAGAGGCAGCACAGATGTTTGGTTAAGGACATGAGAGAGACCTTCTGCATCGACGTAATGCGTTTGTTTTATAAACTGGACATGTACAAGCGCAGCGCAGAAACCAGGACCAGAGGGGACACAGTGTGGAAATGAAGTGGAGATAGACTGAGGACAGAGGGCAGGAGACACTTCTTCACACAGAGAGAGCAGTGAGGGGACTAGCCATGCTGATGAGGCAGAATCACTGGGATCCTTTAAAGACCCGACTTGACAAAGTTCTGAGATCAGTCAGGTGCTAGGAAGCAGGACGAGCTGTGATTGGCCGAACGGCCTCCTCTGGACGAGCTCTGATTGGCTGAACGGCCTCCTCCGGACGAGCTCTGATTGGCCGAACGGCCTCCTCTGGACGAGCTCTGATTGGCCGAACGGCCTCCTCCGGACAAGCTCTGATTGGCTGAACGGCCTCCTCTCACCTGTTCACTTTCTCATGTTCTTACGTTCTTGTATTTGTGATCCAATCACGTCTCAGATTGTTCCAGTCTTCTGAATCGACGAGCGCAGGCAGGTAGTAGACAAGCCCTATCGACCTGGGAAACTCAGGCGATGGAGAAATATCCTAATATTCTGTCCAGCCCTTCAGTGATAACACTCAGCTGTCACGCGTCAGCAGAACGGTCGATATCCTTGTTCTATAACATTTTGATAAATGTTCCCTTTCAGACGAATACAACAAGAAACAATTACCAGCGAAGGGAAGATCGTTTATCCAGACACTAAACAGGGAGAGAGGAACCAGAGCTACCGAACCAGACAGGAAGAGAGGAGCCAGAGCTACCGAACCAGACAGGAAGAGAGGAGCCAGAGCTACCGAACCAGACAGGAAGAGAGGAGCCAGAGCTACCGAACCAGACAGGCAGGGCAGGCTGTTCCCTCTCTCCTCTCTCACAATCCCTCTCTCCCCTCACAATCCCTCTCTCCTTCTCTCTCACAATCCCTCTCTCCTCTCACAATGCCTCTCTTTCTCCCTCATAATCCCTCTCTCCTCACAATCCCTCTCTCCTTCTCTCTCACAATCCCTCTCTTTCTCTCATAATCCCTCTCTCCTCTTACAAGCCCTCTCTCCTCTCACAAGCCCCCTCTCCTCTCACAAGCCCTCTCTCCTTCTCTCTCACAATCCCTCTCCTCTCACAATCCCTCTCCTTCTCCCTCATAATCCCTCTCTCCTCTCACAATCCCTCTCTCTCTCACACTCTCGCTCTCGCACTCCCCCTCACTCGCTCAGACCTGCAGTTACTCATTAAGGTTACAAAGCTCTCATAATGAAACTGTATCCAGGATCTGATAATTGCTTTCATTTATAATGCTGTCAGCACAGAGGGCTGCTTTCAGAGCGCTTTTTACTGTCCTGTAACCTCAGTCGTGAAACACACGTACGAGACAGTGAGCAGTGAGTCTGCGTGTGTGCGCACATGCTTCAGGCTCTGCGTGTGTGCGCACATGCTTCCGGTATTGCAGACTGCCTCTCCGTCTCTAAATGTCAGCGCTAACGTAGCACACTGGCCTCGGTCATACCGCGCTCAGACGTTCGGCTCCATCCACTGGTGCAGCGACCATGTCCACGCAAGAGACCTGTGGAGGAGAGCAGCAGAGTGCGAGACTGTGAGAGAGAGAGAGAGAGAGAGAGGAGAGAGAGAGAGAGAGAGAGAGAGTGAGCGAGAGGAAAGAGAGAGAGTGAGCAAGAGCAGAGTGAGAGGAGAGGAGAGAGAGAGGAGAGGAAAGAGAGAGTGAGCGAGAGCAGAGTGAGAGGAGAGAGACAGGAGAGGAGAGAGAGAGAGGGTGAGAGGAGAGGAGAGAGAGAGAGCGAGAGGAGACGAGAGGCCATTCCACTCGGCAGCGCTCGTTCTGTTCCTAGATCAAAGATTGATCCCCAAACGTGTTTAAAAACGATTCAGCAGCATCAACCCCTTGAATGGATTCTGCAATCGTTTGCTGCACCCAGATGAGCAGCTGATACCCACTGCGGGGGGGGAGGTATACCCTGGAGACAGAGCTGCCGGACGCGCTTCACACCTCCATTGCGGGCTCTATCTCGAGTAGCACTCACACCCTGCTTCAGGGATGCAGGCCTGCCTGTGAATGGAGCCGCACTTGTACTGGAGAGCGAGTGTTTGAAACCGTCGCATCTCGTGACCCTTCGATGACACAGTCATGCTGTAACAATATGTACAGCTGGCCCCGTTATATTTTAAATGATACAAGGCAGAGTTTCAATAAAACCAGCCGCACTGTCTATTAAACCACCGCACTGTTTCTATAAATGGCTTGTGTGCCTCTATTGCTTCTTATTGAAGCTCACCACGGGAAATTTGCACGGTCATTTTGCATGATTTTCCTGTGATTATATTATGTATTTACTATATTACACCATGGTTAGCCTTGTTTTTTTTTTAATATGCTTTACCAGGCCTTTTACTGTCCTTTCACTGTGCTGTATCACACTGTGCTGTGCTGTCAGTGTGCTGAATCACACTGTGCTTTATCACACTGTGCTGTGCTGTCACTGTGCTGAAATCACACTGTGCTGTGTTGTCACTGTGCTGAATCACACTGTGCTGTGCTGTCACTGTGCTGTGCTGTCACTGTGCTGAAATCACACTGTGCTGTGCTGTCAGTGTGCTGAATCACACTGTGCTTTATCACACTGTGCTGAATCACACTGTGCTGTGCTGTCACTGTGCTGAAATCACACTGTGCTGTGCTGTCACTGTGCTGAATCACACTGTGCTGAATCACACTGTGCTGAATCACACTGTGCTGTGCTGTCACTGTGCTGAATCACACTGTGCTGAATCACACTGTGCTTTATCACACTGTGCTTTATCACACTGTGCTGAATCACACTGTGTTGTGCTGTCACTGTGCTGAAATCACACTGTGCTGTGTGGTCACTGTGCTGTGCTGTCACTGTGCTGAAATCACACTGTGCTGTGCGGTCACTGTGCTGTGCTGTCAGTGTGCTGAAATCACACTGTGCCGTGCTGTCAGTGTGCTGAAATCACACTGTGCTGTGCTGTCACTGTGCTGTGCTGTCACTGTGCTGAATCACACTGTGCTGTGCTGTCACTGTGGGACATTATCATCATTGCTGTATTAGTTGTCATTGCAGGGGGCACAGCTCCGAGGACCCCTCCTCTACCCCATTGCTGGGGGCACAGCTCCGAGGACCCCTCCTCTACCCCATTGCAGATGCACAGCTCTGAGGACCCCTCCTCTACCCCATTGCAGATGCACAGCTCCGAGGACCCCTCCTCTACCCCATTGCAGGGGGCACAGCTCCGAGGACCCCCCCTCTACCCCATTGCAGGGGCACAGCTCCGAGGACATCCTCCTCTACCCCATTGCAGGGGCACAGCTCCGAGGACCCCCCCTCTACCCCATTGCAGGGGGCACAGCTCCGAGGACCCCTCCTCTACCCCATTGCGATGGTTCTGTAACTCCCAGCCTCAACTCCCTCGTCTCTCTGACTGACTGAATGGTGGCACATGTTTGATGTGCGCTCAGCCATATGGCAGTCACATTAATTATGGAAACGGTTTCTTTATAAATAAACACCCCCCCCTCTCTCTCTGTTCTCTCCTTGTTCAAAGGGGGCCCGTCACAAACCACTGAGTCCTCACTGTAAAAGCAGCTTGCAATACACTGTGCTTTCACCACAGAGATACAAATCAGTGAGAAATAAACTAGCACTGCATACTGTCTGAAACACAGCCTCCAGCCTGTCACTGATAATGAATCCAAATCATTCAAAAACAAATCAAATTGTCTGCTGTACAGTGCTGGAGATTAGACCTTCTGTATAAATCACTCACGGAAGACTTGGGCAAAAGACTCCTGACTGAAGTGAGATCAGTGCCTGTTCAGACAGCAGCTCAGGACTGAGAAAACCAGAAATAATTACGCATCAGTGAAGCCCAGGAACAGCACAGTGCCCGGCCCGGTCTCTCTCCTCTCTGCCCGGTCGGGTCTCTCTCCTCTCTGCCCAGCCGGGTCTCTCTCCTCTCTGCCCGGCCCGGTCTCTCTCCTCTCTGCCCGGCCGGTCTCTCTCTCTCTCTGGCCCGGTCTCTCTCTCTCTCTGCCCGGTCTCTCTCTCTCTCTGCCCGGCCCGGTCTCTCTCCTCTCTGCCCGGCCCGGTCTCTCTCCTCTCTGCCCGGCCCGGTCTCTCTCCTCTCTGCCCGGCCCGGTCTCTCTCCTCTCTGCCCGGCCGGTCTCTCTCCTCTCTGCCCGGCCGGTCTCTCTCCTCTCTGCCCGGCCGGTCTCTCTCCTCTCTGCCCGGCCGGTCTCTCTCCTCTCTCGGCCCGGTCTCTCTCCTCTCTGCCCGGTCTCTCTCCTCTCTGCCCGGCCGGTCTCTCTCCTCTCTGCCCGGCCGGTCTCTCTCCTCTCTGCCCGGCCGGTCTCTCTCCTCTCTGCCCGGCCGGTCTCTCTCCTCTCTGCCCGGCCCGGTCTCTCTCTCTCTGCCCGGCCCGGTCTCTCTCTCTCTGCCCGGCCCGGTCTCTCTCCTCTCTGCCCGGCCCGGTCTCTCTCCTCTCTGCCCGGCCCGGTCTCTCTCCTCTCTGCCCGGCCCGGTCTCTCTCCTCTCTGCCCGGCCGGTCTCTCTCCTCTGCCCGGCCCGGTCTCTCTCCTCTCTGCCCGGCCGGTCTCTCTCCTCTCTGCCCGGCCCGGTCTCTCTCCTCTCTGCCCGGCCCGGTCTCTCTCCTCTCTGCCCGGCCGGTCTCTCTCTCTCTGCCCGGCCCGGTCTCTCTCCTCTCTGCCCGGCCCGGTCTCTCTCCTCTCTGCCCGGCCCGGTCTCTCTCCTCTCTGCCCGGCCCGGTCTCTCTCCTCTCTGCCCGGCCCGGTCTCTCTCCTCTCTGCCCGGCCCGGTCTCTCTCCTCTCTGCCCGGCCGGGTCTCTCTCCTCTCTGCCCGGCCCGGTCTCTCTCCTCTCTGCCCGGCCCGGTCTCTCTCCTCTCTGCCCGGCCCGGTCTCTCTCCTCTCTGCCCGGCCCGGTCTCTCTCCTCTCTGCCCGGCCCGGTCTCTCTCCTCTCTGCCCGGCCGGGTCTCTCTCCTCTCTGCCCGGCCCGGTCTCTCTCCTCTCTGCCCGGTCTCTCGGTCTCTCTCCTCTCTGCCCGGCCGGTCTCTCTCCTCTCTGCCCGGCCCGGTCTCTCTCCTCTCTGCCCGGCCGGTCTCTCTCTCTCTGCCCGGCCGGTCTCTCTCCTCTCTGCCCGGCCCGGTCTCTCTCTCTCTGCCCGGCCCGGTCTCTCTCCTCTCTGCCCGGCCGGTCTCTCTCCTCTCTGCCCGGCCCGGTCTCTCTCTCTCTCTGCCCGGCCCGGTCTCTCTCCTCTCTGCCCGGCCCGGTCTCTCTCCTCCTCTGCCCGGCCCGGTCTCTCTCCTCTCTGCCCGGCCCGGTCTCTCCTCTCTGCCCGGCCGGTCTCTCTCCTCTCTGCCCGGCCCGGTCTCTCTCCTCTGCCCGGTCTCTCTCTCCTCTCTGCCCGGCCCGGTCTCTCTCCTCTCTGCCCGGCCCGGTCTCTCCTCTCTGCCCGGCCCGGTCTCTCTCCTCTCTGCCCGCCCGGTCTCTCTCCTCTCTGTCCCGGCCCGTCTCTCTCTACTCTCCGATTCCAAGATGGAACAACAAGAAATCAGTAGAGAAGTCAAGTAGACAAATGTTTCGACCTGAGGACCTAACAGACAACGTGTAAAACACACAGAGATGGAGAGGAGAGAGGAGAGAGAGGGCCACGCTCCGACACCTTACCCACTCAATGCTGTCCATCACAGCCCTGTCAACGAGTAGGGAGGCTAATGCTATGAGTGCCTGTCAACGCTCCCTTTACATGCACCCATGTCTCCTCTGTGTCTGTGATGAATAGACTGTGCTCCACACACACGACCTTGGGACTGACGCTGAGGCACAGACTCCTAGCAAGGCTGTCTGTTCCGTTCCTGTAACACTGAGGTGCCCCTGCAAGACTGCGTCTTAACCTTTATGCAAAAAGAGCCAGGCTTGTGTGGACAGGCTGAAAGAACCGTGTCTCTAGAGTCTCTAGAACAAAGAAGAATGAGAGAGAATGTGACTGAAGCCTTTCACAGATCCCCCTCCCTCTGAAACTCCTTAAGAGAGTTTTCCACTTGAATCTGATCTACCAGTTTGAAAAAGTCCAGCGGAACCCAGCTGCTCATTATAGGGCGTCCCTCACAGAGGACCCTTAATTACAGCCCTTATCAATAATGCAGTGCTGGAGGCTGAATAATTCATCAGGTACAGCAATTAACACGATCAGCACCATGACAGGGACAGCATCCTACATGCAGGAGACCTGAGGGACTGGGAGGGAGGCAGTGTGGCTCAGTGATTAGACCGGAGGGACAGGGAGGAAGGCAGTGTGGCTCAGTGATTAGACCGGAGGGACTGGGAGGGAGGCAGTGTGGCTCAGTGGTTAGAGCTGAGAGACTGGGAGGGTCTCTTATAGTTTAACCTCAGGCTTCATGACTGAGGGCTTGCAGTTATGCGAGCATTAAAGAGCAGTCTGCACACCAGCATGAAGAACACATTCACCCAAATGCACAGCACATGAGAGAAATGAAACCAGAAGCAGCCTTCAAGCCAAGCTGTGAACCGCAAAGGCCTTGATTTCTGAAATGCTTCTTTATTCTTGTTCCTCTGTTTCAACACCATGGAGCAGCTTGAGATTGAGGCTTCAGCTCCCTGGGAGGGGAGAGCTGGACGGCACCACGTCACACACTCTGCCAACACATTCACTGCACAGCCCTTCATCTTCGTGACTTTCTCAATGCATTAGTCATGACACTGCTAATAATAGGCTCAACAGAGTTTTAATAGTTCCAGGGTTAATCAGTCAGCTTCTCCTTTCCAATGCAGCCAGGGGGAGATTAATCCCCAGAGCGGACAGCGTTCTCTGGGGATGAGGAGCTGGGAGCTGGGATACAGGTAGGAACTCATTAACCTTGACAGAGAAAAGATGGGGGAGGCATCCCGGAACGCTGGCAGACTGAGAAGAGGACACAGGAATACTGGGAGCACTGGGAAGAAATCTGAAAGGCGAACTCCGATCCTGCTCCAGCCTGGTAATCTCAGCACAAACGCCGGGCTGAAATCCCTCAATGCTGATCCTGCTGTTTGACGAGAGCCTGCTGATTAAACAGCCCTGTGTTTGCTCTCTGTTGTTCACTCCCAAAGCAAAACAAAACCAGATTGGTAGTTAAACAGCGGGTCTAACAAGCAATAAACACAGCAAAGCCAGCTGTCTGTGAAATCAACCCCCCCCAAATCCCAAATAAGACAACGCTCCCTCTCTCCGGCTCGCACATCAGAAACAGTACATTACTGAACACATTGTGAAGAGCCCTCGCACTGTACATTATACTGTTTAAAAGGACTGATCTACAGAGACAGGCTGAAAGGACTCAATCTGTGTGGAGACAGACCGAGGACAGAGGGCAGGAGACACTTCTTCACACAGAGAGCGCGGTGAGGGGATGGGGCGGGTTACCTAGCCGTGCAGATGAGGCAGAATCACTGGGATCCTTAAAGACCCGACTTGACAAAGTTCTGAGATCAATCAGCTGCACTGATTGGCTGAACAGCCTCCTCCGGACAAGCTCCGATTGGCTGAACGGCCTCCTCTCACGCGAGAGTTTTCAGCTATGTTAAGGGGGGGGGAGAGAGAGGTGAAGGAGAGAGAGAGTAGGTGAAGGAGAGAGAGGAGGAATGAGAGCTATCAGATGCTCTGTGCTTTGCCTGCTGTGTGGATCTCTCTGGTGTGTGTCTGTAATGTGATTTAGCTGAGGCTATTTTTAGCGGGGCTGGCAGAGACAGCACAGCGCAGCTCAGCGGAGAGACTCCGTGCCTCAGAGCTCCCCCACACACACACACGAACACCCAACCTTGAGCAGGGTCAGAGGTCAGCGATGAACACAGCTCTCTAATCCACTGTCACTACAGCCACACCTGGCACATCATTCACACTCTCACACCTGCTATTCACACTCTCACACCTGCTATTCACACACCTGCTATTCACACTCTCACACCTGCTATTCACACACCTGCTATTCACACTCTCACACCTGCTATTCACACACTCACACCTGCTATTCACACACTCACACCTGCTATTCACACACTCACACCTGCTATTCACACACTCACACCTGTTATTCACACTCTCACACCTGCTATTCACACTCTCACACCTGCTATTCACACACTCACACCTGCTATTCTCACACCTGCTATTCACACTCTCACACCTGCTATTCACACTCACACCTGCTATTCACACTCTCACACCTGCTGTTCACACTCTCACACCTGCTGTTCACACTCTCACACCTGCTGTTCACACTCTCACACCTGCTATTCACACACCTGCTGTTCACACTCTCACACCTGCTATTCACACACCTGCTGTTCACACTCTCACACCTGCTGTTCACACTCTCACACCTGCTATTCACACACCTGCTGTTCACACTCTCACACCTGCTGTTCACACTCTCACACCTGCTATCCACACTCTCACACCTGTTGTTCACTCTCACACCTGCTGTTCACACTCTCACACCTGCTATTCACACACCTGCTGTTCACACTCTCACACCTGCTGTTCACACTCTCACACCTGCTATTCACACACCTGCTGTTCACACTCTCACACCTGCTGTTCACACTCTCACACCTGTTGTTCACTCTCACACCTGCTGTTCACACTCTCACACCTGCTATCCACACTCTCACACCTGCTATTCACTCTCACACCTGCTATTCTCATACCTGCTATCCACACTCTCACACCTGCTATCCACACTCTCACACCTGCTATCCACACTCTCACACCTGCTATCCACACTCTCACACCTGCTATTCACACACCTGTTGTTCACTCTCACACCTGCTGTTCACACTCTCACACCTGCTATCCACACTCTCACACCTGCTATTCACACACCTGCTATTTACAGTCTCACACCCAGTCTGAGGCAGTGCCTGTGGGTCCTTGCTGAAGTGTGGGTGGTATGAGAGGTTTGAGCGTTCGGTTTCCTCCTGGGTTAATCTTCCGGTATTGAGGGCAGTGCACTGGGGGCTGGGTTCTGTGGGAGGATGTGCTTTCTTTGTCATGCAGTTATTTTGAAGCTTTCAGGCACAGTGCGATCATGATGTGATTGTGAGGCCCCTGTGTGTGCTAGCTCGGTTTGTGGCTTCATCGGAACCACCACACAAATGATTTTGTGTTGCGTTGAATCATATCTCTCTCTCTCTCTCTCTCTCTCCTCCTCCTCGTTTTCACTACTCTCTCTGTTCTGTAGTGTTTACATTGTGGACTACTCCTGTCCGATTGGAAAATCAATAATTAATTTAACACTAAAACAAAACAACCACCAAGTGCCCTGAATACAAATGCAAACTGACAAAAGGCCGACAAATCAATTCACAAGCAATCGATTCAATGACAATCAAATAATCAATCAATCAATTCACATCACAGCCACAATCAAACCCGGGACACAACCGAGCTGGCTAAGCACTAAGAGAACGGGTTCTCCCTGCAGACCAGGGCAGGCTTGAGGCACGGAGACTGAACTGCTCCCTCCCTCCCTCACCCCCCCTAAGAGAACGGGTTCTCCCTGCAGACCAGGGCAGGCTTGAGGCACGGAGACTGAACTGCTCCCTCCCTCCCTCGCCCCCCCTAAGAGAACGGGTTCTCCCTGCAGACCAGGGCAGGCTTGAGGCACGGAGACTGAACTGCTCCCTCCCTCCTCACCCCCTAAGAGAACGGGTTCTCCCTGCAGACCAGGGCAGGCTTGAGTCACGGAGACTGAACTGCTCCCTCCCTCCCTCACCCCCTAAGAGAACGGGTTCTCCCTGCAGACCAGGGCAGGCTTGAGGCACGGAGACTGAACTGCTCCTCCCTCCCTCACCCCCTAAGAGAAAGGGTGCTCCCTCCAGACCAGGGCAGGCTTGAGGCACGGAGACTGAACTGCTCCCTCCCTCCCTCCCTCCCTCCCCCTAAGAGAAAGGGTGCTCCCTCCAGACCAGGGCAGGCTTGAGGCACGGAGACTGAACTGCTCCCTCCCTCCCTCACCCCCCCTAAGAGAAAGGGTGCTCCCTCCAGACCAGGGCAGGCTTGAGGCACGGAGACTGAACTGCTCCCTCCTAAAAATGCTGTATTATATAAAGTTACCAAACAGACACAAGCTCCTCAGAGGAATTAGTTCAGCAGCCTGGAAGTGGTCCAGTCTGAAGTTTTTAGTAATTTTTTTTTAAATTTCTATTTATATAAATCTATGCAAATGACAGTGCCTATTGTCTCCTCTTCACCGCTCTGGATGGAACTCTCTGGAACTCTCCCGGGATTCTAAGTGTCACAGTGTTCCATGGGACAAGGCAAGCCCCAGGTCCTAGTGCCTGCCTGTTTACTGTTGGTTCTGTTCTGTAAGTGTTGTGTGATGCAAATCGATCCAAGCGGAGGAGAGGTACAGGGGTGGGGTGGGGGGGACTAATAGGCGGTGCTAATGGAAGGGACTCAGAGAGGGGAAAGAGAGGAGGATAGAGAGGGAGAGGGAAGAGAGGGGGAGAGATGAAAGAGAGCACAACAACACATGTTTACACTGTATCAACACTGAGATACAGTACTGTGCAAAAGTTTTAGGCAGGTGTGAAAAAATGCTGTAAAGTAAGAATGCTTTCAAAAATAGACATGTTAATAGATTATATTTATCAATTAACTAAATGCAAAGTGAGTGAACAGAAGAAAATCTAAATCAAATCCATATTTGGTGTGACCACCCTTGCCTTCAAAACAGCATTAATTCTTCTAGGTACACTTGCACAAAGTCAGGGATTTTGTAGGCATATAGTCAGGTGTATGATTAAACAATTATACCAAACAGGTGCTAATGATCATCAATTCAATATGTAGGTTGAAACACAATCATTAACTGAAACAGAAACAGCTGTGTAGGAGGAATAAAACTGGGTGAGGAACAGCCAAACTCAGCTAACAAGTTGAGGTTGCTGAAGACAGTTTACTGTCAAAAGTCATACACCATGGCAAGACTGAGCACAGCAACAAGACACAAGGTAGTTATACTGCATCAGCAAGGTCTCTCCCAGGCAGAAATTTCAAGGCAGACAGGGGTTTCCAGATGTGCTGTCCAAGCTCTTTTGAAGAAGCACAAAGAAACGGGCAACGTTGAGGACCGTGAGCGCGGTGGTCGGCCAAAGAAACTTACTGCAGCAGATGAAAGACACATCATGCTTACTTCCTTCCATATCGGAAGATGTCCAGCAGTGCCATCAGCTCAGAATTGGCAGAAAACAGTGGGACCCTGGTACACCCATCTACTGTCCGGAGAAGTCTGGTCAGAAGTGGCCTTCATGGAAGACTTGCCCAAAAAGCTATACCTCCGGCGTGGAAACAAGGCAAAGCGACTCAACTATGCACGAAAACACAGGAACTGGGGTGCAGAAAAATGGCAGCAGGTGCTCTGGACTGATGAGTCAAAATTTGAAATATTTGGCTGTAGCAGAAGGCAGTTTGTTCGCCGAAGGGCTGGAGAGCGGTACACGAATGAGTGTCTGCAGGCAACAGTGAAGCATGGTGGAGGTTCCTTGCAAGTTTGGAGCTGCATTTCTGCAAATGGAGTTGGGGATTTGGTCAGAATTAATGGTCTCCTCAATGCTGAGAAGTACAGGCAGATACTTATCCATCATGCAATACCATCAGGGAGGCATCTGATTGGCCCCAAATTTATTCTGCAGCATGACAGCGACCCCAAACATACAGCGAAAGTCATTAAGAACTATCTTCAGCGTAAAGAAGAACAAGGAGTCCTGGAAGTGATGGTATGGCCCCACAGAGCCCTGATCTCAATATCATCGAGTCTGTCTGGGATTACATGAAGAGAGAGAAGCAACTGAGGCTGCCTAAATCCACAGAAGAACTGTGGTTAGTTCTCCAAGATGTTTGGGCCAACCTACCTGCCGAGTTCCTTCAAAAACTGTGTGCAAGTGTACCTAGAAGAATTGATGCTGTTTTGAAGGCAAAGGGTGGTCACACCAAATATTGATTTGATGTAGATTTTTCTTCCTTTCACTCACTTTGCATTTTGTTAATTGATAAATATAAACTATTAACATGTCTATTTTTGAAAGCATTCTTACTTTACAGCATTTTTTCACACCTGCCTAAAACTTTTGCACAGTACTGTATAGTACTGCTCAAGCCATGCTGTTAACACTGTGTTTGTGTGTGTGTGTGTCCGTGCCACACTACTGCGCTCTCTATGTGTGGCGAAAGGCTACTCTGTATTCACACAGCGCGGTGTTGTCTGTGCTCAGCACTATCCTGTATCCACTCAGTGCTGAGCAGAAAGGTAATGAGTTGAGAAATGAGGCTCACATCACTGCCTGCCCTGACAGGACTGGCACAGCGAGACACCACAGAGCACACACTGCAGCACAGCGAGACCCCACAGAGCACACACTGCAGCACAGCGAGACCCCACAGAGCACACACTGCAGCACAGTGAGACCCCACAGACCACACACCGCAGCACAGCGAGACCCCACAGAGCACACACTGCAGCACAGCGAGATCCCACAGAGCACACACTGCAGCACAGCGAGACCCCACAGAGCACACACTGCAGCACAGCGAGACCCCACAGAGCACACACTGCAGCACAGTGAGACCCCACAGACCACACACCGCAGCACAGCGAGACCCCACAGAGCACACACTGCAGCACAGCGAGATCCCACAGACCACACACCGCAGCACAGCGAGACCCCACAGACCACACACCGCAGCACAGCGAGACCCCACAGACCACACACTGCAGCACAGCGAGACCCCACAGACCACACACTGCAGCACAGCGAGACCCCACAGACCACACACCGCAGCACAGCGAGACCCCACAGACCACACACCGCAGCACAGCGAGACCCCACAGACCACACACCGCAGCACAGCGAGACCCCACAGACCACACACTGCAGCACAGCGAGACCCCACAGACCACACACTGCAGCACAGCGAGATCCCACAGACCACACACCGCAGCACAGCGAGACCCCACAGACCACACACTGCAGCACAGCGAGACCCCACAGACCACACACTGCAGCACAGCGAGACCCCACAGACCACACACTGCAGCACAGCGAGACCCCACAGACCACACACTGCAGCACAGCGAGACCCCACAGACCACACACTGCAGCACAGCGAGACCCCACACCGCAGCACAG
Organism: Acipenser oxyrinchus oxyrinchus; assembly: GCA_030684275.1. Classification (NCBI taxonomy): domain Eukaryota; kingdom Metazoa; phylum Chordata; class Actinopteri; order Acipenseriformes; family Acipenseridae; genus Acipenser; species Acipenser oxyrinchus. The sequence continues at coordinate 5,413,215 of CM060267.1, forward strand.
CGAGACACCACAGACCACACACCGCAGCACAGCGAGACTCCACAGAGCACAGATCTATAATTTGCTCAAAACAACGTGTTGCAGAAGTTAGAAAAATGTATCGTGTAAAATAAATAAAGTACTTTCTTCAGCTGGTGGTAAACACAATTAGAGAATGATCCGTTATATTACTTAAAATACAAATATAGTTACCAATACTGGCTATTATTTAAGAGCAGAGATGAGTGGTTTATTTTTGGCACGGGATAAATAAAATAGTGTATAGCAACACCATTAAAAAGTAGTTTATGCTAGAAACGTATTTTATTTGATGTTAAGTAAGCTTCAAATTAATGACTATTACACATGGAGTTTGTACAAAAAAAAAATTATTCACTTACCTAAAAAAATAAATTTTAAATACTGTAAATAACTTAAACATAACTACTCTGAGAAAGAGTAAACTATCCTGCTGCAGATTTGAATGGAGATATTGAAACTTCTACACGTCGTTGACAGTTTCCTTCAAACCCATTATCAATATACTGTATCGGATGTAGAACCATGGGGGGGGGCAGCGGGACATAACAATCCTTCCCCGGGGCCCATGGCGGCTCTCGGCGGCCCTACCCGGACTCACATAGGATTGGATCTCACACACTAAATCAAACTGCTTCCCACACGCCAGCGTCTCCACACTTCACCCATTGATTCTGCTCAGAAGTGCTGCCATAAATTGTGTTTGTTCTGCTGGAGTCCCATTGTGTCAGTGATGCAGGGAGGCTTCAGAAATGACAGCAGCTCTCAAACCAGCGGAGCCTGTGGAGTCAGCTTCCTGGATTGTGATGGGCTCAGATCCCAGGAGAAGCAGCCGTGATGAGGATGAGGATGAGGAGGAGGAGGAGGAGGAGGATGAGGAGGAGGAGGAGGAGGAGGAGGAGGAGGAGGAGGAGGAGGAGGAGGAGGAGGAGGAGGAGGATGAGGAGGAGGAGGAGGAGGAGGAGGAGGAGGAGGAGGAGGAGGAGGAGGAGGAGGAGGAGGAGGAGGAGGAGGAGGAGGAGGAGGAGGAGGAGGAGGAGGAGGAGGAGGAGGAGGAGGAGGAGGAGGAGGAGGAGGAGGAGGAGGAGGAGGAGGAGGAGGATGAGGATGAGGATGAGGAGGAGGAGGAGGATGAGGATGAGGAGGATGAGGATGAGGATTGGATGAGGATGAGGACTTACGATTGTAAGTCACCCTGGATAAGGGCGTCTGCTAAGAAATAAATAATAATAATAATAATAATAATAATAATAATAATAATAATAATAATAATAATGATGAGGATGATGAGAATGATGTCACAGGGGGCAGTACAGCCCCTGGATTAGCCCTGTCAATACTCTGATCCCACCACACCTCGACAGGGCTGTAATCCTCCACCTGCATCCTGGACTGTTTCATTGGACAGTTGTTATTCTGAATCCTTTCAGCAGGTGAAAGTCCTTGATGCAGCTACCGGTCTTACTGGTGACAGCTGCGCTTGGAGACAGTTACAGTGCTGCCGTCGTACATGAAATATTTCAGATGAGCTCCAGTGAACAGCTAGGACACAGCAGCGATGCAAGGTTCAAGCGAGAGCACGCACACACAATCACACACTACCCGAAAGGTTAAAACAGAGAGGGGGGGGAGAACATGGTTATTAAGGCTGGTTTGTGCTCCGTCACTGACGGTGATCACAAGTCCCTCTGGTTGTGCAATGGTATGCTGTCTTCCTGAGTGTCTGCAGCGACACTGAAGCAGGGCCCCGCCTCTTCCTGTGTGTCTGCAGGGACACTGAAGCAGGGCCCCGCCTCTTCCTGTGTGTCTGCAGGGACACTGAAGCAGGGCCCCGCCTCTTCCTGTGTGTCTGCAGGGACACTGAAGCAGGGCCCCGCCTCTTCCTGTGTGTCTGCAGGAACACTGAAGCAGGGCCCCGCCTCTTCCTGTGTGTCTGCGGCGACATTGAAGCAGGGCCCCGCCTCTTCCTTTGTGTCTGCAGGGACACTGAAGCAGGGCCCCACCTCTTCCTGTGTGTCTGCAGGGACACTGAAGCAGGGCCCCGCCTCTTCCTGTGTGTCTGCAGTGTCTGGAAGCACAGTTAGTTTTTAATTAACTCACTCCTGGAGTCGATTCCTGCTCAGGCCCCAGCGACCTCACTGCTATTTTCAGCCTGGCTGTCAGAGAAATGTTTTCTTATGTCCAGTGCTGTGTGCAGAAACAAGTCATAAAACTCATTGTGACCGTCTCCTTATTCTCTCTCCTCTCACACCTCACACCCTAACACTCACCCTCACCCTCTCTCTCCACTAGGACAGCTGTTAACAGCTATTCTATACAGCGAGACCTCTCTATTACGGCAGCCACAGCACCAAAAAAACGTATTTCTTTATTCATTGCAGTTCTCGTTTGGTGTGCTGTTGAGGAGCGGCAGGCAAGCCTTCTGTGTCAACGAATTCCGTGTGAAGAAACAATTGGGGGCCTGATTGTGGAGCGAGGTGCTGACACAGCGTGATGAAAGAGAGGGAGCGAGGGAGTGTGCGGGGGGTTAAGAGGGAGCGAGGGAGTGTGCGGGGGGAGGGGAGGGGGGTTAGTTAACTTATTGTGTTCAGTGTTACACACAAACACAGAGCAGCTTTACTGAGGGTGCACAGTGTCAGTGTCTGAGTATGAGGGTGTACAGAGGTGCAGAGTAATGACAGGGTCTCAGTATTGCAGGGTCTCAGTGTGGAGGTGCAGGGTCTCAGTGTGGAGGTGCAGGGTCTCAGTATTACAGAGTCTCAGTGTGCAGGTGCAGGGTCTCAGTATTGCAGGGTCTCAGTGTGGAGGTGCAGGGTCTCAGTATTGCAGGGTCTCAGTGTGGAGGTGCAGGGTCTCAGTGTGGAGGTGCAGGGTCTCAGTATTGCAGGGTCTCAGTGTGGAGGTGCAGGGTCTCAGTGTGTGCAGGTTGCAGGGTCTCAGTGTGGAGGTGCAGGGTCTCAGTGTGGAGGTGCAGGGTCTCAGTGTGG
>CM060267.1:5416719-5461719 GCA_030684275.1 Acipenser oxyrinchus oxyrinchus
TGTGTGTGTGGTGTGTTGTGTGTGTGTGTGGCTGCTCGAGCTGCGTCGTTCTGTGTGTTGTGTTGGGAGGCTCAGGGTGAGCTAATTTTAGAGCTGCTGACATGTTCTCGAGAGTGGAGGCCTAGAGAGCTGCTTCCGTTCAGCGAGTGTATTTCACTATTCACAATTAGAACTGAATGTGTGTGAGAGTGAGTGACAGGAGAGAGAGGGAGGGAGAGAGGGAGTGTGTGTGTGAGAGAGAGGGAGGGAGAGAGGAGTGTGTGTGAGAGGAGGGAGAGAGGGAGTGTGTGTGTGAGGGAGAGGGAGGGAGAGGGGTGAGAGTGAGAGGGAGGGAGAGAGGAGTGGAGAGAGAGAGGAGAGGGAGGGGGAGGTGTGAGAGAGGGGAGTGTGTGTGAGGGAGAGGAGGAGAGAGGAGTGTGAGGAGGGAGAGGGAGTGGAGGGAGAGGAGGTGTGTGTGAGGGAGGAGAGAGGAGTGAGTGTGAGGAGAGAGGGGAGAGGAGGTGTGTGTGAGAGGAGAGGAGGGAGGGAGGGAGTGAGGAGAGAGAGAGAGAGGGAGGGAGAGAGGGAGAGGGAGAGAGAGAGGGAGGAGAGAGAGGGAGGTGAGGGAGAGGAGAGAGGGAGGGAGAGAGGGAGAAGGGAGGGAGGTGAGAGAGAGGGAGGAGAGGGAGGAGAGAGGGAGAGGAGAGAGGAGGAGAGGAGAGTGGAGTGGAGGGAGAGAGGAGGGAGAGAGAGAGGAAGGAGGAGAGAGGGAGGAGAGAGGAGTGTGAGAAGAGAGGGAGGAGGAGGAGGGAGTGTGAGAGGGAGGAAGGAGGGAGGGAAGAGAGAGGAGGGAGAGAGGGAGTGTGTGTGAGAGGGAGGGAGAAGGAGTGGTGAGAGGAGAGAGGGAGGAGGAGAGTGAGGTGTGTGTGTGTGAGAGGAGGGGAGAGGAGTGTCTGAAGAGAGAGAGGAGAGAGAGTGGGAGTGTGTGAGGAGGAGGGAGGAGGGAGATGTGTGTGAGAGGAGGGAGAAAGGATATGAGGAGAGGAGGGGAGGGAGAGGGTGGAGCAGAGAGGGACACGAGAATGATGTGCAGCCAGAAAGGGGAGGGTTGTGTGTGAGAGGAGGAAGGGAGAGTGTAAACGGACTGAGTGCAGTCCTGAGTCTAGCTATGCAGGGCCCTGTCTGTAGCTCGGAGTTCAGAACTGAGTGCAGTCCTGAGTCTAGCTATGGGGGGCCCTGTCTGTAGCTCGGAGTTCAGAACTTCCTGCACAGCCTACATCACTGTTTGTCTCTCAGTCTGTCTGTCTGTCTGCCTTTGTGTCAGTGTTCCCATCTCTCTGCCTGTCTGTCTGACTGTGTGTCTGTCTGACTGTGTGTCTGTGTGTCTGTGTATGTGTGTGTGTGTCTCTGTGTGTGCGTCTGTGTGTGTGTCTGTCTGTGCGTCTGTCTATCTGTCTGTCTGACTGTGTGTCTGTGTGTATGTGTGTGTGTCTCTGTGTGTGTGTGTGTGTCTGTGTGTGTGTTTGTGTCTCTGTGTGTATGTGTGTGTCGCTCTGTGTGTGTGTCTGTGTGTGTGTGCCTGTCTGTTTGTTTCCCTCCCTCCACTCCATGCAGTGAAACCAGACAGGAACTCTCCCGCGCTCTTAATCCTTTCCATCCAGGAAACGACTCTACTACAGAGAGACAGAGGGGCCGGGACAAAAGCAAAGCATCCCCCGCGGCACTGTGCGTTCCTGTATTCAGCAGAACAATGTGATTACAAAGTGATTACAAAGTGATTACAGTGTGATTACAAAGTGATTACAAAGTGATTACAGTGTGATTGCCAAGTGATTACAAAGTGATTACAATGTGATTACAAAGTGATTCAAAGTGATTCAAAGTGATTGTAATGTGATTACAAAGTGATTGCAGGGTGATTACAAAGTGATTCAAAGTGATTGTAATGTGATTACAAAGTGATTGCAGTGTGATTACAAAGTGATTACAATGTGATTACAAAGTGATTCAAAGTGATTGTAATGTGATTACAAAGTGATTGCAGTGTGATTACAAAGTGATTACAATGCAATTTCAAAGTGATTACAAATTGATTACAAAGTGATTAAGGTGATTACAATGTGATTACAATGTGATTACAAAGTGATTATAATACAATTACAAAGTGATTACAAAGCGATTACAATGTGATTACAATGCAATTACAAAGTGATTACAATGTGATTACAGTGTGATTACAAAGTGATTGCAGTGTGATTACAATGTGATTGCAATGTGATTACAAAGTGATTACAATGCAATTACAAAGTGATTACAATGTGTCCTTCTGGTTGTGAAAATGTTTCTGAATTGCAGGATCATGTTCTTACTTTATTTAACTGTATTGTATTTTCTACCTATCTTACTGTCCTGCTGAAAGAAGTCCCCACCAGAAAGCGGGCTTCTCTTCTGCTCAAAGTGGGGTTCCCTAATCGATAGGAGGGGGTACCCTCACATTTTAAACCTCCATATTGCACATAGATATAGATTTAGCTTCCATATGCCATAGCCTCTCCTTCGGGAATGGAGAGCTGTTTAAATCCATTCTGAGCGGGGCTAATGAGCTACAAACACACAGAGGAGATGAGATTATCATCGGGCAGCAAGCTGTTCTTCATTGGTGTTGTAGTGTTAACAGCAGGCTTTGCTTTGTCCTTTCTGTCTGCCTCTGTTTTTAAACCCGGCTCAATTTGTTTTTTTAAAACTGTAATAACCGGGAGCAAACCTGGCTGTATTTGCTGTCAATTGAGCAATTTCAATAAATAATGAACCTGAGGAGGTTCAAACAGCCTGTTCTCTGGCTGCTGCTGCTGCTGCTGCGGGAACATTCGAATTTCATTGAGATTTAAACTCCTGGGAGCTGCAGGAAAAGAAACGGAACGATCCCAGCAGTCCGGTCAGGAATCCTGGCAAGAGTCTGGGAGAACGAATCCTTAAAAACTTTATATAGCGATTCCTATTTTCCTATCCAGATATCTGAACGGCCGTTCCTATCCATATCTATACATTTTCATATATTTCTATAATTGTCCACGGATCTGTAAGAACTGGCAAAATATTTCATTTCATTTTCGGTTTATTTCAATAGAGATCTGGAGATATTTTGGAAGGCAAACTGGTTCCACGTCTTCCAAAAGTTCAGCACAGTAAAAGTCCACAGTAATTTAGCAGTTTTCCTCCATGACTATACTTTGCCTTTATCATAGTTTACCATGGCTTGCAATGCTTCCCTATGTTTTACCAGACCTCTCTGTGCTTTACAATGCTTCCCTATGCTTTACCATCCCTCTCTGTGCTTTACAATGCTTCCCTATGCTTTACCAGACCTCTCTGTGCTTTACAATGCTTCCCTATGCTTTACCAGACCTCTGTGTGCTTTACAATGCTTCCCTATGCTTTACCAGACCTCTCTGTGCTTTACAATGCTTCCTTATGCTTTACCAGACCTCTCTGTGCTTTACAATGCTTCCCTATGCTTTACCATACCTCTCTGTGCTTTACAATGCTTCCCTATGCTTTACCAGACCTCTCTGTGCTTTACAATGCTTCCCTATGCTTTACCAGACCTCTCTGTGCTTTACAGTGCTTCCCTATGCTTTACCGTACCTCTCTGTGCTTTACAATGCTTCCCTATGCTTTACCACACCTCTCTGTGCTTTGTTACACTGTGCTGTGCTTTTACTGTGGGACACTTTTCTAATTGAAGGATGACTCAGCCCAGCTTTTCAGGCATCAGGGTCTCCTATAGCAGCCGTTTCACAATCCCAGGGACAACAAAATAATGACTTTCCTGCACCTGCCTGCCTGGCCGTGCCTGTGGTGCCTCCCTTTTGAAATCCTGCCGGGAAATACATGTAGGCAGCTATAGAACACAAAGCAAATGTACCTATTGGTTTAGAAAAAGCACTGCCACACACTCACTCACAGGCTGGCAGGGTGTTTGCTTTGCAGAGTGTATTTGTGTGTATTTGCTCAGCCTGGGCTCTGTGAAAAAGACCCAGCCCAACGGATAAACAGAGCAGGGCGTTTTGAAACAGCGAAACCCTGGAGAGGAGATCTCCTTCTCTTATTCACCTGTGGTAATAAAGCATAGTGAAAGCAGGGTAAAGAATAGGACAGCATTGTAAAGAACAGTGAGGTATGGTAAAGCATATTAATAAACATGGTAAACCAGGGTACATTGTGGTTAATACACAGTATTACCAGAGCAGGGTACAGCACAGGGGAGCAGGGTACAGCACAGGGGAGCAGGGTACAGCAGAGAGAAGCAGGGCACAGCACAGGGGAGCAGGGTACAGCACAGAGGAGCGGGGTACAGCACAGGGGAGCAGGGTACAAGCACAGGGGAGCAGGGCATAGCACAGGGGAGCAGGGTACAGCACAGGGGAGCAGGGTACAGCAGAGAGAAGCAGGGCACAGCACAGGGGAGCAGGGTACAGCACAGAGGAGCGGGGTACAGAACAGGGGAGCAGGGTACAAGCACAGGGGAGCAGGGCATAGCACAGGGGAGCAGGGTACAAGCACAGGGGAGCAGGGTACAGCAGAGAGAAGCAGGGCACAGCACAGGGGAGCAGGGTACAGCACAGAGGAGCGGGGTACAGAACAGGGGAGCAGGGTACAAGCACAGGGGAGCAGAGCATAGCACAGGGGAGCAGGGTACAAGCACAGGGGAGCAGGGTACAGCAGAGAGAAGCAGGGCACAGCACAGGGGAGCAGGGTACAGCACAGGGGAGCAGGGTACAAGCACAGGGGAGCAGGGCATAGCACAGGGGAGCAGGGTACAAGCACAGGGGAGCAGGGTACAAGCACAGGGGAGCAGGGTACAGCACAGGGGAGCAGGGTACAGCACAGAGGAGCAGGGTACAGCACAGGGGAGCAGGGCACAGCACGGGAGCGGGGTACAGCACAGGGGAGCAGGGTACAGCACAGTGGAGCAGGGTACAGCACAGAGGAGCAAGGCACAGCACAGAGGAGCAGGTTACAGCACAGGGGAGACTAAACCATGTCCCTTTATACATTTTTGTGTTTATGTGGTCTTTTGTTATTGGAAGCTAAATCCGATTGGAAATTGATTTGTTAAGTTCTTGTAGTTTTTAGTAAATTGAGCGATCCATCATTACTGGCTGTAGTGCTGATGGAGTTATCATTGTGGTTCAATACTGGAGGGGGAGGGAGTACAGAAGGAAGGAAGAAAGGGATTTCCATTACATGAGAGTAGATGTTAAAACTTCATGCTGATTTGAACTTGGCTCTCGCCAAGATAAGCACCAACTAAGACGTAGCTTCACAGTAAACTAATGTGATCCATATGTGTCTCCATCCATTTGCGCTTCCTTCCATATGATGATGTAGATATCCTTCTGTCTGGTGTTGATGGCTGAAGTGTAATGCTGGCTCCAAGGATCAGCTTATTGCCTCCTAACGCATCCAGCACACACAGCGGCTGCGATGCTGGCTCGGGGATCAACCATAGTCGCGGTCTCCCCAGCGCATCAGCATGACAACTGTCTGGATTGAGCTAAGTAGGGTACATCTCTGGGGTCTTCAAGTGGGCACCTTCCATCCTCGGTGTTTCGTCGACTAGCCCACGACACCTCAAGAGGGCTCGACGGTGATTCTGGCGTCCCAGCATCACCCCCCTCCGTCCCCTACTCAACTCAGTCCAGCTTACTTACCTGTACATCAGCGTTTCTTTCTTTCTATTGTGCTTGAGATCCCCAGCCAGAATCTTTCTGTCTCAACCACAGCCAGTTGCTGCTCCTCTCTGCTGCTTCAAATAAGTTCTTCACTGTGCGACGCAGGGAGAGAAGAGGAAGGCAGGAAGTACACTTGTAAAGGGTTCAAAGGCCCCCCCTGGTTTTCAACACGTTTTCGCTGGTTTTTGTTTGGAAACTTTAATGAGCAGCTTGCGTTTCGTTTAAACAGAGCTCGTATTAATTATTAATAAGTGATCAGTGCACTACTTCGACCGCAACATTAAAGCATTCAGCACATTGTAGCTCTCAGCCAATCAAACGCTGGCTTCACACCCATTTTGAGAGACAGTTCAGTTTGCTGTTCATAGGGAAATGTGTACTGTAGTCAACAAGTGAGGCAATCTAGGTAGAGCCTTTATCAGCATCGCTGAAATGAAACCAGAAGTGGCTGAGTGCCGCAAGCAGGCGTTCGGGCTCTAGAGCCTTCATCAGCATCGCTGAAATGAAACCAGAAGAGGCTGAGTGATGCAAGCAGGCGTTCGGGCTCTAGAGCCTTCATCAGCATCGCTGAAATGAAACCAGAAGTGGCTGAGTGCCGCAAGCAGGCGTTCGGGCTCTAGAGCCTTCATCAGCATCGCTGAAATGAAACCAGAAGAGGCTGAGTGAAGCAAGCAGGCATTCGGGCTCTAGAGCCTTCATCAGCATCACTGAAATGAAACCAGAAGAGGCTGAGTGATGCAAGCAGGCGTTCGGGCTCTAGAGCCTTCATCAGCATCGCTGAAATGAAACCAGAAGAGGCTGAGTGAAGCAAGCAGGCATTCGGGCTCTAGAGCCTTCATCAGCATCGCTGAAATGAAACCAGAAGAGGCTGAGTGAAGCAAGCAGGCATTCGGGCTCTAGAGCCTTCATCAGCATCACTGAAATGAAACCAGAAGAGGCTGAGTGATGCAAGCAGGCGTTCGGGCTCTAGAGCCTTCATCAGCATCGCTGAAATGAAACCAGAAGAGGCTGAGTGAAGCAAGCAGGCATTCGGGCTCTAGAGCCTTCATCAGCATCGCTGAAATGAAACCAGAAGAGGCTGAGTGAAGCAAGCAGGCATTCGGGCTCTAGAGCCTTCATCAGCATCACTGAAATGAAACCAGAAGAGGCTGAGTGATGCAAGCAGGCGTTCGGGCTCTAGAGCCTTCATCAGCATCGCTGAAATGAAACCAGAAGAGGCTGAGTGATGCAAGCAGGCATTCGGGCTCTAGAGCCTTCATCAGCATCGCTGAAATGAAACCAGAAGAGGCTGAGTGATGCAAGCAGGCGTTCGGGCTCTAGTGCCTTCATCAGCATCGCTGAAATGAAACCAGAAGAGGCTGAGTGAAGCAAGCAGGCATTCGGGCTCTAGAGCCTTCATCAGCATCGCTGAAATGAAACCAGAAGAGGCTGAGTGATGCAAGCAGGCATTCGGGCTCTAGAGCCTTCATCAGCATCACTGAAATGAAACCAGAAGAGGCTGAGTGATGCAAGCAGGCGTTCGGGCTCTAGAGCCTTCATCAGCATCGCTGAAATGAAACCAGAAGCGCATTCTCAGACTCCTCATTCACATTCCTGCACAACCTTGACATCCCTCTGCATAATAACCCCTCAGTAATTACACCTTCCATCTGCTCCCTCTTATGAAATTTTAAATTTTCATTAAGAGTGTCGGACAGGAAGAAGGACAGATGGGTTACTGGAGGATTAAAAATTCAGATGAATGATCTTCCCTTTGTGATCGGGGCCGGCGATGAACGGGACATCCTACTGGAATAGCTTGGGGGTATTCAACTTTCCAGGACTTTCCATCCTCACAATGAAAGAAAGACCGGATTGGGAGAGAGAGAGTTGAGACCTTTTACTCTTCCTTCTCTTTCCCTCTCTATCCTTCTCTCCCCCTTTCATTTCCCTTCTCTCCTCTTCTCCCTCTTTCCCCTCTCCTCCTCTTCTCTCTTTAATTCCTTCCCTCTCTCCCACGCTCCTGGTGGATTGGGAACACAGCCTCAAGGCCTCTTCATTCACATGGTGGGAATCATGGCTGCACCTCCCTGTCTCTGAGCTGAGTCGCCTGCCCTCCCACGCTGATAATCACCGCGTTAATAACCAACAGCACCCTCTCGCTGTTCTTTGTTACATATTCACTGCTTCTTATTTTATTCAGAACTATTTTTAAACAAATGCAAACATATCAGCAATATCTCCCTCCCTCATTCATGTGCTGCTGGGGATTGGAGGTGAGGGGCGTGCAGCACAGAGGAAGAAAGCACAGTGAAAGCATGATAAAATATAGGGAAGCATTGTAAAGCACAGAGAGGACTGGTAAAGCATAGGGAAGCACTGTAAAGCACAGAGAGGTCTGGTAAAGCATAGGGAAGCACTGTAAAGCACAGAGAGGTCTGGTAAAGCATAGGGAAGCACTGTAAAGCACAGAGAGGTCTGGTAAAGCATAGGGAAGCACTGTAAAGCACAGAGAGGTCTGGTAAAGCATAGGGAAGCATTGTAAAGCACAGAGAGGTGTAGTAAAGCATAGGGAAGCATTGTAAAGCACAGGGGTCTGGTAAAGCATAGGGAAGCACTGTAAAGCACAGAGGTGTGGTAAAGCATAGGGAAGCATTGTAAAACACAGAGAGGTCTGGTAAAGCATAGGGAAGCACTGTAAAGCACAGAGAGGTCTGGTAAAGCATAGGGAAGCATTGTAAAGCACAGGGGTCTGGTAAAGCATAGGGAAGCATTGTAAAGCACAGAGAGGTCTGGTAAAGCATAGGGAAGCATTGTAAAGCACACAGAGGTATGGTAAAGCATAGGGAAGCATTGTAAAGCACAGAGAGGTATGGTAAAGCATAGGGAAGCATTGTAAAGCACAGAGAGGTATGGTAAAACATAGGGAAGCATTGTAAAGCACAGAGAGGACTGGTAAAGCATAGGGAAGCATTGTAAAGCACAGAGAGGTCTGGTAAAGCATAGGGAAGCATTGTAAAGCACAAAGAGGTCTGGTAAAGCATAGGGAAGCATTGTAAAGCACAGAGAGGTCTGGTAAAGCATAGGGAAGCATTGTAAAGCACAGAGAGGTCTGGTAAAGCATAGGGAAGCATTGTAAAGCACAGAGAGGTATGGTAAAGCATAGGGAAGCATTGTAAAGCACAGAGAGGTGTGGTAAAGCATAGGGAAGCATTGTAAAGCACAGAGAGGTCTGGTAAAGCATAGGGAAGCATTGTAAAGCACAGAGAGGTGTGGTAAAGCATAGGGAAGCATTGTAAAGCACAGAGAGGTATGGTAAAGCATAGGGAAGCATTGTAAAAGCACAGAGAGGTGTGGTAAAGCATAGGGAAGCATTGTAAAGCACAGAGAGGTCTGGTAAAGCATAGGGAAGCATTGTAAAGCACAGAGAGGTGTGGTAAAGCATAGGGAAGCATTGTAAAGCACAGAGAGGTATGGTAAAGCATAGGGAAGCATTGTAAAAGCACAGAGAGGTATGGTAAAGCATAGGGAAGCATTGTAAAGCACAGAGAGGTATGGTAAAGCATAGGGAAGCATTGTAAAAGCACAGAGAGGTCTGGTAAAGCATAGGGAAGCATTGTAAAAGCACAGAGAGGTCTGGTAAAGCATAGGGAAGCATTGTAAAAGCACAGAGAGGTCTGGTAAAGCATAGGGAAGCATTGTAAAAGCACAGAGAGGTCTGGTAAAGCATAGGGAAGCATTGTAAAAGCACAGAGAGGTCTGGTAAAGCATAGGGAAGCATTGTAAAGCACAGAGAGGTCTGGTAAAGCATAGGGAAGCATTGTAAAGCACAGAGAGGTCTGGTAAAGCATAGGGAAGCATTGTAAAGCACAGAGAGGTCTGGTAAAGCATAGGGAAGCATTGTAAAGCACAGAGAGGTGTGGTAAAAGCATAGGGAAGCATTGTAAAGCACAGAGAGGTCTGGTAAAGCATAGGGAAGCATTGTAAAGCACAGAGAGGTATGGTAAAGCATAGGGAAGCATTGTAAAGCACAGAGAGGTGTGGTAAAGCATAGGGAAGCATTGTAAAGCACAGAGAGGTATGGTAAAGCATAGGGAAGCATTGTAAAGCACAGAGAGGTGTGGTAAAGCATAGGGAAGCATTGTAAAGCACAGAGAGGTATGGTAAAGCATAGGGAAGCATTGTAAAGCACAGAGAGGTGTGGTAAAGCATAGGGAAGCATTGTAAAGCACAGAGAGGTCTGGTAAAGCATAAGGAAGCATTGTAAAGCACAGAGAGGTGTGGTAAAGCATAGGGAAGCATTGTAAAGCACAGAGAGGTATGGTAAAGCATAGGGAAGCATTGTAAAGCACAGAGAGGTATGGTAAAGCATAGGGAAGCATTGTAAAGCACAGAGAGGTATGGTAAAGCATAGGGAAGCATTGTAAAGCACAGAGAGGTCTGGTAAAGCATAGGGAAGCATTGTAAAGCACAGAGAGGACTGGTAAAGCATAGGGAAGCATTGTAAAGCACAGAGAGGTGTGGTAAAGCATATGGAAGCATTGTAAAGCACAGAGAGGTCTGGTAAAGCATAGGGAAGCATTGTAAAGCACAGGGGTCTGGTAAAGCATAGGGAAGCATTGTAAAGCACACAGAGGTATGGTAAAGCATAGGGAAGCATTGTAAAGCACAGAGAGGACTGGTAAAGCATAGGGAAGCATTGTAAAGCACACAGAGGTATGGTAAAGCATGGTAAACTATGGTACATGCATCGTATGCCCATGGGAAAAGCAAAACTAATGTGGAAATTGAACTGAGTAAACTTTAAAGAGGGTGTCTGTAGAGACAGGGGCTCTATTTTCCTCAGTGCTGTTGTTATAAGGCGTCTCTTGTTTCATTCAGAAAGGTCGGGCAGTAGGACTATAATCCCGCTCTCTTTGATCTCACCACTTTCATTATTCCTTCAACTCAGTTTTCACTGACGTCTAAGGCTGTTTCATACTCTGGAAAGTCCAAGCCATTGTTTCTGATGTTTGTTGCTGTTCTGCAAACAGGACTCTGAATGCCCTAGTTCACATATTTCTCTGTAATTAATACATACACAGTGCCACGAACATCCAGAGATACATGCAGGCCTATTGTACCAGCTGAGCTTCCAGGATTTTGTGGTAAAACAGTTTAAATCAATACAGTTCCATTCCTTGGTCTGCTCTCCACCCCACCTATGAGTCTATATGAGTATATCTGAGTCTGCCAGTCTATCAAAGTATATCTGAGTCTATCAGAGTCTAGCAGAGAGTATCAGAGTCTATCAGAGTCTATCAGAGAGTATCAGACAGTATCAGAGTCTATCAGAGTCTATCAGAGAGTATCAGAGTCTATCAGAGAGTATCAGAGTCTATCAGAGAGTATCAGACAGTATCAGAGTCTATCAGAGTCTATCAGAGAGTATCAGAGAGTATCAGTCTATCAGAGAGTATCAGAGTCTATCAGAGTCTATCAGAGAGTATCAGACAGTATCAGAGTCTATCAGAGTCTATCAGAGAGTATCAGAGTCTATCAGAGAGTATCAGAGTCTATCAGAGAGTATCAGACAGTATCAGAGTATATCAGAGTCTATCAGAGAGTATCAGAGAGTATCAGAGTCTATCAGAGAGTATCAGAGTCTATCAGAGAGTATCAGACAGTATCAGAGAGTATCAGAGTCTATCAGAGTCTATCAGAGACTATCAGAGAGTATCAGAGAGTATCAGAGTCTATCAGAGAGTATCAGAGAGTATCAGAGTCTATCAGAGACTATCAGAGAGTATCAGAGAGTATCAGAGTCTATCAGAGAGTATCAGAGAGTATCAGAGTCTATCAGAGAGTATCAGAGAGTATCAGAGTCTATCAGAGAGTATCAGAGTCTATCAGAGAGTATCAGAGAGTATCAGAGTCTATCAGAGAGTATCAGAGAGTATCAGAGTCTATCAGAGATTATCAGAGAGTATCAGAGTCTATCAGAGAGTATTGGAGAGTATCAGAGTCTATCAGAGAGTATCAGAGTCTATCAGAGAGTATCAGAGTCTATCAGAGTCTGTCAGAGAGTATCAGAGTCTATCAGAGTCTATCAGAGAGTATCAGAGTGTATCAGAGACTGTCACAGTCTGTCAGTCTATAGGAGTCTATCAGATTCTGTCCTGCAGTCTCATGCTGCCTCTGCTGGAATAACGAGTCACTGCAGAACAAGATGATCATTTGGATTTTAAATTTAGATTTAAAATCCCAATGCAAACACAATACCTGTGGTTTGTAAAACATATTCAGTACTTCTATCAGATATTGAGACATATTCATGTTTCTGTTGTGCAAAACGTCTTTGTAATTGCTATGGCACCGCGTGTTACATATTAGCAACGAAGAATACTGAATGATCTCGTTCCATTGCTGTAGGTCACATGGTGTGATTGCAGCGAGACCATTGGAGTGAATCTCCCTGAAATGACAAAGCTGCATCTGTCTCTACTGCAGTCTTACAGCATCATCTTGTGGGGCCGTGTGGTACTGCACGGCAAGGCTGTTTTACTGAGATTACAGTAAAACTCCCATTCAGAGCAGATCGAGCCAGTCCAGGTGTTACTGCTTAATTACCATCTACAAAAACACAACCCTAACTGAACAAGGGGAGAGTGTGTTGCAGTTTTAAAGGTTTTGCATTTTTAATGACCGTTGTGTTATGCAATCCCAGCATTCCTCCCAGTGTTTGAAACTCACACTAGCCCTGCACCCAGCCCCGGGTTTCAGCACTCCCTTGTTGATGAGGTGTAGGGATGTACAGTGTGTTTAACACAGGCCAGATTGCTTCAAGTCTAATTTACAAACCCGTCCATTCTGCATTGCGGGCATCCTATTTAGTCTGCGTCCCAACATGGAAGCGCAGCACGAGAAACGTCTACTCGCGCTGGAAACCACTCAGCTTCGTCTCAAAAAACACATCCTCCCAATTCAGCCATCCTAAAAATAAAACAAAAATTCCAAGCAGCATACAGGTGACGCGTCGCTCCCACTTATGTACAAGGAGCCAGCGTAATACCCGGGCGTGGTGTGACCCCAGGAAATGATGTAAAACCACGTTCAGCACCGCCTTCCCACGTCCCCGTTGCGGAGTCTTTTCGGTATTCACAAAGTGCTGTGATTTATTTATTTATTTATTTTGTCTTGCCTTCTCCCCCGTGCCTGTATGTGCTGGAAGCAGCGCCAGAGCGGAGCTGCGGATAAAGCGCAAAAGCAGTCGCACGACAGCTGGGTTTGGGGGCGAGAGGTTCTGAAGAGCGATACTGACTGAGCGCTCAGCCTCTTCTGCGGATTCAGACTGCAGAGCCGCAGAGAGCACAGCTGTCCTTCCGCTCCTCCCCAAAAACAGGGAAAGAGGATCACCGTCCGGGACACCGGGCCGAACCGGGACCAGTTATTATTGCAGTAACTGTTATTCGGGTCCGTTACGTTAAAGGGAACAGAGGAAGGGGTGTACTGGCAGCGCAGATCTGTGTTAGATATATATTTTTTTCTTCTGCACAATTCATACATGCTTGCGTGGGTAAAAATCGAAACGCGATATGAATACATTACATATAAGTGCCGGTGGTGTACACCCGTTACATACATAATGAAATAAATATATAATTTTTTTGGAAACCGAGATCGTAAAAAGCCGAAGGGACTCGAGTTCGGTGAAGGTTTCGGCTCGGTTCGGTTCGGACGGGTTGAATAGACCGGTTCGGAGGACCGGGACGGCTGTGATGGAGATACAGTTTGGACCACAGCATCGGGACTCGGGGATCATTCAGCGCAAAGCAGGTGAGAGAGGGGTGGAGGGAGATGGGGACGGGGGCCGGGGGTGCGGGCCGGTCAATATAACAGTGTGTGCATGTGCTGTAATGTGATGACTGGTGTGTGTCAACGCTTAATTAATCAATTAATGTATTTATCATCATGGGAAACCCGTGACCCAGCAGCCGCGCTGCAGCGCGCGTCGCTCACTCAATTAGATAATACGATATAATATCATTAATAATGAATGCGGCGTTCTTATGAAGCACGCCGTGCAGCTTCCGTCGAGTTTAAACGGCACCTACACTATCAATATTTAATGTTACCAGATGCTTTTTCAACCTCCCTTTCGAATCCTGCGTATGTGTTTTTTTTTTAATGACTATAATCACTTTGGATGGAAGATACTGCAGGATGTTCAGCACGGCGCTACCATAAACACTGTACTGCCCTAAATAACATGGTCGATGTGCGCAACTGCGCCGAGTAATTAACCAGGACAAATATCCCGGGTACTATAGCTAGTGTGATTATCATCATTATTATTATTATTATTATTATTATTGTAGCGTTGAATATTGGTGTTTAAAGGGAACCCGACGAGGCTGGTCCCTGAAACACTTGTTTGGTTTATTTAAATCAGATCTGGACACAGAACCGAACAAGAACAGTCACCATTTTCTTTACTCTCTCTCTCTCTCTCTCTCTCTCTCTCTCTCTCTCTCTCTCTCTCTCGTTAGCTGAACACTCCCTGCGTCAATCACACAGACATGGCAAGTCAAACATAACTGAACGTTTCCCACAACAATTCTTCCGCTAGTATTATGTTTCTGTTCGGTTCCTGTCAGTGGCTGGTTCTGTGTGTGTCAGTGACGGATGCACTTGGCTAGGGTTTGCGTTGCAACGAGCGGCGACGTTAGAGCTGCAACAAGTCGATGCCCGGTATACATATGTATAATGCATTATACTGGTGTGTGTGTTTGTTTTGCGTGAGAGGTAATGAGCATTGTGTATTGACAGCTGTCCGTGGGGGAGCAGGAGGAAGTGTACATATAAACGCTGGCTCTCTCTTCACTGGTGCAGACGACAGTCCATTCCGACAACTGCGCTGCGCAAGCGAGCAACTGGGCGTTCATTAACACGGGGACTGTCCCCCACTAGTTCAATAACCCTGTCATCTCTCTCTCTCTCTCTCCCTCTCTCTCTCTGTGGCAGTGCCAGTTCAGTAACCCTGTCATCTCTCTCTCTCTCTCCCTCTCTCTCTCTCCCTCTCTCTGTGGCAGTGCCAGTTCAGTAACCCTGCCTCTCTCCCCCTCTCTCTCTCTCTCTCTCTCTCTGAGTGGCAGTGCCATTTCAGTAACCCTGCCTCTCTCCCCCTCTCTCTCTCTCCCTCTCTCTCTCTCCCTCTCTCTGTGGCAGTGCCAGTTCAGTAACCCTGCCTCTCTCCCCCTCTCTCTCTCTCCCTCTCTCTCTCTCCCTCTCTCTGTGGCAGTGCCAGTTCAGTAACCCTGCCCCTCTCTTCCTCTATCTCTCTCTCTCCCTCTCTGTGGCAGTGCCAGTTCAGTAACCCTGCCCCCCCTCTCTTCCTCTCTCTCCCCCTCTCTCTCTCCTCTCTCTCTCCTCTCTCTGTGGTAGTGCCAGTTCAGTAACCCTGCCTCTCTCCCCTCTCTCTCTCTCTCCCTCTCTGTGGCAGTGCCAGTTCAGTAACCCTGCCTCTCTCCCCCTCTCTCTCTCTCTCTCTCTGAGTGGCAGTGCCATTTCAGTAACCCTGCCTCTCTCCCCCTCTCTCTCTCTCTCTCCCTCTGTGGCAGTGCCAGTTCAGTAACCCTGCCTCTCTCCCCCTCTCTCTCTCTCTCTCTCTCTCTGAGTGGCAGTGCCATTTCAGTAACCCTGCCTCTCTCCCCCTCTCTCTCTCTCTCTCTCTCTCTGTGGCAGTGCCAGTTCAGTAACCCTGCCTCTCTCCCCCCCTCTCTCTCTCTCTCTCTCTCTGTGGCAGTGCCAGTTCAGTAACCCTGTCATCTCTCTCTCTCTCTCCCTCTCTCTCTCCCTCTCTCTGTGGCAGTGCCAGTTCAGTAACCCTGCCCTCTCTCTCTCTCTCTCTCTCTCTCTCTCTCTCTCTCTCTCTGTGGCAGTGCCAGTTCAGTAACCCTGCCTCTCTCCCCCTCTCTCTCTCTCTCTCTCCCTCTCTGTGGCAGTGCCAGTTCAGTAACCCTGCCTCTCTCCCCCTCTCTCTCTCTCTCTCTGAGTGGCAGTGCCATTTCAGTAACCCTGCCTCTCTCTCCCTCTCTCTCTCTCTCTCTCTCTCTGTGGCAGTGCCAGTTCAGTAACCCTGCCTCTCTCCCCCTCTCTCTCTCTCTCTCTCTCTGTGGCAGTGCCAGTTCAGTAACCCTGTCATCTCTCTCTCTCTCCCTCTCTCTCTCTCCCTCTCTCTCTCTCCCTCTCTCTGTGGCAGTGCCAGTTCAGTAACCCTGCCTCTCTCTCCCTCTCTCTCTCTCTCTGTCTGTGGCAGTGCCAGTTCAGTAACCCTGTCATCTCTCTCTCTCTCTCTCTCCCTCTCTCTCTCCCTCTCTCTGTGGCAGTGCCAGTTCAGTAACCCTGCCTCTCTCCCTCTCTCTCTCTCTCTCTCTCTCTGTGGCAGTGCCAGTTCAGTAACCCTGCCTTTCTTTCTCTCTCTCTCTCTCTCTCTCTCTCTCTCTCTCTCTCTCTCTCTCTGTGGCAGTGCCATTTCAGTAACCCTGCCTCTCTCCCCCTCTCTCTCTCTCTGAGTGGCAGTGCCATTTCAGTAACCCTGCCTCTCTCTCTCTCTCTCTCTCTCTCTCTGAGTGGCAGTGCCAGTTCAGTAACCCTGCCTCTCTTCCTCTCTCTCTCTCCCTCTCTCTGTGGCAGTGCCATTTCAGTAACCCTGCCTCTCTCCCCCTCTCTCTCTCTCCCTCTGCCAGCACAGTGGAAAGGCTGCTTTAGTGAGATTAGCTTTAAAGCACTGTAATCCATTTAAACTCTTAATTAATCCCATCCCTAATCATGTTAAATATATCACTTTCCCTCCCTCTCTCCCTCTCTCCCTCTCCCTCTCTCCCTCCCTCTCACAGTTTCTCTCCTGCTCGAATGGGCAGTGTAAATGAATTCTGGTAAAGCCCGTGCCTCTGCGGTGGGTGTTCAGAGCAGACGAGGCTGCTGCAAGGATGCAGGTCGCTGCAGGATGAGGGACTGGGAGGGAGGCTGTGTGACTCTAGCGGTTAGAGCTGAGGGACTGGGAGGGAGGCTGTGGCTCTAGTGGTTGGAGCTGAGGGACTGGGAGGGAGGAAGGCAGGACTGGGAGGGAGTGCTGTGTGGCTCTAGTGGTTAGAGCTGAGGGACTGGGAGGGAGGCGTGAGTGGGGGGCTGTGCGTGTGTGCGTGCAATTGTTCCTCTACAATGGTTGGGGCCCCAGTCTCTTCCCTCTGTGTCACTAATCCTCTGAACCAGCTGACTGGTCACACATTGAGACCCAAAGCTGCAAAAGCACCCAGACCTCTTCATGTTGGAGAAGCTGGATCGAGGGGCTGTTGTGATGAGACATGAGCTCGGAGAGAGAGCCTTCATTGTGACCTACAGCATGTAATCACACACACACTGAGACACACGCACACACACACACACACGCTGAGACACACACACACACACACACGCTGCTCAGCAGGGTCAGTAATTAGTGCAGGGAGAGGCTGTCCTACTTTCTGTGACTCTGAAGTGAGTTTGTCCTCTCTCTCTCTCTCTCTCTCTCTCTCTCTCTCTCTCTCCCCTCGTTCTGTCTCTTCTTGTGCAGCTTGTGTTTTCACACTCCTGTTTCCCTGTGAATGTGATCTGCATTGTGCTGCGCTGGAACCGCAGTCGCCATGGAGACGGCAAGAGGACACAGAGCGCACTGACCCCGCCGTGACCCCGAGGGCACAGGAAGTTCTTTATTCCCAAACTGCTTTGGGAGCTGTTACTGGGAGGAGACTGCGTTACTAGGGTTACTGGGAATCCAGTTAGTAAGTTCTGCTGGCCAATGCTCTTCATATGGCCAATGCTCTTCATGCTCGTCAGTGCTGGTTTATCCTGTGCTGTTGCTGTCCCTGGCTGGGTGTGTCAGTGTTGCTGTCCCTGGCTGGGTGTGTCAGTGTTGCTGTCCCTGGCTGGGTGTGTCAGTGTTGCTGTCCCTGGCTGGGTGTGTCAGTGTTGCTGTCCCTGGCTGGGTGTGTCAGTGCTGGTTTATCCTGTGCTGTTGCTGTCCCGGGCTGGGTGAGTTACTGGGAACCTTTAAGACCCGACTTGACAAAGTTCTGAGCTCATTCAGCTGCTAGGAACCAGACAAGCTCTGCTGTCCGACTGACTCCCTCCCATTCGTGCAGTTTCTTATGAAAGGAGATCAATAAGTGGTTGAAGTTAGGAGCTGTTTACCAATCAGCAGGGATCAGAAATGTGTTTGCAGCTCCTCTCCTCTGTGTCTTTGTGGCTGCTGCAATGTCACCTTACCTGTCTGTCAGGTAGGCAGTGACACACACCTTAGAGAGGAGTCGGGATTGTGCTCAAACACACTGAGATAGAGACAGACTCTCTCTCTCTCTCTGACTCGTAGCTTTCCAGGGCAGGGAGGGGCAAAGAGGAATCGTACTTCCATTACTTCTCATAATGAACTGTGTTTTACAGTACATATGAATGCAAACCCTCCCAACCCAGTTAATAAAAATACAATAATAACGATCATACCATCAGGATCATGGTATTCTGCCACAGTGTCCTGAGAGACAGTGTTTGGGCTGCTGCTGTGTAATATGGTTGTGACAGCAGTGGTTTGGTTTTCGTGGTTTCAAAATAGCGATGATTCAGCGGAATATAGCTAAAGTAATGAGTATCGTTGCCGTGGAAACTGAGCTGCTCTGGGGTTTTTTTGTGTGTGTTTTTTTGTTCCTTGCTGCCTGCTCAGATTTTCCGGCATTACATCATCGTTCGGGAATTTTGGGAGGCGATTCCAGGAGAAATTCCCTGTTGGATTTGTGTGTTCCCAGTCTGTGTGCATGTCATTGTCTGTATGTCTGGAGTGGGGGGAACTG
Organism: Acipenser oxyrinchus oxyrinchus; assembly: GCA_030684275.1. NCBI lineage: Eukaryota > Metazoa > Chordata > Actinopteri > Acipenseriformes > Acipenseridae > Acipenser > Acipenser oxyrinchus. The sequence goes on from CM060267.1 coordinate 5,435,276, forward strand.
CGTCGAGAGAGAGAGAGAGAAGTGAAGGGAGGAAAAAATAAGTTTAAAATGCACAAGAGAAACAGATGGGAGTGAGAGAGGCAGAAAAAAAGAGACAGCGAGAAGGAAAGAGTGTGTGGGAGAGGAGAGAACAGGGCGAGAGAGAGGAGACAACAGGATGAGAGAGAGAGAGAGAGAGAGAGAACAGGATGAGAGAGAGAGAACAGGATGAGCGAAAGAGGAGAGAACAGGGCGAGAGAGAGGAGACAACAGGATGAGAGAGAGAGAGAGAGAGAACAGGATGAGAGAGAGAACAGGATGAGTGAAAGAGGAGAGAACAGGGAGAGAGAGGAGACAACAGGATGAGAGAGAGAGAGAGAGAGAGAACAGGATGAGAGAGAGAACAGGATGAGAGAGAGAGAGGAGAGAACAGGGCGAGAGAGAGGAGAGAACAGGATGAGAGAGAGAGGAGAGAGAACAGGATGAGAGAGAGAGAACAGGATGAGAGAGAGGAGAGAACAGGATGAGAGAGAGAGGAGAGAACAGGATGAGAGAGAGAGAGAGGAGAACAGGATGAGAGAGAGGAGAGACAGGAGAGAGAACAGGATGAGAGAGAGAGAGAACAGGATGAGAGCAGATGAGAGGAGAGAACAGGATGAGAGAGAGAGAGAGAACAGGATGAGAGAGAGAGAACAGGATGAGAGAGAGGAGAGAACAGGAGAGAGAGAGAGAGAACAGGATGAGAGAGAGAGGAGAGAGAACAGGATGAGCGAGAGAGAGGAGAGAGAACAGGATGAGCGAGAGAGAGGAGAGAGAACAGGATGAGCGAGAGAGAGAACAGGATGAGCGAGAGGAGAGAACAGGATGAGCGAGAGAGGACAGGATGTCTCTCTGCCACAGCCAGAGAGACAGAGAGATAGAGAGACAGACCCTGGTGAAGACACCCTGGAGCACGGGGACCAGGCACTCATGCGCACCCATGTCCGCTGTAAATTCAGAGAGGGAGGGAGGGAAATGGGAGGGTTGTTGTTGTATTGTATTGTCTGGATTGTTTTGTGATAATGTTCATTGTTGAATTACTTTGGCAAAACTCAATTTCATTTTGTCATGCCAATAAAGCATTTTTTTAATTTGAATTTGAATTTGGATGAGTGAGAGGAGAGAACAGGAGGAGAGAACAGGATGAGAGAGAGAGGAGACCTCTCTCCCCATCTCTCTCTCTTTTTCACAGTCTCTCAAATTCAAATTCAAATTTGCTTTATTAGCACGACAATAAAGCATATCTCTCTCTCTCTCTCTCTCATTGTTAACCCCTTGTTCTCTCTCTCTCATTGTTAACCCCTTGTTCTCTCTCTCTCTCTCTCTCTCTCTCTCTCTCTCTGTTAACCCCTTGTTCTCTCTCTCGTTGTTAAACCCTTGTTCTCTCTCTCTCTCTCTCTCTCGTTGCTAACCCCTTGTTCTCTCTCTCTCTCGTTGTTAACCCCTTGTTCTCTCTCTCTCTCTCGTTGTTAACCCCTTGTTCTCTCTCTCTCTCTCTCGTTGCTAACTCCTTGTTCTCTCTCTCTCTCGTTGTTAACCCCTTGTTCTCTCTCTCTCTCATTGTTAACCCCTTGTTCTCTCTCTCTCTCTCTCGTTGCTAACCCCTTGTTCTCTCTCTGTCTCTCCTCAGGGCAGTGATTGCTGGGAGGCACCATGCCGGGGATGGTCGTGTTTCGGAGGCGCTGGTCAGTGGGGAGTGATGACCTGGTGCTGCCGGCACTCTTTCTGTTCCTGCTACATGCCGTCTGGTGAGACACCCTGCCAGCCTGTCTGTCTGTGCATGTTTGTGTGCTTGTCTGTCTGTCTGTGCATGTTTGTTTATCTGTCTGTCTCTCTGTGCATGTTTGTCTGTCTGTCTGTGCATGCTTGCCTGTCTGTGCATGCTTGCCTGTCTGTGCATGCTTGCCTGTCTGTGCATGCTTGCCTGTCTGTGCATGCTTGCCTGTCCGTGCATGCTTGCCTGTCCGTGCATGCTTGCCTGTCTGTGCATACTTGCCTGTCTGTCCGTGCATGTTTGCCTGTCTGTCTGTGCATGCTTGTCTGCTTGTCTGCCTGTCAGAAGGGAGGGAGAGAGGAGACACAGAGGGGATTGTTTCTGGTCCAGTCCAGACCTCATCCTGCCTTCAATGGCTCCCATTGATCTACTGCCTCCCATTCAGCATTGTTCCTGTATCCTCAGGGAGTGAAATCAGGGTAGAGGAATGGGCCAGAGCTGGTTCTCTCTCTCTCTCTCTCTCTCTCTCCTGTTCCGGGTTCTGTTCTAACTTGGCTGTCTTCTCCCTGTCTCTGCCCAGGCTGGTGGTTCTGTCCGTGGTTCTGTTTGGGATCAGTTATGGGCCAGGGCAGTCCTGCTCGCTCACGCTGGTGGATCACGGCCGGGGGTACCTGGGGATCCTGGTGAGCTGCCTGATCTGTGAGGGAGCCATCATCTGGCTGAGCATGAGGGGCAGCATCCTGTACACCGAGCCCAGAGAGTCCATGCAGTACGTCCTGTACATCCGACTGGGTGAGTACTGCACTGCACTGCACATCACTGCACTGCAGTGAACATCACTGCACTAAACGCCAGCCTGACTGCCTGTCCTCCCTCTCTTACACAGTCAATCACTGATCTATGTTATCACTATTATAACATCCCGCCCCCCTCCCCCTCTCTCTCTCCAGCGATCTTATTGGTGGAGCTGGTCTATGCCATTGTGGGGATTGGCTGGTTGGTTCAGTACTACGGGCCGTGCGATGATGTCACTGCCAAGAACGTCACACTAGGTAAGGAGCTGCACAGATAGGCTGCGGTGTCGGGCTGTGAGAGAGAGACCGAGAGAGAGGGAGTATGTCTGTCACTGTGTGTGTCTGTTACTAACCCCTCCCCTTCCTGTCCCTGCAGGAATCGTGGCCTGTAATTGGCTGGTTATCTTCAGCATGTGCTTCACCCTGATGTGCACCTTTGACCCCACGGGGCGGACCGTTGTCAAACTGAGAGCGACCAAGAGGAAGCAGAGAAATCTCGGACCTACAATCTGAGGTGAGAGGAGAGAGAGGGGGCTCTCAGGTACCCAGTACAGCACTGAGTTCTCTACACTAGACTGTATTGAATTAGCTAGCTCTCAGATCCCCAGCACAGCACTGAGTTCTCTACACTAGACTGTATTGAATTAGCTGGCTCTCAGATCCCCAGTACAGCACTGAGTTCTCTACACTAGACTGTATTGAATTAGCTGGCTCTCAGATCCCCAGCACAGCGCTGAGTTCTCTACACTAGACTGTATTGAATTAGCTGGCTCTCAGATCCCCAGCACAGCACTGAGTTCTCTACACTAGACTGTATTGAATTAGCTGGCTCTCAGATCCCCAGTACAGCACTGAGTTCTCTACACTAGACTGTATTGAATTAGCTGGCTCTCAGATCCCCAGTACAGCACTGAGTTCTCTATACTAGACTGTATTGAATTAGCTGGCTCTCAGATCATCAGTCCTCATGCTTCTGAATCGTGACTCATTTGATTGATAGCTAGTGTAGGAACACGTGCTTCATGATTGTCACACTGTGTGTGCGTGTGCGTGTGCGTGTGTGTGTGTGTGCGTATGCGCGTGCGTGTGTGTGTGCGTGTGCGTGTGTGCGTGTGTGTGTGCGTGTGTGCGTGTGTGCGTGTGCGTGTGTGTGTGTGTGCATGCGTGCATGCATGTGCGTGTGCGTGTGCGTGTGTGTGCGTGCGTGCGTGCGTGCGTGTGTGCAGTGAGCTGTGCTCCCGTCTCTCCCCCTCACTGTCTCTCCTCTCCCAGGCACCGGCTGGAGGAAGGCCAGGCCAGCAGCTGGACTCGGAGACTCAAGGTGTTCATGTGCTGCTCTCGAGCCCAGGACTCTCAGTCTGTGAGTGCAGCACCCTCCCTCCCTCCCTCCCTCTCACTCACCTCCCTCTCTCTACTCCCTCCCTCCACTCCCTCCCTCCCTCCTCCTCTCCTCCCTCCTTCTCACTCACCTCCCTCCCTCCCTCCTCCCTCCCTCCCTCCCTCCCCTCCCTCCCTCCCTCCCTCCCTCCCTCCCTCCCTCCCTCCTCTCTCCCTCCCTCCTTCTCCTCACCTCCCTCCTTCTCACTCCCTCCCTCACCCTCCCTCCTCCCTCCCTCTGTCCATCCCTCTCCTCCTCTCCTCCCTCCTCCTCACTCTCCCTAACCTCCCTCTCTCTCTCCTCCCTCCTCCCTCTCTCCTCCTCTCCTCCCTCTCCTCCTCTCTCCTCCCTCACTCTCTCTCCTCCCTCACACTCTCTCTCTCCCTCACTCTCTCACTCCCCTCCCTCACTCTCTCCCTCCCTCCTCCCTCACTCTCTCCTCCCTCCCTCACTCTCCCTCCCTCACTCTCTCCTCCCTCCCTCCTCTCTCCCTCCCTCCCTCCCTCACTCTCTCCTCCCTCCCTCCTCTCTCTCCCTCCCTCTCTCTCTCTCTCTCTCTCCCTGCAGGATGCGTACAGCGAGATTGCGAATCTCTTCGCTGAGTTTTTCCGCGACCTGGATATCGTTCCCTCTGACATCATCGCAGGGCTGGTCCTGCTGAGGCAGCAGCAACGCGTAAGCGCAGTGCCGTGCTGGACGAGGTAGGGGCGCGGAGAGTGGGGGCGGTTCTCTGGGGCAGTCCTGTTCTTGTTAACTCACTTTCTCTCTGTCTGTTTCCAGGGGAACAACGACATCCTGGCTTTCCTGTCGGGAATGCCGGTCACCCGGAGCACCAAATACCTCAACCTGAAGAACTCTGTAAGTGTGCCGAGATAGGGAGTACCAACGGGGCAGTGGTGTGTGTCTGTCTCTGTGAGTGTGTCAAAGTGTCTCAGTGCCAGTGTACTCGGGTCCCTCTCTCTGTCTCTGTCTCTGTGAGTGTGTCAAAGTGTCTCAGTGCCAGTGTACTCGGGTCCCTCTCTCTGTCTCTGTGTGAGTGTGTCTCAGTGCCAGTGTACTCATCTCCCTCTCTCTGTCTCTGTCTCTGTGAGTGTGTCAAAGTGTCTCAGTGCCAGTGTACTCGGGTCCCTCTCTCTGTCTCTGTCTCTGTGAGTGTGTCTCAGTGCCAGTGTACTCATCTCCCTCTCTCTCTCTCTCTCTCTCTGTGTAGCAGGAGATGGCGATGTATAAGGAGGTGTGTTACTACATGCTGTTTGCTTTGGCAGCGTACGGCTGGCCCATGTACCTGATGAGGAAACCAGCCTGCGGACTGTGCAGACTGGTCAGCTCCTGCCCGTGAGTACCTGTCTGTCCCCACCTGTACCTGTCTCTGTACCAGCACTGTCTGTGAGTACCTCTGTTTGTCTGTGAGTTTATCTGTATCTCTCTCTCTGTGTGTGGGAGGCTGGCACTCTGCAGCATCTGCATGTATTACTGGAAGAGCTCCCCCTGGGGGGCTAGAAGGGTACTGCAGCATTTGGGGATTTTTTTAATTTTGTCATTAGCACGCTCTCCCTTTCTCCCCCCCTCTCTCCCTCTCACTGCCCCCCCCCTCCCCCAGGTGTCTCTCCCTCTCTCAGCCTCGCTTCTCCCCGGGAGTCACAGTGGAGGATGATAACTGCTGCAGCTGCAACGTGATCGCCATCAAGAGGCACTTCCTGGACGAGAACCTGGCCGGGGTGGAGATAGTGTACACGTCCTGCCATGATGCTGTGAGTGTGTGTGTGTGTGTGTGTGTGAGTGTGTGTGTGTGTCTGTCTGTGTCTGTCTGTGTGTCGGCCTGCCTGTCTGTCTGCATGTCCTGTAGGATACTGTGCATGACTCTACCCCTCTCTCTGCAGGTTTATGAAACTCCGTTCTTTGTGGCAGTGGATCATGAGAAGAAGAAAGTGGTGATCAGCATCCGAGGAACCCTGTCCCCCAAGGTAGAGTCAGCATGAGAGCACATCGCACAGCACACAGCACACATCACAGCAAGCAGCACACAGCATACAGCATACAGCACACAGCACACATCACAGCAAGCAGCATACATCACATCACAGCAAGCATCACGCATCACGCATCACGCAGCACACAGCACAGCTACACAACATCCCTGGTTTTGGAGCACTGGTGTTACTGGTTGTAACTGGTTCTCCCCAGGACGCACTGACAGACCTAACTGGAGATGCAGAGAGGCTGCCTGTGGAGGAGCAGCATGGAATCTGGCTGGGGCACAAGGTGAGGAGAGAGGGAGGGGAGGAGAGAGAGAGACAAGGAAAGAGTGGGAGAAGAGAAGAGAGAGAGACAGGGAGAGAAGAGAGAGGGGAGGAAGGAAAGGAGAGGGGGGGTGTTCTCAGGTTAAGACACAGGTATTAGATGAGACTGTGCTAACAGTGCATGTTCTCTTCCTCTCTCAGGGGATGGTCCTGTCAGCCGAGTACATCAAGAAGAAGCTGGAGCAGGAGATGATCCTGTCACAGGCGTTCGGCAGAGACTTGGTAAGGCAGCTTTGTGTGTGTGTGTGTGTGTGTGTGGTTCTGGGTTTGTGTGTGTGTGTGTGTGGTTCTGGGTTTGTGTGTGTGTGTGTGTGGTTCTGGGTTTGTGTGTGTGTGTGTGTGTGGTTCTGGGTTTGTGTGTGTGTGTGGTTCTGGGTTTGTGTGTGTGTGGTTCTGGGTTTGTGTGTGTGTGTGGTTCTGGGTTTGTGTGTGTGGTTCTGGGTTTGTGTGTGTGTGGTTCTGGGTTTGTGTGTGTGTGGTTCTGGGTTTGTGTGGTTCTGGGTTTGTGTGTGTGTGTGTGGTTCTGGGTTTGTGTGTGTGTGGTTCTGGGTTTGTGTTTGTGTGGTTCTGGGTTTGTGTGTGTGTGTGGTTCTGGGTGTGTGTGTGTGGTTCTGGGTTTGTGTGTGTGTGTGTGGTTCTGGGTTTGTGTGTGTGGTTCTGGGTTTGTGTGTGTGTGTGGTTCTGGGTGTGTGTGTGTGGTTCTGGGTTTGTGTGTGTGGTTCTGGGTTTATTCCTCTCACTCTCACCCCAGGGCATGATGCAAGCACTACGGGTTGGTAGTGGTGGGGCACTCGCTGGGCGCCGGCACGGCCGCTATTCTCTCCTTCCTGCTCCGCCCCGCCTACCCCTCGCTGCAGTGCTACTCCTACTCACCACCAGGGGGCCTGCTCAGGTAAGGGGGGGGGAGAACCCTCACCATCAATATATATTATTATTATCACTGTTATTATCATCTTTATTGTCATTATCCTCATCATTAAGATCTCTCCCCCTCTCTCGCAGTGAGGATGCCATGGAGTATTCCAAGGAGTTTGTCACCTCGGTGGTTCTGGGGAAGGATCTGGTCCCCAGGTCAGTGCCCCTCCTCTCCTCTCCCCTCCTCTCCTCTCCTCTCCTCTCCTCCACTGTTTGTTAAACTCTGCACAGGTTGCCATGACAATTCTGTTTGTGTCCCAGGATTGGTCTGTCTCAGCTGGAAGGGTTCAGACGCCACCTGCTGGAAGTTCTGCAGAAGAGCAACAAGCCGAAGGTAGGAGGTGAAAGGTCCAGGGTCCGACCGCACTGTTAACTGTTGAATCAGGCATTAGTGTGCGTAGAATCCCATTCGTTTATATAGTGTAACAGTCCCCTTCTCAGTAAACAATACTCCACTTTGCAACCCATTTGCCTGCTTAGTGTTTGGATTTATGGATTCTTCTCGTCTGCCTGACGTTCTGACTGCTATAGTAAATTAGCCCGTGATTGGGTGACTGAATTCTGTCTACGAGCTTGTGATTAGGTATCTGTAGTTCTGTCTCTGGCTCCTCCCCCTCAGTGGCGTGTCATCGTGGGCGGGACCAAGTGCATCCCCAAGTCGGAGCTGCTGAACGATGACCTCTCTGTGACCTCGGTCCCTAACAGCCGGCTGTGGACGCACCCCAGTGACCTCACCATCGCGCTGTCCGCCAGCACTCCCCTGTACCCCCCCGGCAGAGTGATCCACGTGGTGCACAACCATCCCCCTGAGAGCTGGTGAGACGGCGCTCTGCATAGCACTCTGCGTAGCACTCTCTATCGCTGTCTCGCTCCTAACACACACACAACCTTCTCTCACTCTCAGCTGCTGTGGTCAGGAGGAGCCCACCTACTCGGCTATCTGGGGGGACAACAAGGCTTTCGATGAGGTCATCATCTCCCCAGCCATGCTGCACGAACACATGCCACACATAGTCATGAACGGACTGAACAAGGTGAGAGAGGGAGGGAGGGACGGAGGAAGGGCTTACCAGGGTGAGGGGCTGGGAGAGGAGGGGAGAGAGGGCTCGGAGGGCAGGGGGCAGGTCATGGTGAGGGAATAGCAGGTATAGAGACCGGTGTGGTGACGGACTGCTGGCTGCTCTCTCTCTCTGTGTCTTGGGCCAGCTTCGGCCTGCTCTGTCCACTCCTGCTGACAGTCAGTCCTGGTCGCTTTGGTTGCTTGTGGGTCCGTCTTGGTCATCCTTCTTGCTTCAGGTTGCTGGTGGTCAGCAGTGGTCACTCTCTTCTCTGCTTCCTTGGTTGGGTCACTGGGCCCTGTTGAGTTTAGATACCCCTCTTGCTTGTGGTCAGCAGGGGTCACATTTCACTCTCCTGGCTGGCTTGGTGGTCCAGTCCTGGTCTCTCTTCACTCTGTGCTGGTGGTCAGTCCTGATCTCCTGCTCACTCTTCACTCTCTGTGCTGGTGGTCAGACATGATCTCCTGCTCACTCTTCACTCTCTGTGCTGGTGGTCACTCCTGCTCAATCTTGCCGTGCTGTCTGTATGGAGCCCCCCCTCTCACACGCACGCTGCGCTGTTGTTGTTGTAGGTGTTGGAGAGACACAGTGACGTCACTCCCAGCTCAGAGCGGTCCGAAGCAGAAGACTGGACCTCGCAGCTCTGACCTGGCCAGAGACCCCCCCCAGGCTTCACTGCCCTGGGCTTGTGGATTTTCCACAGCAAATTGACTTTTGTACGTTACCTCCCGGGTAATATTCCCTGAAAGACGGAGAGGAGATAGCGAGGGAATAATGAGGGACACACAGAGCGTTCTAGTGCTGGAACTGGGAAAGGAACACACAAGAGCGAAGCGGATCCCTCTACTGTTCACATATTGCTGCAGCATATGCCAGCCTGAATCTGAATGTGCAGTGCCGTTTGAATGAGTTTGCACTGAATCGGAGAGTGTGTGTCCTTGTGTGTTATTGCAATCCCACTGGAGGAGACTGACCTACTTACTGTGGATCTGCGGTATCGCTGCAGAGGAGAGTGAGAGAGACGCACACAGAGATCAGGTTCAATGTGTTCTGTCAAACTGAGCAGACTGACTGATTATTTCCTCAGGAGATTCACTGTACCTGCTGAGAAATATCTGGGTTGAGGGATCTGTTTTTTAATGTTGTGGTTGTTGTTTTTTTGTGTTTTGTAATTTTGGGACAGGTTTATATAATGAATTTACCCCGGTTTGCCAAGTTTTTTTGCAATATGTTTAACTCTACCCTTCTGTGCTATGCTGTGCTGACACACTGAGATTGAGCAGACTGCTCACTAGGTGAAAGCATCACATTATTATTATTATTATTATTATTATTATTATTATTATTATTATTATTATTATTATTATTATATATTGTAAGCAGGGCTGCAGTATTCTTGTGTGGTAGTGGGATTGTAAGCAGGGCTGCAGTATTCTTGGGTGGTAGTGGGATTGTAAGCAGGGCTGCAGTATTCTTGGGTGGTAGTGGGATTGTAAGCAGGGCTGCAGTATTCTTGTGTGGTAGTGGGATTGTAAGCAGGGCTGCAGTATTCTTGGGTGGTAGTGGGATTGTAAGCAGGGCTGCAGTATTCTTGTGTGGTAGTGGGATTGTAAGCAGGGCTGCAGTATTCTTGTGTGGTAGTGGGATTGTAAGCAGGGCTGCAGTATTCTTGGGTGGTAGTGGGATTGTAAGCAGGGCTGCAGTATTCTTGGGTGGTAGTGGGATTGTAAGCAGGGCTGCAGTATTCTTGGGTGGTAGTGGGATTGTAAGCAGGGCTGCAGTATTCTTGGGTGGTAGTGGGATTGTAAGCAGGGCTGCAGTATTCTTGGGTGGTAGTGGGATTGTAAGCAGGGCTGCAGTATTCTTGGGTGGTAGTGGGATTGTAAGCAGGGCTGCAGTATTCTTGGGTGGTAGTGGGATTGTAAGCAGGGCAGATCACCCTCGTGGAGCATCTCCTTTGTAGGGATGTCCGAGCAGCGTCCAGTTTCATGAGAAATCGACACGTTTCTGTATCTCAGCTGTTTCAATTTTTCTTTCTTTCATATTTTCATCAATTAAAGATTAATAAAACCCAGTCTGAGCTTCCCCCGGTCTTGTTGTCAGTGCTGTGGTTTTGAGTTGTTGGGTCAGTCAGTGCTTTGGTACCCTGTCCCTTTCAGACTCACACACATCTCTCCCTGCCCCGTCTCCTCTCTCCCCCCTCGCTCCTCCCTCTCCCTGCTCCCCCTCTCTCCCCTCTCCCCTCTCTCTCAGGTCCTTGAGAACTATAACCTGGGGAAGACGGCTCTCCTGTCTGCTGCGAAGATCATGGTGAGCCCCACAGAAATGGACCTGAATCTGGAGACACTGTACCAGGACCAGGGACCCCCGGGACCCCCAGGGGCAGCCCCGCCCAGCCCCGCAGGAGCAGCAGCATCCGGTGAGGAAGAGGGAGAGAGATTCCACCTTGCTGTAATTCTGTCTCATTGGTTCTCTCCTGATGTTATGCCCAGTTGATGCACATGCTTCCTGAGAAGATGCTGCTAATAGAGTTGAGAAGGATGGCAGTGCTAATGCTAATAGTGTTAAGGATGGCAGTGCTAATGCTAATAGTGTTAAGGATGGCAGTGCTAATGCTAATAGTGTTGAGAAGGATGGCAGTGCTAATGCTAATAGTGTTAAGGATGGCAGTGCTAATGCTAATAGTGTTGAGAAGGATGGCAGTGCTAATGCTGCCCGTCTCTCCTCTCAGGAGCTGTGCGCGCTCGGAGATCTCTCTGGAGGGTTTCTCGGAGGCGGCCTCACCACTCCGCCCACCCCCCTGCCTCCGGGACCCCGTGTCGGCCCTGCTGAGGGGGGCGAGGGAGCGGCTGGCCGGGGAGCTGCGGGAGAGGAGAGCCCCCTGCGGTGATGGAGAGCCTGTCGGATAACTTGAGTCTCTGTACAGCCTGGACTCCCGGCGTTCCTCCATGCCTTCAGGGGCTCTCCCAGCCTGGGGCCCCTCCCCGAGAGGCACGAGGGGCCCTGCTTCTATATCGACCCCCCCATCCCTGAGGAGAACCCCTCCCTCAGCTCCCGGACCGAGCTGCTCGGCGCCGACCAGCCAGACACTGCGCTCGCCCTGTACAACCAGGCATACTCCCCGACTGGGAGCAGCCAGCCGGGCGCGCTGTTTAACCAGGGCTACTCTCCACCCCACCCCGCTGGAGCAGGGTCCCTGTTCAACCCCTCCACTCCCAGACCGCAGGAGGCAGCGCACAGCCGGAGGTACCACTCCACCCCCAGCCACAGCTCCCACTCCCCTCCCAGCCACCAGAGGGCCTCCTCCGAGGGAGTGGAGTCGGGCCGGTTCAGCCAGTCCAGTGCGTCTCCGGGTGCGAAGTTGCTGAACGGCCGCCCCCCCTCCTCCTCCTCGGGGCTCCCAGCCCGGCACTGCTGGAGTTTGCGGAGTTCATCGACGGCCTCTTCAACCTGGACTCGCGTCACGGCTCGCTGGGGGACGTGTTCCAGCTCTCCGAGGAGGAGGAGGAGGAGGAGGAGGAGTCGGGGCGGGGATCGGACCCCAGAACCAGGACTCGCAGCAGCAGATTCTGGCGGGCCCAGTTCGAACCCAACCTGGTGCCCAAGCCCCCCCGCACCTTCGCTAGCTCTGCCGACCCCTCCTCTGGCATCTCACTGTCCCCATCCCTCCCGCTCAGCTCCTCGGGGGAAGCCATGGACCTAAGCCCTGGAGACCCCCCCCTCCCCCACCCCTCTGGACTCACCCCTCCCAGGAGGACCTTGTGCTCTCCGCTCTCTAGCGCCGCCTCCTGGCTGCAGGGCAGGGCAGCGCTTTCACTCTGCTCTGTGGCCCCTGGCCCCTGGCCTGACACGACAGCAGTGTGCAGCCTCTTCAGTGGGTGACAGGTTTTTATTGTGGTTTTCAGGACTTGCTGTTTCGTAGTTTCTATGTGTTAAGGTTTCTGATCCATCGTGATGCAGGATGGTGTTGAGTGTGAGTCAGCTGCGTGTGACTGGGAGCTCAGTAGCAGTGCAGCGGGAGTCTAGCTGAGCTTCCAGTGAGTCCCAGTATGAGACTGGGAGTCTGATTGCTGGCCCTGGTGGTGCAGGAGAAGCACTGAAGCAAACTCTCTGTGTGAATGCAGAGCAGGAGTGACACAAGCAGCCATAACACCCACACCCACTCCCACTCTCACTCTCACACACTGTGAATGCCTAACCCACTCTCACTCTCACTGTCTAACCCACTCACCCACTCTCACTCTCACCCACTCTCGCTGTCTAACCCACTCTCACTCTAACCCACTCTCACTCTCTAACCTACTCTCACTCCTAGCCCACAGTCACAGACTCTTGCTCTCTAGCACACTCACACACTCTCACTCTTTCAGAAAAGTGCACTGCTTGGCACTACAGCCTGGTCCTGTCCCTGTGAGACACACAGAGAGACAGGGGGACAGACACAGAGACAGAGGGACGCAGAGTAGAGAGAGTGAAGGTATCCTGCATGACCCTATGTCCTAGCGCCATGTCAAACCCCTGCACCTCCCATGCTGCAGGGGGCAGTGTTGCCAAACTGACCTGAATAGAATAGAATGTAAAGTTTGTATTTGTGAACTGAAGCACTTTGTAATGAATTGCTCACATGTGCAACCCCTCCTCATTGTTATTCATGTTCACACATCAATACAATCTGAATTGACATGTCCCTGTTCGTTATTAGAAAGGGGGTCACGACAGACCAAAGGGGATCCCAATTACAAGAAGTCTGGGAACCCCTGTAATCGAAAATGAAAATACAAAGCCCAGGGGAGTGGAGCGGAGGGACTGCTCGGGAGGGAGGGAGGGAGGGAGGGACTGCTCGGGGAGGGGAGGGACTGCTCGGGGAGGAGGGAGGGAGGGACTGCTCGGGGAGGGAGGGACTGCTCAGGGGAGGGAGGGAGGGAGGGACTGCTGGGGAGGGAGGGACTGCTCGAGGGATGGGAGAGGAGGGACTGCTCGGGGAGGGATGGGATACTGCTCGGGGAGGAGGGACTGCTGGGGAGGGAGGGACTGCTCGGGGATGGGAGAGGAGGGACTGCTCTGGGAGGGATGGGAGGGACTGCTGGGGAGGGAGGGACTGCTCGGGAGGGAGGGAGGAACTGCTCGGGGATGGGAGGGAGGAGGGACTGCCTGGAGGGATGGGAGTTACTGCTGGGAGGGAGAGGAGGGAGTTACTGCTCGGGGAGGGAGGGACTGCTCGGGGAGGGAGGGAGTTACTGCTCGGGGAGGGAAGGACTGCTCGGGAGGGAGGGAGTTACTGCTGGGGAGGGAGTTACTGCTCGAGGAGGGAGTTACTGCTCAGGGGAGGGAGGAGGACTGCTGGAGGAGGGAGGAGGTAATGCTGGGAGGGATGGGAGAGGAGGAGGCACTATCCTGTATGTATGTAAGAAACTGTGTTTGTAATAATATTGTTGTACAAAAAAGAAATAAAATAATATAGGATTATTATATACATATATATATATATATATATATATATATATATATATATATATATATATACAGTGCCTTGAAAGTATTCGCCCCTTGAACTTTGCGACCTTTTGCCACATTTCAGGCTTCAAACATAAAGATATGAAACTGTAATTTTTGTGAAGAATCAACAACAAGTGGGACACAATCATGAAGTGGAACGAAATTTATTGGATATTTCAAACTTTTTAACAAATAAAAACTGAAAAATTGGGTGCAAAATTATTCAGCCCCTTAAGTTAATACTTTGTAGCCACCTTTTGCTGCGATTACAGCTGTAAGTCGCTTGGGGTATGTCTCTATCAGTTTTGCACATCGAGAGACTGAAATTTTTGCCCATTCCTCCTTGCAAAACAGCTCGAGCTCAGTGAGGTTGGATGGAGAGCATTTGTGAACAGCAGTTTTCAGTTCTTTCCACAGATTCTCGATTGGATTCAGGTCTGGACTTTGACTTGGCCATTCTAACACCTGGATATGTTTATTTGTGAACCATTCCATTGTAGATTTTGCTTTATGTTTTGGATCATTGTCTTGTTGGAAGACAAATCTCCGTCCCAGTCTCAGGTCTTTTGCAGACTCCATCAGGTTTTCTTCCAGAATGGTCCTGTATTTGGCTCCATCCATCTTCCCATCAATTTTAACCATCTTCCCTGTCCCTGCTGAAGAAAAGCAGGCCCAAACCATGATGCTGCCACCACCATGTTTGACAGTGGGGATGGTGTGTTCAGGGTGATGAGCTGTGTTGCTTTTACGCCAAACATAACGTTTTGCATTGTTGCCAAAAGTTCGATTTTGGTTTCATCTGACCAGAGCACCTTCTTCCACATGTTTGGTGTGTCTCCCAGGTGGCTTGTGGCAAACTGTAAACGACACTTTTATGGATATCTTTAAGAAATGGCTTTCTTCTTGCCACTCTTCCATAAAGGCCAGATTTGTGCAGTATACGACTGATTGTTGTCCTATGGACAGAGTCTCCCACCTCAGCTGTAGATCTCTGCAGTTCATCCAGAGTGATCATGGGCCTCTTGGCTGCATCTCTGATCAGTCTTCTCCTTGTATGAGCTGAAAGTTTAGAGGGACGGCCAGGTCTTGGTAGATTTGCAGTGGTCTGATACTCCTTCCATTTCAATATTATCGCTTGCACAGTGCTCCTTGGGATGTTTAAAGCTTGGGAAATCTTTTTGTATCCAAATCCGCTTTAAACTTCTCCACAACAGTATCTCGGACCTGCCTGGTGTGTTCCTTGTTCTTCATGATGCTCTCTGCGCTTTAAACGGACCTCTGAGACTATCACAGTGCAGGTGCATTTATACGGAGACTTGATTACACACAGGTGGATTCTATTTATCATCATTAGTCATTTAGGTCAACATTGGATCATTCAGAGATCCTCACTGAACTTCTGGAGAGAGTTTGCTGCACTGAAAGTAAAGGGGCTGAATAATTTTGCACGCCCAATTTTTCAGTTTTTATTTGTTAAAAAGTTTGAAATATCCAATAAATTTCGTTCCACTTCATGATTGTGTCCCACTTGTTGTTGATTCTTCACAAAAATTACAGTTTCATATCTTTATGTTTGAAGCCTGAAATGTGGCAAAAGGTCGCAAAGTTCAAGGGGGCGAATACTTTCAAAGGCACTGTATATATATATATATATATAAATACATATATATAGATATAGAGAGAGATTAGTTCTTCTACTATAACTGATCTGCAGGACTGACTAATATTTAGGGTTTTGTTTTGTCCCCCACTATGAGAATGTAGTGAAGCCCGCCCCCATGCCTGGCTTGTGATTCAATAAACATCCCTGACAAACACAGTCGTGTGAGCCTCGTCCTCCCAGGCCAGAGGAGCCGAGAGGGGGGTATC
The DNA here is from genome assembly GCA_030684275.1 of Acipenser oxyrinchus oxyrinchus. Taxonomy (NCBI): domain Eukaryota; kingdom Metazoa; phylum Chordata; class Actinopteri; order Acipenseriformes; family Acipenseridae; genus Acipenser; species Acipenser oxyrinchus. Next base: position 5,450,818 of record CM060267.1, read on the forward strand.
TCGCTCTCTCTCTCGCTCTCTCTCTCTGTCTCTCTGCCTCTCTCCAGCACCTGAATCCAATCCTGGAGTGTCACAGCTAGGCAGAACCACGCAGAATCACTGGCTGCTTCTGCTCTCTTGTCATGCCAGCAGTCTCCAGCAGAGGGCAGCCTGTCTCAGCTCAGAGAGGGAGGAAGGTGAGCAGCACAGTGCACGGTTTCAACGTGTCACAGTAATGTGTCCTTCATAGAGAACTGCAAACAGGCCCCTTTAACAAGGTGTCCCCTTCAAGCAGGGCTAATGATTAATGATGATTGAATTGGGAGAGAGGAGGCTGAAACACTTCCTGTAACAGCTTCATTCAATCACAGTGAGAACATCCAGAGGCTGTGTGGTATGGGTGGAGTCACCAGCCTCTCCTTTCTGCCTTTCACCTTTTCTCTGGAGGCCAGGGTTCAAATGTGACTGCTCCGGTCACATGGGCGTCTGTGTAATCCACCTCGCTGGTGCCACCGAGATGCACACAGGACCCGGATTCAATAAGAACAAGGCAGTGCGGTGTTTACTCAGCCACACCTTTCCAAAGGCACTGATAAGAGCAGACCTCTCCTCCCCTCCCTCCCTCCCTCGCTCCCTCCCTCTCTGAGCCGCTCGGTTTGTTTCATTCCTCTGCACAGCAGGAGAGACTGTCCCGTTCCCTAGGGGGTCACACAGTGCCCCGTGAGCTGTTTGTTTAAACTACAGAGACACAACACTTCCACCGCTGTGCAGTCACTTGCACTAAAGCATTGTGTGATAGCAGACCGGTCTGCCTGTGGCCTGGGTGTTGACTGTGATGGACCGGTCTGCCTGTGTCCTGGGTGTTGACTGTGATGGACCGGTCTGCCTGTGTCCTGGGTGTTGACTGTGATAGACCGGTCTGCCTGTGTCCTGGGTGTTGACTGTGATAGACCGGTCTGCCTGTGTCCTGGGTGTTGACTGTGATGGACCGGTCTGCCTGTGTCCTGGGTGTTGACTGTGATAGACCGGTCTGCCTGTGTCCTGGGTGTTGACTGTGATAGACCGGTCTGCCTGTGTCCTGGGTGTTGACTGTGATAGACCGGTCTGCCTGTGTCCTGGGTGTTGACTGTGCTGTGATAGACCGGTCTGCCTGTGTCCTGGGTGTTGACTGTGATAGACCGGTCTGCCTGTGTCCTGGGTTTTGACTGTGATAGACCGGTCTGCCTGTGTCCTGGGTGTTGACTGTGATAGACCGGTCTGCCTGTGTCCTGGGTGTTGACTGTGCTGTGATAGACCGGTCTGCCTGTGTCCTGGGTGTTGACTGTGATGGACCGGTCTGCCTGTGTCCTGGGTGTTGACTGTGATGTTTACAAGCACAGAGGTGATTGCTCCGCTAAAACAAACAGAGTGAAGCCTTGTTCTATAAATAGATGCCCAGTGTTGTTTCTCCTGACGGTTATAAAGGGGGCAGTGCTGATATCGTTCCGAAGCAGGTGAATGGCTGAGAGGTAAAGCCTTGGTTTGGATCGTTGCCACGGTGACAGGCTCAGCTGTCTCTGGTATGACATCACCACTCTGCTCCTCTCCCACTCGCTCACACACACACCTCCCAGGTATGACATCACTGCTGTAGTCCTGTAGCAGAGAGAGAGAGAGAGAGGGGGGGGGGGGTCTGTTCTGGAATCACAGTAACGGGCCAGTGCGCACACTGCATAGTGGACAGTGAGTTAATGAACCAGCAGCGGCTGGGTTGCAGTGTGGCTGCAAAAAGGGATACAGGTGAACGTAAAGCTGTGTGAAAAACAGCTGAACAGTGAAATGCGCTATGCGAGTGCCGCTGTGTTTGCAGTGCACTTTCATTGTTCCACTATCATCTGTATTCCAGCATCCTTTACAGTATAATCTCCATTTTCTACCCCAGTATAATCCTCACTCCAGTATAATCTCCATCTTCTATCCCAGTATAAACCTCACTCCAGTATAATCTCCATCTTCTATCCCAGTATAATCCTCACTCCAGTATAATCTCCAACCCAATCTCTAACCCAATATAATCCTCGCTCCAGTATAATCCCCAGCCCAATCTCTACCCCAGTATAATCCTCACTCCAGTATAATCCCCAGCCCAATCTCTATCCCAGTATAATCCTCACTCCAGTATAATCTCCATCTTCTACCCCAGTATAATCCTCACTCCAGTATAATCCTCACTCCAGTATAATCTCCAACCCAATCTCTATCCCAGTATAATCCTCACTCCAGTATAATCTCCATCTTCTACCCCAGTATAATCCTCACTCCAATATAATCCTCACTCCAGTATAATCTCCATCTTCTATCCCAGTATAATCCTCACTCCAGTATAATCTCCATCTTCTATCCCAGTATAATCCTCACTCCAGTATAATCTCCATCTTCTACCCCAGTATAATCCTCACTCCAATATAATCCTCACTCCAGTATAATCTCCAGCGGTGCAGTGCACAAGCAGCGCTCTCATGCAGCCCTGCCCTCAGTCTGTGAGAGCTGGGAGGGGAACAATCTCCGCTGTGTCCCCAAGCTGTGAAGAACGAGGGGTTTGTTTGGGGAACAGGCGCCAGGAATTGATTCTACAGCTGGGAGCCTGAGCTGTTGAACAAGAAAATCATCATTGTCTGTTTATAAACGGGAGGAGGGGAGGAGGGGAGAGGGGAAAGACTATAACACACTGCCAATAAATAAACACCCCATTCTCAGCTCTTACGCACGGTCACATGATTACTCAGCATCATTCAAATTACAATTCAGGAATAATACATGCATAAGGAATAAGGTAATAACTAACACCGTGTTTGCATAGAAGAAGGCGTGCCTGGTTACCCATCTCCATACCGGCGAGGTGGACAGGCGAGATGAAGCGAGAGGAGAGCCGGGGACAGCGCGGGGTGGTACCAGGGGGGCGAGCGGGAATCGCCAGTGACGTGGGGTCTATGCAGGCATGGACACCCACGCAACGGGACACGACACCCCACAGTAAACACACTGCACAGGAGGCCCAGCAAGGACGGGCGAAGCTATTTTTAAATGACTGATCCGAATGTTACAAAAAGGTTCTATTCTCAGAAATAACCCTATAGATAAAATACTATTACTAAATAAATAAATACATACATAATAATAATAATACAGTTGATTGAATCGTTTTTTCAAACGCTGAACTATTGTAAGCGAGCATGCAGTGATAATGATGCACGCTGTCTTTACTGTAGTGCTGGAATACCCCAAGCAGACACGGTGGAGCTCTTCATTTTTGATGCAATTGAATCCATACTGAACAATAACACACGCACACACACACGCACACGCACCGACACACACGCACGCACACACACACACTGGCAAACACACACACGCACACATAGCCGCACACTGACAAACACACACACTGACAAACACACACAGGCACACGCACACACTGACAAACACATACACGCACACACGCACGCACGCACGCTCACGCGCACACACAGACACGCACAGACACCACACACTGACAAAAACAAAAGACACGCACACACTGACAAAAACAAAAGACACGCACACACTGACAAACACATGACAAGACACGCACACACACACAAAACAGAAGACACGCACACACTGACAAAAACAAAAGACACGCACACACTGACAAAAACAAAAGACACGCACACACTACACAGACACGCACACACAGGCACACAGACACACACAAACTGACAAACACACACGCACGCACGCTCACGCGCACACACAGGCACACACACACACACAAACTGACAAACACACACAGCACGCACGCACACACAGCACACGCACAGACACACACACACACACTGATGCAAACACACACACACACACACACACATACAAACACAAACACACACACACAGGCACACGCACACACACGACACACTCGCACACACACACACACGACAAACACATAAACACACACACACCCTGAGCATTCTCCTGTGCATTTGCATTCGCATTTTATTTGTGATTAGTCAGTTCTTAGAAATAATGTGTCAGTTTATATCAAGGATATCAATGTATAACTCTGATTCATCAAAATCACGCCGCGTATAGTGTCATAGTTTTACTTCAATTTCACTAAAGGTGTCGTTAATATCAATGTCACGTTTAATTTAATTGACACGAAATGTACACGGGTGTCGATACTAGAGTGACGTAGCCTCCGCAACTCGCTCAGAGAGAGAGAGAGAGAGAGAGAGAGAGAGAGAGAGAGAGAGAGAGAGAGAGAGAGAGAGAGAGAGAGAGAGAGAGCTATTTCAGTTCAGAGATTTTACAGAACTGACCGGCCAGACAGCGGTGCCCCCCGGAATAAAATAATAATTCGTTACCCCGGAATAAAATAATAATTGGTTACTGTTATTTTATCGTTGAACTTTCAGGGATTGTGTGTGTTATTTTTGTTTTGTTTTGGTTCAGCTACACCGGCTGAGAGAGAGAGAGAGAGAGAGAGAGAGAGAGAGAGAGAGAGAGAGAGAGAGAGAGAGGGAGAGGGGTCATTGACTCAGCCGATAAACACTCCCGGGGGTGAAACTTTCACCACAAGAGGGGAGAAACGAAGAAAAATAACAGCGAGAGGAGAAGGGCAACACTTTCATATTGTGAAAGAAGCACATTTGTAAGGACAGAAAGCTACACATACCAAAGGAAGAGAGAAGGGGGACTGGTGGTTCCCGGAGCGGCGATGTGTCTGAGTCGTTTGTAGAGTTCGGGTTCGGTTCGGTTCAGAGCTTTACATGGATTTGCTGGAGTGGAGCCGCTAGAATGGACGTGGTCGATGAAACAGAAGCTTTGCAGAGATTCTTTGAAGGTAGTTATTTAAATATATATATATATATATATATATATATATATATATATATATATATATATATATATATATATATATATATATAATATGTGTAAAAAAAATAATGTAATATCTTGTAACAATTGTAAGTCACCCTGGATAAGGGCGTCTGCTAAGAAATTATTATTATTATTATTATTATTATTATTATTATTATTATTATTATTAATTGCACCTGACTGTGCGCTGTCTGGATTTTAACTTTATTGGGTGTCACTTTGTGTTTATATAGTTACTGTATAAAACCATGCACAGTGTGTGCATCATTGCGCACTGCTACACGCGTCTCCCTTTATGATTGGCACTATAAAATGTTTCTATTGTGTTAAAATGCATCCTTAAATGTGTTTCGCTGTGATGTTTAGCACTGAATATGTTTCGCGAGTCTGCCTGTCTTAGTGTGAAACCGTGCCTTTAAAGAGGAGACTGATTGTAATTCTCTCGAAGGAATACATCGAAATGTTTCGATTGAAGAAGTCCAGTGTAATAGACCAGTTCTGCAAATTCTAAGAATCTCAATCCTAATAAACGTTAGTTTAACGCTGGACATACAGAGAGCACGCTCAGACATTGAGAAAGACTTCTGGTCGAAACGTTTGTCGTGGGATTCCTGAAGTTTCTTTTTAGTACTTCTAAATGTAGCCCTGATTGTACAGAAGTTAATGCGGTCGAGTCTCACAGTGTGCGTCTGACTCTCCAGTTCGTGTTTATTTGAATTCTCCTTCCTAAACTATCTCACCTGTCTCTCTGTACTCGGTTCCACGGTGTTTATACATTCCTTTGAAAAGTGATTCATACTTTATAGAAACGCAAAGGGGCGAAGTTACAGCAACGCGACCCCGAGAGGGAGAGCGTAGAAAGACATTTGAAAAACACTCGAGTTCACTTCCCATCAATAGCAGTTCGGCACTTTGACACTTTGAGATGGCTGTTGACCTTTCTGTTAGGGTTGGGTGCAGTAACATTATGGACACTCCTATTGAATTTTCTAGAAATAAATCTAGTTTCATACAGAAAAGGCTCGATCGGGGCCATGTTCCAATAATTAGGGTTTCTACAGAAATGGAAAGATCTCTTTGTTTAGTTTTAGATGAGAGATTTCTGCCAAGACAGTTTCTATATATTGCTGCTGAAACATTTATTTACTGTGCCTAAATATCTCTAGAATTCTGGAAATGATTTTCACTGGGAATTATATCATTTAAGAGCCGTTATAGGATTTCCATAAACAACCTTTTCATTGCTATTAATACTAGTTACAGGATTAGAATTTAGAAAGCGTGTTACATTGTAATATCCATGTTTACATATTTCATAATAAAACCAGACCTCTTAACTATGTTATGAAGTGGATTTGGGTTTCAAATAATATATTTTTCAAGTTGTGATCGTGTTTATTAGATTATATTTCTAGTCAAGACTTACGTGTCTTCATTCGGTGTAAGCGGACATGTCAACAAACAGATGTTGTTTCAAGCTGTAACGTTTTATAAGTCACTTGAACTCTGCAACTCTTCAAGAGCTGAAACCAATTAAAAAGGTCCAATTAAGCAGATTATCAGTTCAATTAAGGGTCTAGTTAAGTAACCACTGGTTTACATGCATAAACTGTTCACCAGGGCTTCTAAAAGAATATCGTTAACTCGCTGATTAGAGTCAATCACAGAGCTGTCAGGCAGTCCCTTCTAAACGATTAAACCGAAGAAACCCGCTGTGCATAAATCCTTTTAAACATCGCATCGTTCAATTAATTGCTCATCTGTAGCTGGAATCAGTTGGAATAGTTTTCAATACACAGATGATTAATAATTCCGGGTTAACCGATATGGGTTTATATAAACAAGTCATACATTAAATAAATAAATACATATACACAATCTACTGCAATACATGTAAAGCCCTTTTTAATGTTTGAGAACAATCTTCACAATAATACGAATACAATAATACAATAATACGCGGCTTCACGATGTAAACCAGGTAATATGCTCGAATGTGTGGAAAGCATGTTGGGTCCATATTCATACCTAAACAAAGACGTGCACGGCGTATTGACAGTTATTCGTTGAATAATGCTGGTCGAAGGTCGAGATATTGATACTGAATGTGTGTCAGTGCTGGAAGACACGCTCTAATGTAAAGCTAAACCCAGGCCCCTTCCCGCCCCGGCCTAGCTCAGAGAACTATCGTATCATTTTCATCGGCTATTACTGTGACATTACCCAGGCGTGGAGAGACTGAGAGGAGACAGAGTCCCGCACTTAACAAATTAAATCAATGCGAATTCCACTACTTAATTATGAATTCTGAGCTGTAGATGTTAAATATTTTGGAACACTGTTTATTATTATTATTATTATTATTATTATTATTATTATTATTATTATTATTATTATTATTATTATTATACTGTACAGTCATCACTATTGGTTTCGTTTCAATTAGAATTAACTTTTATTTTTTATTTTTTTTATTTTTTAAATAATACAAATCCTTTTGCACACTGACCTCCCTGAAGCAATGCGACAGGGAAGTGCAGCTTTGCAAAACGGGCTGTTTATTAACACTAAATATACACAACAGAAAACCATAAAAACTCATTAAACAAACTTCTCATTAATGTATGTAATCAGCAAGATAACAGTGCAGGAGTGTGTGTGTGTGTGTGTGTGTGTGTGTGTGTGTGTGTGTGAGTGTGTGTGTGTGTGTGAGTGTGGACAGCTATTGCTATCAATGTGCGGACACATTTTGAGAAAATGTCCCCACAAAGATAGTAACTCCTGAAAAAACGACGTTGTGGGGGACGTCCCCACTTTGTAAAACACTTTTAAGAACTAAATATGCCTTAAAAAAGTGCCAAAATATTTAGTTTGTTGTCGACTTTCACCGTGAGTGGAGTTTTGTCTGACTGGAGTTAGAAATAGTAAATAAAAATATAGTGAGAGTCAATGAGAAGTCCCCACAAATATAGAAATGCAAACGTGCCTGTGTGTGAGTGTGAGTGTGTGTGAGTGTGAGTGTGAGTGTGTGTGAGTGTGAGTGTGACTGTGAGTGTGTGAGTGTGAGTGAGTGTGAGCGTGTGTGAGTGTGAGTGTGTGTGTGACTGTGAGTGTGAGTGTGAGTGTGAGTGTGTGTGTGTGTGTGAGTGTGAGTGTGTGAGTGTGAGCTGTGAGTGTGTGTGAGTGTGTGTGAGTGTGAGTGTGTGTGAGTGTGTGTGTGACTGTGAGTGTGACTGTGAGTGTGACTGTGACTGTGTGAGTGTGAGTGTGACTGTGAGTGTGTGAGTGTGAGCGTGACTGTGAGTGTGTGAGTGTGAGAGTGTGAGTGTGTGTGAGTGTGTGTGAGTGTGAGTGTGTGTGAGTGTGACTGTGAGTGTGAGTGTGTGTGACTGTGAGTGTGTGTGAGTGTGAGCGTGACTGTGAGTGTGACTTTGAGTGTGACTGTGAGTGTGAGTGTGACTGTGAGTGTGTGTGAGTGTGAGCGTGACTGTGAGAGTGTGAGTGTGAGAGTGTGTGTGAGTGAGTGTGAGTGAGTGTGAGTGAGTGTGTGAGTGTGTGACTGTGAGTGTGTGTGAGTGTGTGAGTATGCAGGAGTGTGTGAGAGTGTGAGTGTGAGTGTGTGAGTGTGAGTGTGTGAGTATGCTGGAGTGTATGAGTATGCAGGAGTGTGTGAGTGTGTGTGTGAGAGTGTGAGTGTGTGAGTATGCTGGAGTGTATGAGTATGCAGGACTGTGTGAGTGTGTGAGTGTGAGTGTGAGTGTGTGAGTATGCAGGAGTGTGTGAGTGTGAGTGTGCAGGAGTGTGTGAGGGCGAGTGTGTGTGTGCAGGAAAGTGTGAGTGTGAGAGTGTGAGTGCAGGAGTGTGTGAGTGTGAGAGTGTGAGTATGCAGGAGTGTGAGTGTGAGTGTGTGAGTGTGAGTGAGTGAGTGTGAGTGTGTGAGTGTGTGAGTGTGTGAGTGTGTGACTGAGTGTGTGTGAGTGTGTGAGTGAGTGAGTGTGTGAGTATGCAGGAGTGTGTGAGTGTGAGTGTGTGTGAGAGTGTGAGTGTGTGAGTATGCTGGAGTGTATGAGTATGCAGGAGTGTGTGAGTGTGTGAGTGTGTGAGTATGCAGGTGTGTGTGAGTGTGTGAGTGTGAGTGTGAGTGTGTGAGTATGCAGGAGTGTGTGAGTGTGAGTGTGCAGGAGTGTGTGAGGGTGAGTGTGCGTGTGCAGGAAAGTGTGAGTGTGAGAGTGTGAGTGTGCAGGAGTGTGAGAGTGTGAGTATGCAGGAGTGTGTGAGTGTGAGAGTGTGAGTGTGCAGGAGTGTGAGAGTGTGAGTATGCAGGAGTGTGTGAGTGTGAGAGTGTGAGTGTGCAGGAATGTGTTAGTGTGAGAGTGTGAGTGTGAGATTGTGAGTGTGCAGGAGTGTGTGAGTGTGAGAGTGTGAGTGTGCAGGAGTGTGTGAGTGTGAGTGAGTGTGTGAGTGTGTGGGTGTGTGAGTTTGAGTGTACAGGAGTGTGTGTGAGTGGGAGGTAGAGCAAGAGGCAGCAGTGTGGTCTAGTGGTTAGAGCTGAGGGACTGGGAGGGAGGCAGTGTGGTCTAGTGGTTAGAGCTGAGGGACTGGGAGGGAGGCAGTGTGGTCTAGGGGTTAGAGCTGAGGGACTGGGAGGGAGGCAGTGTGATCTAGGGGTTAGAGGGTCTAGGGGTTAGAGCTGAGGGACTGGGAGGGTAGGAGACAGTCTCGTGTCTCGGTCACTCTACCTTGCTTGGTGTCTCAGCGCTCCCGCACCCTCTCCTCTGCTCTCTCAGTTCAGCGATGGCTTTCTCTCTCTCTCTCTCTCTCTCTCTCGGGTGGCTAATCTTCTTAGCGGGCGCGATGGCCAGTAGTGCTGGGTGGGGAGGCCGGAGACGGAGCAGGCTATCAGTCCTGGTACAACCAGACCTCATGACACCCCTCTTAATCCCTGCTCACCTCCCAAATCCTTAAATAGCAGCCCCCCCCCCCCACACACACACACCTGCCTGCCCCTGTCTTGCAGAGACACACAGAGACACACAGCACTGCACACTACACACTGCTGAGAAGGAACCGAGCTGGAATCACTGCGTAGGGAACAAGAGAGAAGCTCTGAAGTACCGTGGGAGAACATGTGAGGGGCGGAGAGAGGGAGCGAGACAGAGAGAAGACAGGGTCTGATTCCTGAGAGAAAGACAGGGGTCTGATTCCTGAGAGAAAGACAGGGGTCTGGTTCCTGAGAGAAAGACAGGGGTCTGATTCCTGGGGTGTCGCGGAGAGTGCTGGTAACAGGAAGGACCATGTTGTGGCTGAGAACAGGTACCTGTCTGTCTGTCTGTCTGTCTGTCTGTCTGTCTGTCTGTCTGTCTGTCTGTCTGTCTGTCTGTCAACATACAAATACTTTACTACTTTCCAGTTACTAATATATTGTGGTGAATACTACAGCAAGCTCCAGTACAGCGAATACTACAGCAAGCTCCAGTACAGCAAATAGTACAGCAAGCTCCATAGTGCTGTGCGATGGACTACATTATTTTTATATGGGATATTTGTCAGTCTGTGTGTACAGTATATATATGTGTGTGTGTCTGTGTGTACAGTATGTGTGTGTTTGTGTGTGTACAGTATGTGTGTGTGTCTGTGTGTACAGTATGTGTGTGTGTGTGTCTGTGTGTACAGTATGAGTGTGTTTCTGTGTGTGTCCCATGTTTATAATTTTGTAATTTCTGCTGTTGTTGTATTGGTTACCCCCGGCAATGTTGGGTACAGGGCATGCGCTCGTATGTCTGAATATCCCACTTACACTCATCTGATTGTGATGAAACTTGGTTTGGACATTCCTTGTTGCGATTTCTTGGGGGTGTCAGAATTGCAAGCAGGCTTGAGGCTTGGAGACTGAACTGCTCCCTCACTCACCCCCCTAAGAGAAAGGGTGCTCCCTCCAGTGCAGGGCAGGGCAGGGCAGGCTTAAGGCTAAGAGACTGAACTGCTCCCTCACTCACCCCCCTAAGAGAAAGGGTGCTCCCTCCA
>CM060267.1:5469219-5470684 GCA_030684275.1 Acipenser oxyrinchus oxyrinchus
CTGAGTTCTCTACACTAGACTGTATTGAATTAGCTGGCTCTCAGATCCCCAGTACAGCACTGAGTTCTCTATACTAGACTGTATTGAATTAGCTGGCTCTCAGATCCCCAGTACAGCACTGAGTTCTCTACACTAGACTGTATTGAATTAGCTGGCTCTCAGATCCCAGTACAGCACTGAGTTCTCTACACTAGACTGTATTGAATTAGCTGGCTCTCAGATCCCCAGTACAGCACTGAGTTCTCTACACTAGACTGTATTGAATTAGCTGGCTCTCAGATCCCCAGTACAGCACTGAGTTCTCTACACTAGACTGTATTGAATTAGCTGGCTCTCAGATCCCCAGTACAGCACTGAGTTCTCTACACTAGACTGTATTGAATTAGCTGGCTCTCAGATCCCCAGTACAGCACTGAGTTCTCTATACTAGACTGTATTGAATTAGCTGGCTCTCAGATCCCCAGTACAGCACTGAGTTCTCTATACTAGACTGTATTGAATTAGCTGGCTCTCAGATCCCCAGTACAGCACTGAGTTCTCTATACTAGACTGTATTGAATTAGCTGGCTCTCAGATCCCAGTACAGCACTGAGTTCTCTACACTAGACTGTATTGAATTAGCTGGCTCTCAGATCCCCAGTACAGCACTGAGTTCTCTACACTAGACTGTATTGAATTAGCTGGCTCTCAGATCCCCAGTACAGCACTGAGTTCTCTATACTAGACTGTATTGAATTAGCTGGCTCTCAGATCCCCAGTACAGCACTGAGTTCTCTACACTAGACTGTATTGAATTAGCTGGCTCTCAGATCCCCAGTACAGCACTGAGTTCTCTATACTAGACTGTATTGAATTAGCTGGCTCTCAGATCCCCAGTACAGCACTGAGTTCTCTACACTAGACTGTATTGAATTAGCTGGCTCTCAGATCCCCAGTACAGCACTGAGTTCTCTACACTAGACTGTATTGAATTAGCTGGCTCTCAGATCCCCAGTACAGCACTGAGTTCTCTATACTAGACTGTATTGAATTAGCTGGCTCTCAGATCCCCAGTACAGCACTGAGTTCTCTATACTAGACTGTATTGAATTAGCTGGCTCTCAGATCCCCAGTACAGCACTGAGTTCTCTATACTAGACTGTATTGAATTAGCTGGCTCTCAGATCCCCAGTACAGCACTGAGTTCTCTATACTAGACTGTATTGAATTAGCTGGCTCTCAGATCCCCAGTACAGCACTGAGTTCTCTATACTAGACTGTATTGAATTAGCTGGCTCTCAGATCCCCAGTACAGCACTGAGTTCTCTACACTAGACTGTATTGAATTAGCTGGCTCTCAGATCCCCAGTACAGCACTGAGTTCTCTACACTAGACTGTATTGAATTAGCTGGCTCTCAGATCCCCAGTACAGCACTGAGTTCTCTACACTAGACTGTATTGAATTAGCTGGCTCTGAGTATTCTC
>CM060267.1:5473684-5476184 GCA_030684275.1 Acipenser oxyrinchus oxyrinchus
CTCTGTGATGCAGGTTTGATTGGTGTCCCTGGTGGCTCTGTGATGCAGGTTTGATTGGTGTCCCTGGTGGCTCTGTGATGCAGGTTTGATTGGTGTCCCTGGTAATGTAGGGTGGAGGAATGTGCAGATTCAACACCCTTATATAACAAACCCAGATCACAGAGAGGGACTCACTGCTCTCCAGCTCCCTGCTGAGTGTGTGTGCTCTCAGATCCCCAGTACAGCACTGAGTTCTCTACACTAGACTGTATTGAATTAGCTGGCTCTCAGATCCCCAGTACAGCACTGAGTTCTCTACACTAGACTGTATTGAATTAGCTGGCTCTCAGATCCCCAGTACAGCACTGAGTTCTCTACACTAGACTGTATTGAATTAGCTGGCTCTCAGATCCCCAGTACAGCACTGAGTTCTCTACACTAGACTGTATTGAATTAGCTGGCTCTCAGATCCCCAGTACAGCACTGAGTTCTCTACACTAGACTGTATTGAATTAGCTGGCTCTCAGATCCCCAGTACAGCACTGAGTTCTCTACACTAGACTGTATTGAATTAGCTGGCTCTCAGATCCCCAGTACAGCACTGAGTTCTCTACACTAGACTGTATTGAATTAGCTGGCTCTCAGATCCCCAGTACAGCACTGAGTTCTCTACACTAGACTGTATTGAATTAGCTGGCTCTCAGATCCCCAGTACAGCACTGAGTTCTCTACACTAGACTGTATTGAATTAGCTGGCTCTCAGATCCCCAGTACAGCACTGAGTTCTCTACACTAGACTGTATTGAATTAGCTGGCTCTCAGATCCCCAGTACAGCACTGAGTTCTCTACACTAGACTGTATTGAATTAGCTGGCTCTCAGATCCCCAGTACAGCACTGAGTTCTCTACACTAGACTGTATTGAATTAGCTGGCTCTCAGATCCCCAGTACAGCACTGAGTTCTCTACACTAGACTGTATTGAATTAGCTGGCTCTCAGATCCCCAGTACAGCACTGAGTTCTCTACACTAGACTGTATTGAATTAGCTGGCTCTCAGATCCCCAGTACAGCACTGAGTTCTCTACACTAGACTGTATTGAATTAGCTGGCTCTCAGATCCCCAGTACAGCACTGAGTTCTCTACACTAGACTGTATTGAATTAGCTGGCTCTCAGATCCCCAGTACAGCACTGAGTTCTCTATACTAGACTGTATTGAATTAGCTGGCTCTCAGATCCCCAGTACAGCACTGAGTTCTCTACACTAGACTGTATTGAATTAGCTGGCTCTCAGATCCCCAGTACAGCACTGAGTTCTCTACACTAGACTGTATTGAATTAGCTGGCTCTCAGATCCCCAGTACAGCACTGAGTTCTCTATACTAGACTGTATTGAATTAGCTGGCTCTCAGATCCCCAGTACAGCACTGAGTTCTCTACACTAGACTGTATTGAATTAGCTGGCTCTCAGATCCCCAGTACAGCACTGAGTTCTCTACACTAGACTGTATTGAATTAGCTGGCTCTCAGATCCCCAGTACAGCACTGAGTTCTCTACACTAGACTGTATTGAATTAGCTGGCTCTCAGATCCCCAGTACAGCACTGAGTTCTCTACACTAGACTGTATTGAATTAGCTGGCTCTCAGATCCCCAGTACAGCACTGAGTTCTCTACACTAGACTGTATTGAATTAGCTGGCTCTCAGATCCCCAGTACAGCACTGAGTTCTCTACACTAGACTGTATTGAATTAGCTGGCTCTCAGATCCCCAGTACAGCACTGAGTTCTCTACACTAGACTGTATTGAATTAGCTGGCTCTCAGATCCCCAGTACAGCACTGAGTTCTCTACACTAGACTGTATTGAATTAGCTGGCTCTCAGATCCCCAGTACAGCACTGAGTTCTCTACACTAGACTGTATTGAATTAGCTGGCTCTCAGATCCCCAGTACAGCACTGAGTTCTCTACACTAGACTGTATTGAATTAGCTGGCTCTCAGATCCCCAGTACAGCACTGAGTTCTCTATACTAGACTGTATTGAATTAGCTGGCTCTCAGATCCCCAGTACAGCACTGAGTTCTCTACACTAGACTGTATTGAATTAGCTGGCTCTCAGATCCCCAGTACAGCACTGAGTTCTCTACACTAGACTGTATTGAATTAGCTGGCTCTCAGATCCCCAGTACAGCACTGAGTTCTCTATACTAGACTGTATTGAATTAGCTGGCTCTCAGATCCCCAGTACAGCACTGAGTTCTCTACACTAGACTGTATTGAATTAGCTGGCTCTCAGATCCCCAGTACAGCACTGAGTTCTCTACACTAGACTGTATTGAATTAGCTGGCTCTCAGATCCCCAGTACAGCACTGAGTTCTCTATACTAGACTGTATTGAATTAGCTGGCTCTCAGATCCCCAGTACAGCACTGAGTTCTCTACACTAGACTGTATTGAATTAGCTGGCTCTCAGATCCCCAGTACAGCACTGAGTTCTCTACACTAGACTGTATTGAATTA
>CM060267.1:5481184-5483684 GCA_030684275.1 Acipenser oxyrinchus oxyrinchus
TGTTGTGACAATGGGCCAACTGGATAATTAACAGTAAACCAACAAAACAAAGCACAGCATTTTGCACAAAAACCTGAAACTGCATTAAGTGTGAGGGTTTATTGTGAGTGTGAGCGTGTGTGTGTGCGGCGTGTGAGAATGCTAACGGAAGGTGTCTTCTGTATGAAACAAGATTCTTAACGAGAGCATCTTCGTTTACAGACAGGCAGTAACTCCCAGCGCTGGCCTCACCCATTTCACTGGCAATGTAAAGCAATGCACCTCTCTCTCTATCTATATCACTCCCTGTGAGAGTTCAGAAAGGTGAGCTGAGTCACAACTGTTTCCTGCTAGGATGGAAATTCTGCGTTTTCCTCACATTCCACAGAGAGCTCTGGCTCTGCTCTGTGTGCTGCCCACACCGTTCGGCTCTCTGGCAGGACAGGAGGGGAGCAGCAGTGAAAGGGTTAAGTCCGCAGTGGGGTTGATGTATAGCTGCTCCTGGCTCCTCTCCAGCAGATTCCTGCCCCTCTCATCTTGCTGTTCACAGGTTGTTATGATTATCAGCCCAGCCCTGAGAGGAGTCTGTTCAGTGCCAGAGAACACACACAGACACAGTGAAATGCCTTCATCACTCTCTGTCACTCTCTCACTCTTCCTCTCAGTCTCACTCTCTCACTCTCTCTTTTCAGGTCACGACATCAACGGCGCTCTTGAGCCGGCGAACATTGACACAAGCATTCTGGAGGAGTACATCAGCAAGGACGACTCGGCTGACATGTGAGTGAGAACCAGCGCACACACGCTACTGACATGCTACTGACACACTCTCACACTACCAACACACAGACAAGTAACTGGCACTCCACTGACACACTCAGACACTGCACTGATGTCACTGTTATCTGGGTGTTTTGTATAGAGGGGAAGAACATCACTTATCTTCAAGTGAGAATTCCTAAATGAACAAACAACTGCACAGCGCGCTCGATTTTGTTCCAACGTTCGTTATGAAACGCTTGTTAAAATCAGCTGCTGACGTCAGTGGAGAAGGAAGCAGCCTGTGGAATTCTCTCCCCCGCACCCCAGAATAGAGGCCGTGTGTTCCACGCTCTCACAGACTCATTCTCCTGCCATGCTTACACAGCGCAGTTCCCTGCTTCGTCCGTGTGCGAGATCGACGCTCTCTGCAAAGTTAGAAGATGAGCTGCTCCTAATGTGTGCAAATGGGGACAGGCCTTGTCATGATTAGTATTCGTATCATTATTGCTGTTCACAGCAGCGGTGTATCAGCACTCTGACTCTGTTCTGCTTGCTCCACAGCTGTTTCCCTGAGATCCCTGCCAGCTATTCGAACCCACAGCCAGGTGTGTCTGCAGGGGGTGTGTGTGTGGTGAGCAGTCCTCTGCCCATCAGACAGGGGGCGCTGCTCCCCAATCCCTGCCAGCCACCCTATCCTCCCCACCTGGGTCTGCTCAGCAAGGGCTACCCCTGCATGGGCCCTGGGCCTCCCATCAAGAGTGAAAGCAAGGGCCCCTACGCTCCTGGGTAAGTGAGAGGGGAGAGAGGACTGGAGAGAGTGAGGGGAGATGGGACTGGAGAGAGTAAGGGAGGAGCACTGGAGAGCGTGAGGAGAGGGGACTGGAGAGTAAGGGAGAGGGACTGGAGAGATGAGGGAGAGGGACTGGAGAGCGTGAGGGGAGGGGACTGGAGAGAGTAAGGGGAGATGGGACTGGGAGAGTAAGGGAGGGCACTGGAGAGCGTGAGGGAGAGGGACTGGAGAGAGTGAGGGAGAGGGACTGGAGAGAGTGAGGGAGAGGGACTGGAGAGTAGGGGGAGATGGGACTGGAGAGTGAGGGAGAGGGGACTGGAGAGAGTGAGGGAGATGGGACTGGAGAGTGAGGGAGAGGGGCTGAGAGAGTGAGGGAGGAGAGAGAGTAAGGGGAGATGGGACTGGAGAGAGTGAGGGGAGAGGGGGCTGGAGAGAGTAAGGGGAGATGGGACTGGAGAGAGTGAGGGGAGAGGGACTGGAGAGTGAGGGGAGAGGGGACTGGAGAGTAAGGGGAGAGGAGAGCTGGGAGGGGTAGCAGTGAGGTGGAGTTGGGAGGGGATAGCAGAGAGAGCTGGGAGGGGTAGCAGTGAGGTGGAGCTGGGAGGGGTAGCAGAGAGAGCTGGGAGGGGTAGCAGTGAGGTGGAGCTGGGAGGGGGTAGCAGTGAGGTGGAGCTGGGAGGGGGTAGCAGAGAGAGAGAGCTGGGAGGGGGTAGCAGTGAGGTGGAGCTGGGAGGGGTAGCAGAGAGAGAGAGCTGGGAGGGGTAGCAGAGAGAGCTGGGAGGGGGTAGCAGTGAGGTGGAGCTGGGAGGGGGTAGCAGTGAAGGAGAGCTGGGAGGGGGTAGCAGTGAGGTGGAGCTGGGAGGGGGTAGCAGTGAAGGAGAGCTGGGAGGGGGTAGCAGTGAGAGAGAGCTGGGAGGGGTAGCAGTGAAGGGGAGAGCTGGGAGGGGTAGCAGTGAAGGAGAGCTGGGA
>CM060267.1:5488684-5573684 GCA_030684275.1 Acipenser oxyrinchus oxyrinchus
CCCAAAACACCTGCTTCACCACCTGCTACCTGCACCCCAAAACACCTGCCACCTCACCTGCTACCTGCACCCCAAAACACCTGCTTCACCACCTGCTACCTGCACCCCAAAACACCTGATCACCACCTACTATTTGATGTATTATAATTTAAAGTCCCTTTATAAGCACTCTTCTCGAAAGGCCAAACCCGAACACATCTGTGACAATTCCTTGATTGGTTGTGCCCGACTGAGACAGAACCACGTGGATCTGGAACCAGAACCACAGCTCCAAATAATCCTGTTCCAAATGGGAGTTCCACACTCTGTTGCCGTACCGATAAGAGAGTTTGAAATGCAGCACAGTGCGTTCTGGGAAGGAACTGGGAGAGGAGTGTAAATGGGGGAGGTTCAAGAAGGGAAAAACAAAAACAGGGAGCGGTCAATGGAGAGAGAGAGAGAGAGACTTTGGTGTGAAAATGAAAGGGTTTCTGCCTGAATTCCTGAGAGGTTAGTGCTGAGGGGGAGGACAGCTTGAAGTTTCGACTGGGTGATACCTGCCAGGGAGGAGGAGAGGAGAGGAGAGGAGAGAGGGGGAGAGGAGAGAGGAGAGAGAGGGAGAGGAGAGGAGAGGAGAGGAGAGGAGAGAGGGTTAGAGAGAGGAGAGAGGGAGAGGAGAGGAGAGAGGGGTTAGGAGAGAGGAGAGAGGGAGAGGAGAGGAGAGAGGGGTTAGGAGAGAGAGAGAGGGGAGAGGAGAGGAGAGGAGAGGAGAGAGTGGTTAGGAGAGAGGAGAGAGGGGGAGAGGAGAGGAGAGAGTGGTTAGGAGAGAGGAGAGAGGAGAGGAGAGGAGAGGAGAGAGGGGTTAGGAGAGAGGAGAGAGGAGAGGAGAGGAGAGAGAGAGGAGAGGAGAGGAGAGGGGGAGAGGAGAGGAGAGGAGAGGAGAGAGTGGTTAGGAGAGAGGAGAGAGGGGGAGAGGAGAGGAGAGAGGGGTAGAGGAAAGGGTGATGGGAGAGGAGGTTGAGAGACGGGTAACCTTAATCCAGCCCACAGAGATATCATTATGAGTTACTTTAATAAAAGAAATACACTTCTTTGAAAATGCTCCACTCTGCCATTCGCCACTAGCAGTAGCTGAGTCGTGTCTGTGTGTCCCATGCAGACCTAGCTTTGTAGATACAGATCACGAAGGCTTAACTGCAGTTTAGACTGAAGGTATCAGGTTAGCTGACCTTGTGACCCTGCGTCCTTTAATCCCGATAACCCGCTGCGCCCCTTTTTATTCATCGTCTTCATTTATTATTTATTTAAGCTGGTGAGAGAAATTCTAGGATATTGTAGCTGGATGGATTTTGTTAAGTAAACGTGTGCCGTGTGTTTATTTATTCAGAGTGAATGGGGAGGACTGCAGCTCTGTCTCTGTCTCTCAGCCATTGTGACCTTTGACTTCAGACAGTGAGGTGAAAGGTCAGGCCTCCATGGGGCAGGGGCAGCTCTCCCAGGTGTTGTACAGTGCAGGGTTAGGGTTACAGCTGGTGTGGGTGTCTCAGTTCCTGCAGGACGCTACAGTAATCGTAGTAAAACCGCAGAGTCTCTATGGCAACGTGTTTCCCCTGTCAGTCTGTGACGCTGCCCAGCTGTGCATACCTCACATCCTCACTTCCTCTCCCAGACCAGATCAGTTCCATTACAGAAACACGCTGATAATCCTGGTCAGGATGCTTACCTTAGAGCACAATGTTCCCCCTCTCCCAGACCTCACCTCACCTCCCTCTCTCTCGTTCCCCTCTACCAGACCTCACCTCACCTCCCTCTCTCTCGTTCCCCCTCTACCAGACCTCACCTCACCTCCCTCTCTCTCGTTCCTCCTCTCCCAGACCTCACCTCTCTCTCTCTCATTACCCCTCTCCCAGACCTCACCTCTCATTCCTCCTCTCCCAGACCTCACCTCCCTCTCTCTCGTTCCTCCTCTCCAAGACCTCACCTCACCTCCTTCTCTCGTTCCTCCTCTTCCAGACCTCACCTCCCTCTCTCTCGTTCCTCCTCTCCCAGACCTCACCTCACCTCCCTCTCTCGTTCCTCCTCTTCCAGACCTCACCTCCCTCTCTTCCCCTCTCACATTACCCCTCTCCCAGACCTCCACCTCACCTCCCTCTCTCGTTCCTCCTCTTCCAGACCTCACCTCCCTCTCTCTCTCATTACCCCTCTCCCAGACCTCACCTCACCTCCCTCTCTCGTTCCTCCTCTTCCAGACCTCACCTCCCTGTCTCTCTCATTACCCCTCTCCCAGACCTCACCTCACCTCCCTCTCTTGTTCCTCCTCTTCCAGACCTCACCTCCCTCTCTCTCATTCCTCCTCTTCCAGACCTCACCTCATCTCTCTCTCTCATTACCCCTCTCCCAGACCTCACCTCACCTCCCTCTCTCGTTCCTCCTCTTCCAGACCTCACCTCCCTCTCTCTCATTCCTCCTCTCCCAGACCTGACCTCCCTCTCTCTCGTTCCTCCTCTCCCAGACCTCACCTCCCTCTCTCGTTCCTCCTCTTCCAGACCTCACCTCCCTCTCTCTCGTTCCCCTCTCCCATCCTGGAGTGTAACCATTCACTGTGTCAATGTGAGCTCCCTCACCGCCCTCCCTCTCTCTCTCCCTCTGTCCCAGCCCCATGCCTACGTACCGTGTCGACGCTGACAAGGGCTTCAACTTCTCAGTGCCCGACGACTCCTTCGTGTGCCAGAAGAAGAATCACTTCCAGGTCACTGTGTACATTGGCATGCTGGGAGATCCCAAATACGTGAAGACCAACGAGGGGCTGAAAGCGATCGAGTGCTTCTACCTGAAACTGAACGGGGTCAAGGTGAGGGGGAGGGGGAGCGATCGAGAGCTTCTACCTGAAACTGAACGGGGTCAAGGTGAGGGGGAGGGGGAGTGATCGAGAGCTTCTACCTGAAACTGAACAGGGTCAAGGTGAGGGGGAGGGGGAGCGATCGAGAGCTTCTACCTGAAACTGAACGGGGTCAAGGTGAGGGGGAGGGGGAGCGATCGAGAGCTTCTACCTGAAACTGAACGGGGTCAAGGTGAGGGGGAGGGGGAGTGATCAAGAGCTTCTACCTGAAACTGAACGGGGTCAAGGTGAGGGGGAGGGGGAGTGATCGAGAGCTTCTACCTGAAACTGAACAGGGTCAAGGTGAGGGGGAGGGGGAGTGATCAAGAGCTTCTACCTGAAACTGAACGGGGTCAAGGTGAGGGGGAGGGGGAGGGGCCTCTTGGAGTTGTTCCCACTTTGTGCCCCAAGGCTCAGTATTCACTGACACCTCTCTCCCGTCTCCTACAGCTGGAAGCCATGAACCAGACCATCAACGTGGAGCAATCCCAGTCCGACCGCAGCAAGAGGCCCTTCAAACCAGTGGTGTGAGTGTCCCACCCCAGTGCACCAGTAGAGCTACTGGGACACCCTTCTCCCTCTCCCTCCCTCTCCAGCAGGGGAATGAGGGGCTAGACTGACTCAGATGGAAATGGGAGGGGGGGTTAGGGAATGGGAGAGAGAGAGGGAGAAATGGCGGGTGAGTGGGTGCAGGAAGGGGAGAGGGAATGGGAGAGATAGGAAAAGCGGGAGGAGGAGATGGAGATGGAGATGAGAATGGTTAGAGGTAGAGACAGGGAGGCAGGAGGAGGAGATGGAGAGATGGAGAGGAGAATGGTTATGTGATTAGACAGGTAGAGACAGGGAGGCGGGAGGAGGAGATGGAGAGATGGAGAGGAGAATGGTTAGAGGTAGAGACAGGGAGGCAGGAGGAGGAGATGGAGAGATGGAGAGGAGAATGGTTATGTGATTAGACAGGTAGAGACAGGGAGGCGGGAGGAGGAGATGGAGAGATGGAGAGGAGAATGGTTAGAGGTAGAGACAGGGAGGCAGGAGGAGGAGATGGAGAGATGGAGAGGAGAATGGTTATGTGATTAGACAGGTAGAGAAAGGGAGGCGGGAGGAGGAGATGGAGAGATGGAGAGGAGAATAGTTATGTGATTAGACAGGTAGAGACAGGGAGGCAGGAGGAGGAGATGGAGAGATGGAGAGGGAGTTTATTAAAGTCTCGTTCTCAGGTCACCCCTCTGTCTGTGTTGCAGGGTCACCCTCCCTCCTGAGCAGGTGACGAAGGTGACGGTGGGGCGGCTGCACTTCAGCGAGACGACATCAAACAACATGAGGAAGAAGGGCAAGCCCAACCCTGACCAGAGGTGACCCCGATACACCTGCTGATCAAACTAGTGACCCCGATACACCTGCTGATCAAACTAGTGACCCTGATACACCTGCTGATCAAACTAGTGACCCCGATACACCTGCTGATCAAACTAGTGACCCCGATACACCTGCTGATCAAACTAGTGACCCCGATACACCTGCTGATCAAACTAGTGACCCCGATACACCTGCTGATCAAACTAGTGACCCCGATACACCTGCTGATCAAACTAGTGACCCCGATACACCTGCTGATCAAACTAGTGACCCTGATACACCTGCTGATCAAACTAGTGACCCTGATACACCTGCTGATCAAACTAGTGACCCTGATACACCTGCTGATCAAACTAGTGACCCTGATACACCTGCTGATCAAACTAGTGACCCCGATACACCTGCTGATCAAACTAGTGACCCTGATACACCTGCTGATCAAACTAGTGACCCTGATACACCTGCTGATCAAACTAGTGACCCTGATACACCTGCTGATCAAACTAGTGACCCCGATACACCTGCTGATCAAACTAGTGACCCTGATACACCTGCTGATCAAACTAGTGACCCTGATACACCTGCTGATCAAACTAGTGACCCTGATACACCTGCTGATCAAACTAGTGTCAAACGCAGTGTTTCTGAGCAACAGATTTTCACCAATTCTTACATTGATTAAAAGTCTTGCAAAACATACAAGAGGAAGAAGGGCAAGCCCAACCCTGACCAGATACAGTTTATATACTGTTAAGAGAACGTGCGTTTATATACTGTTAAGAGAACGTGCGTTTATATACTGTTAAGAGAACGTGCGTTTATATACTGTTAAGAGAACGTGCGTTTATATACTGTTAAGAGAACGTGCGTTTATATACTGTTAAGAGAACGTGCGTTTATATACTGTTATGAGAACGGGCGTTTATATACTGTTATGAGAACGTGCGTTTATATACTGTTAAGAGAACGTGCGTTTATATACTGTTATGAGAACGGGCGTTTATATACTGTTAAGAGAACGTGCGTTTATATACTGTTATGAGAACGTGCGTTTATATACTGTTAAGAGAACGTGCGTTTATATACTGTTAAGAGAACGTGCGTTTGCTGCAAATACACCAATAGAGGGACGTCCTACAAAAAGAATAAATGCAGTGAAAATGTGTCTGCAATGTAGAAGTATCCCTTTAACTGATGTGTACAAGCTCTTGCAAACTGTCCTGAATGTTGGTCTTTCTGGACAGAAGTCTGGAGAGGTTTGTGTAGAGGGCCGAGTCCCTGACTTCCTGTTTCCTGTGTCCTGTGCAGGTACTTCATGCTGGTGGTGGCACTGCAGGCCCAGTCTCAGAGTCAGAGCTACACTGTGACAGCGCAGGCATCCGAGAGGATCATAGTGAGGGTGAGGAGTCTGTGTGTGTCTCTGTGTGTGTGTGTGTGTGTGTGTGTGTGTGTCTGTCTCTCTGTGTGTGTGTGTCTGTCTCTATCTGTGTGTGTGTCTTTGTGTGTGTGTGTCTGTCTCTATCTCTGTGTGTGTCTTTGTGTGTGTGTGTCTGGTGTGTGTCTTTGCGTGTGTGCATCTCTATATGTGTGCGTGCGTCTCTGTGTGTTTGTGTCTCTGTGTGTCTTTGTAAGTCCTCTATTCTCCTCAGAATTGACAGCTAATATTTATTCTTCAGTGTTCAGTACTAGCGGTTCCCAGGCTGATAAAGCAGTGTTAATATTAACAGTGTGCTGCTCTGCCCTGCAGGCCTCGAACCCGGGTCAGTTTGAGAGTGACAGTGACGTGCTCTGGCAGCGCGGTCAGCTCCCGGACACTGTGTTCCATCACGGCCGCGTCGGGGTCAACTGCGGACCGACCGACGAGGCTCTCGTTGTCCCACGGCAACATCAAGGTCATGGGGTCACTCATGCACCCTCGGACATCGGACTAAGGAGAACGTGCAGGAGGTTAGTATCCACCCCAGTACCAGCGACCCTCTCCCCTCCTTGCTCCTCCCCTCCCTTGCTCCTCCCTCCCTTCTCCTCTCCCCTCTCCCTCCCATCCCTTCTCCCCTTCTCCCTCTCTCCCTTCTCCCTCTCCTCCTTCTCCTCCCTCTCCCCTCTCCCTCTCCCTCTCCCTCTCCCTTCTCCCTTCTCCCTCTCCCGTCTCATCCCTTCTCCTCCGTTCTCCCCTCTCCCTCTCATCCCTTCTCACCCCTTCTCCCTCTCCCCTTCTCCTCCCTCTCCCTCTCCCTCTCCCTTCTCCCTCTTCTTCCTCTCCCTCTCCTCCCTCTCTCCCTCTCCCTCTCCTCCCTCTCCCTCTCCTCTCTTCTCCCTCTCCCTCTCCCTCTCCTCCCCTCTCCCTCTCCCTCTTCTCCCCTCTCCCTCTCCTCCTCTCTCCCTCTCCCTCTTCTCCCTCTCCCCTCTCCTCCCTCTCCTCTCCCCTCTTCTCCCTCTTCTCCCTCTCCCTCTCCCCTCTTCTCCCTCTTCTCCCCTCTCCCTCTCCCCTCTTCTCCCTCTTCTCCCTCTCCCTCTCTCCCTCTTCTCCCCTCTTCTCCCTCTCCCTCTCCCTCTTCTCCCTCTTCTCCCTCTCCCCTCTCCCTCTCCTCTCCTCTTCTCCCTCTTCTCCCTCTCCCTCTCCTCTTCTCCTCTTCTCCCTCTCCTCTCCTCTTCTCCCTCTCCTCCTCTCCTCTCCTCTCCCCTCTCCTCTCCCTCTCCTCTTCTCCTCTCTCCCTCTCCCTCTCCCCTCTTCTCCCTCTCTCCCTCTCCTCTCCCTCTTCTCCCTCTCCCTCTCCTCCCCTCTCCTCTCCCCTCTTCTCCCTCTCCCTCTCCCTCTCTCTCTCCTCTCCTCTCCCTCTCTCCCTCTCCCTCTCCCTCTCTCCCTCTCTCCCTCTCCCTCTCCTCTCTCCCTCTCCCCTCCTCCCTCTCCCCTCCTCTCTCCCCTCTCTCCCCTCTCCCCTCTCCCCTCTTCTCCCCTCTCCCCTCTCCCCGGTTCATTCTCTTTGTCTGCTTGCAGGTTGACACCACAGAGCAGCTCAAGCATATCTCCCAGATGAGACTGGTGCACTACCAGTATAGACCAGAATTCGCTGCTACTGTGGGCATCGACACCACTGCTGAGACAGGTAATGCATTACACCTGAGACAGCTATAATACATTACACCTGAAACAGCTATAATACATTACACCTGAGACAGCTATAATACATTACACCTGAAACAGCTATAATACATTACACCTGAAACAGCTATAATACATTACACCGGAGACAGCTATAATACATTACACCTGAGACAGGCAATACATTTACCTGAGACAGCTATAATATATTACACCTGAGACAGCTATAATACATTACACCTGAAACAGCTATAATACATTACACCTGAGACAGCTATAATACATTACACCTGAGACAGCTATAATACATTACACCTGAAACAGCTATAATACATTACACCTGAGACAGCTATAATACATTACACCTGAGACAGCTATAATACATTACACCTGAAACAGCTATAATACATTACACCTGAGACAGCTATAATACATTACACCTGAGACAGCTATAATACATTACACCTGAAACAGCTATAATACATTACACCTGAGACAGCTATAATACATTACACCTGAAACAGCTATAATACATTACACCTGAGACAGCTATAATACATTACACCTGAGACAGCTATAATACATTACACCTGAAACAGCTATAATACATTACACCTGAGACAGCTATAATACATTACACCTGAGACAGCTATAATACATTACACCTGAAACAGCTATAATATATTACACCTGAAACAGCTATAATACATTACACCTGAGACAGCTATAATACATTACACCTGAGACAGGTAATACAGTCACCTGAGAAATCCTGCTCGCCTGGACGAATCACACACACCTGAGAAGGTCCCTTTACCTGTGTGACGATGTCATGTCCTGTCCAGGTGTGATCGCGCAGGAAGTGCAGGAGATTCTTCCCGATGCGGTGAAGGAGTCGGGCGACGTCGTGTTTGCGAACGGAGAGACCATCGAGAACCTGCTTGTGGTGAACAAGGTGAGGACCACGGCTTCAATCCAATCAATCCAGATTATAGAGGAAGGATATCTACCTGTCTACCTATCTATCTACCTGTCTACCTGTCTACCTATCTATCTACCTGTCTACCTGTCTACCTATCTATCTATCTATCTATCTATCTATCTATCTATCTATCTATCTATATATATATATATATATATTGAGCTTTCTGTCTCAGGATCGTATCTTCATGGAGAACGTGGGCGCGGTGAAGGAGCTCTGCAAGCTGACTGACAACCTGGAGACTCGAATCGACGAGCTGGAGAGATGGAGCAAGAAACTGGCCAAACTGAGGAGGCTGGACAGCATGAAATCAACCGTGAGCGGAGGAACTCTGAGGTGAGGAGAGGAGAGGAGAAGAGGGGAGGGAAGAGGATGGGAGGGAGGCTGGACAGCATGAAATAACTGTGAGTAGAGGAACTCTGAGGAGAGGAGGGGAGGGGAGAGGAGGGAGGCTGGACAGCATGAAATCAACTGTGAATGGAGGAACTCTGAGGTGAGGAGAGGAGAGGAGAAGAGGGGAGGGAAGAGGATGGGAGGGGAGAGGAGGGGAGGGAGGCTGGACAGCATGAAATCAACTGTGAGTGGAGGAACTCTGAGGAGAGGAGAGGAGGATAGGGAAAGGGAACATAGAGGGAGAGGGGAAGAGATAGGGAACATCGAGGGAGGGAATAGGGAACATCGAGGGAGAGGGGATAGGGAACATCAAGGGAGAGGGGAGGGGATAGGGAACATCGAGGAAGGGGATAGGGAACATCAAGGGAGAGGGGAGGGGATAGGGAACATCGAGGGAGAGGGGATAGGGAACATCGAGGGAGAGGGATAGGAACATCGAGGAGAGGGAGGGATAGGGAACATCGAGGGAGAGGGAGGGAATAGGAACATCGAGGGAGAGGGAGGGATAGGGAACATCGAGGGAGGGATAGGGAACATCGAGGAGAGGGAGGGATAGGGAACATCGAGGGAGGGGATAGGGAACATCGAGGGAGAGGGGAAGGGATAGGGAACATCGAGGAGAGGGATAGGGAACATCAAGGGAGAGGGAGGGATAGGGAACATCAAGGGAGAGGGGAAGGGATAGGGAACATCAAGGGAGAGGGGAGGGGATAGGGAGCATGGAGGGAGAGGGGAGGAGATGGGAAGCCCCTGAATTGGCAACCCGGTTCCTCAAAGCTGATTTCCAGTAACTCTGCAGGTTAACACGCCTCTGCATTTCCTTCACAGCCAATCAGGAAGTCAGTTTAGCCGGGCGGGAAGCGGGCCATACAAGAAGAGGCCGCCCAAGGTGGGCAGCAAGGTTGGTGCTTCATCTGATCCAGTGATTGCAATGCTGTGTGTGTATTTGTTCTGCTTCCACTCCTGGCTCAGTCAGGCAGACAGTGACCCTGCAGTGAGACCCCCTTCCTGTACCTGAGCTGCTCCTGCTCATTAAATACAGTCAGCCCTTCACTCCTTTGAATCCCTTCTTCAGCCAGCGAGGTTCCGGAGTTCAGAGTGGACAGCACCTCACAGTGGTGGGTTCCAGTACTGCAACCACACAGGAGCCCCTGTGCTGCATGCTTATGGATTGATCACTACAGTCACATTGCACAAGTCCAAACTAGACAAGCTGTTCTGCTGCAAAATACACAGTGCATTGCACAGCCATTCCAGTTAGAGAATAAATAGGGATAACAAAGTTAGCTGTACAGTGAAGAGTCTCTCTCAGTGTGTGTGTGTGTCACTCTGTCTCAGTGATTGACCTCTGTGTCTCTCTATCTCACTGATTGACCCCTGTGTCTCTCTGTCCTCTCAGAGTCCGAGCGTGTCCGAGCAGAGCTGTATCAGCCACCGATTCCTGCAGGGCACCATCCTCGCACTGGTCATCATCATGGCCTTCAGGTAAGAGCTGAACGGTCACTCTGCCACACTGACCTCTCGGGACCCACACCTTCAAACACTCGAGCCCTTCACTTTAACCTCCGAGTGGAAACACTGAACCCAAACTGCAGCATCAATGGGAGTCTGGCAGCTCCTCTAAGAATCTACATGTAGCCTCTTCTGACGCCAGCAGTCAAGAGCTGTGTTAGTCTGTTGACTTTGAAAGTGCCCTGGAGTAATGTAGCAGGTTCAGTAAAGACCCTGCCTCTAATACAGACTCTGCAGTAAAGACCCTGCCTCTAATACAGACTCTGCAGTAAAGACCCTGCCTCTAATACAGACTCTGCAGTAAAGACCCTGCCTCTAATCTGGCAGCTCCAGTACAGATGGCTTGCCCAGTGTTCCCTGTCCAATGCTTGTCCTTCTTTCTCTGCAGTGTCATCTCCATGTCCACTCTGTACGTGCTGACGCTGCACAACCGCAGTGAAATCGACGCTGAAGGGTAGGTGCCCCCTCTGTGCTCTCTCGACTCTCACACCCCCTCTCTGAACACGCCCCTTTCAAGTTGAACGATTCCTGCTGTCTCCTCTGTTTACGTCTCTCTTTCTTTTTTCACTCTCTCGTTCCCCCTCTTTGCCCTGCACTGTCTGCACTTGGCCTGTAGTTCGGTCGCCATGGCTACCATCTGCATAGTGACCATGTCCTGGAGGCATGGTCTAAGCGCCACAGTCACACTCTGTCCACGGTATGTCCACTCTGTCTCTCTGTCTCTCTGTCTCTTCATAAATGTATCCATGAGTATAAAAATGCAATCTGAACGTACACAGTAGCTTGGTGAAGACTGGTACAACGTCAAGGCAGTTATCATGTGCTTTGGCTACTTGGCTGAAGAGCTCATTTCAGGACAGTATTGCTAACTGGCATTCTTTGTTTGATACTTTTCACTGCATCACACAAGGTGCAGGTTTGGGTCATTCCAGACTGGGAAAGCTGCAAAGTTATAGAATTATACCATCCTTTATTTCCATCCAAAATCAGGGTTACGGACTCTGTTAAAATGGGGTTTGTTTTACTGACTGTCGGTAAATTTATGGACGGCTGGCAGGCTGGCCCCTCTGCCCTGAGGAAGGACTGTCGCTCATGTTTCATCAGTAATAATGAATTCAAAGTGGAGATAGTACAGTGGTAGATCTGTGGTGTCAAAGTTTTGGGTTTGATAATCCCTCCTCTCTTCAGTGGCATGAAACTCTGCAATTGTGCAATAAGATCCACAACTCCCTTATTGTGCAATCCCTGAAAAGAGAAGTTACTCTCATATACAAGGTTAGACTGCAAGACGTGTCAGAAGGAGCCAGGTGGCGCAGTGGGCTGGTTCACTAGTATGCTGTGCTGTTCTCTTTGGAGTCCTGGGTTCAATTCCAGGTAATTCCTTCTACTCTCCTCCCTCACAGGGAGGAGACTCCCTCTCTTTATCTTCCTCCTCCATCTGTGGAAACACAACCAACATTGTTACTTACCTCAGTAACTCACCTCCAGGAACCGGATTTGAACCGGTACTTTATTTTAAAGTACAGTTAGAAATCAGCTGGATTTGAACCCATTCCCCCAAGAAGAAACAGCACAGCATGCTAGTGAATTATCCCACTGCACCACTTGCCTCCATGCGAGAGTCTAGCGTCGCATATCAAATCTTATATCGACCTCTGTATATGATCATTTTGAATGTTCAAGACCAGCTGTCCCGTTTGGTAAGGTTTCCCGTTTCCCCTTTACTGGGACAGGTCCGCTCCTGATTTTGGCTCGTCCAGGCAGTCCACCTTTTCCCCGGACTTCTCTGGAACCACCCCCCCTTCGCAAGGTAAGACTCCCTGCACCCCCACCTTGTCTGTTTATAGTGTTTCTCTGTAACGCGCCACATCAGTGCGTCAGAAACAAGCTTGTGGGGAATATTACTGTAACAAAAAACTGAAAACTGAATGTAGGCTTAGGGTTAAACAATACTGTGTGTTGCAATCTCCCCGAGTCTCTCATGATGTCTTCTTGTTTGTTTGTTGTGAATGTTGCAGTCCCGCCCTCCCCTACTCTGTCAAATCAGGACGTGTGCTGTTCCTCCAACCTTACCATAACCAACCAATCAGCAACCACCCTCTCCTTTAGCACTAACCAATCCACTGCAGGTAAGAGCTCTCCGCCTTCTCCTGTCGTGCTGCGAATTAACATCTCTGGCTAATAACCAGTTCAGTTTCATTTTTGCGCTGTCAGCGTTCATAGTCGGTTGGCCTTTCAGTCGCCTGTCCCCTCTCTCTCGCTCAGATCCCAGTGCTACCGCCTCCACTGCTGGGATGACTAATAAGAAGGCTAAGTCCCGTCAGAGTGAGAAGGAGGGTCGGTTTCGGAGCCGGCTCACCCCCGCGCCGCCCCCTCACAGCACTCACATCCAGGGCAAGTCCAAGAGACCGCCTGAGCTGGGGGGGGCAGCAAACACACTGCCAGGGGGGGAACAAGACCTGCCCCTGCCCCTGCGCCATCGCAGAGCAAAGACTGCCTGTGAGTAGCTGTCTGATCACCCTGCTTGTTCAACTGTCTGTGATCAATCGATTGATTCATTGGTTGATTGATTGTGTTCCAGGGCCGGACCCCTCTCTGAGCTCCCTGCGGATTTTGGAGACAGACCAGCCAATCACAGCACAGCACTGCACCCTGCCTGAGTCATGCAGGTTAGCGGGGTGGTGTGTTTGTGTAATGGTGTTGTGTGTGTGTGTTTTCAGAGTGCAGTTCTGTAGCAGGTTGTGTATGTGTAACGGTTGTGTGTGTGTTTGTTTCAGCCCCGGTAACTACAGCTACACCGTCCTGCTGAGCAGCAACAGCACCGCGGGGCAAGTCGGACTCACCCTGGAGATGAAGTGAGTCTCTGCAGCTCCAGCCCAGCACTGGTCTGTTTATCTGTGTATAACTAGCTTGATGCTCATTGTGATCTCACCCTCTCCCTCTCCTCAGCTCCTCCTCTCCGCTGCTGGTGCTGCTGTGTGGGGTCAGCAGGGGGCGCCGCTGTGCCAAGAGCCTGGATACACAGAGGGGCTTGGACATGAACTCCACAGAGGTACTGAATACTCACGCACACGCACACAGAGAGGGGCCTGGACATGAACTCCACAGAGGCACTGTATAAAAACTGACACAACCATCTGGACACAATGAGATTATTGGGTTACATGCACTGACTCCTTTCTCTCTCTCGTTCTCTCTCTCTCTCTCTCTCTCTCCTTCCTCACCCGTTCCATCGCTGTCCTCTCAGGGCATGGCTCATCGGTGGCCTCTAGAGGTTATTCCATTCCATAACATCGCGTATCACTTCCGGGTCGCCAAGTCTGTAAGTTGCTCATTTGTATGTCCTGCTGTGCGTGTTCAAGTCTGTAAGTTGCTCATTTGTATGTCCTTCCAGACCAGTTCACTCTCTCCCCAGTGAGCCTCCTCTAGTGAAGCTAGTGGAGCGCTTCAGGGCGGGAGAGGCAGAGACAGGAATAGTGAAAGGTTCAGTTCAATATTTCTACACACTTTCTGATCATTTGCTAGATCGATGTGTAATGGAAGTTGATGTTTGACCCCTCTCTGACTTTTGACATGTCTCCTTGGCAGCAGGAAGTGACCTGTGAAAGCAAGCACGTGGAGGCGGGACTACCCTTCGCCAACTACCACTTCCTGTTCCTGCGGACGTGTGTCTGAAAGGGGAGTGGCTTACACCAGGTGCATTGTGGGACAGAACCACTATGTATATATCTCCTTGCACTTCCTGTTTCCAGAGTGACCCCCACAGTATCCTGTGCGGGGAGGTAGGGAGGGGGTCACCATGCTGTACCTTAAAACAGCTTCATTATTGAGAGGTTCAATCCAGCAGACGACGAACCAGTTATAGGAGATCCCTCCCACCCCCTCCTCCTCCTCCTCCTCCTCCTCCTCTTCCTCCTCCTCTACAAAACAACTTTGGCACTTGCTGTGTATTTTTTTAATTGTATTTCTTGTCTCATTTTAACTAACACTTTGTTTCAAGTGGCATTAACTACACACTGTAATCACACTGCAGCAACACACTGATTACACTGTAATTACACTGCAGCAACACACTGATTACACTGTAATTACACTGCAGCAACACACTGATTACACTGTAATTACACTGCAGCAACACACTGATTACACTGTAATTACACTGCAGCAACACACAGATTACACTGTAATTACACTGCAGCAACACACAGATTACACTGTAATTACACTGCAGCAACACACAGATTACACTGTAATCACACTGCAACAACACAGATTACACTGTAATCACACTGCAGCAACACACAGATTACACTGTAATCACACTGCAGCAACACACAGATTACACTGTAATTACACTGCAGCAACACACAGATGACACTGTAATTACACTGCAGCAACACACAGATTACACTGTAATCACACTGCAGCAACACAGATTACACTGTAATCAAACTGCAGCAACACAGATTACACTGTAATCACACTGCAACAACACAGATTACACTGTAATCACACTGCAGCAAAACAGATTACACTGTAATCACACTGCAGCAACACACACATTACACTGTAATCATACTGCAGCAACTCACAGATTACACTGTAATTACACTGCAGGAACATGCAGATGACACTGTAATTACACTGGAGGACACGCAGATTACACTAATTACACTGCAGGAACACACAGATGACACTGTAATTACACTGGAGGACATGCAGATTACACTGCAATTACACTGCAGGAACACACAGATGACACTGTAATTACACTGCAGGAACACGCAGATGACACTAATTACACTGCATGAACACAAAGTGTAATTAAAGAAAAGCCTGATCAGTTTACCCCTGTAATGGGCCAATTATTTTTATACAAATTCTATTTATGTTACAAGCCGCCTTTCCTTTGCACCAAGTGAAAAGCAGCAGAGTCTGACTGGCTTTCGAAGCTGCTGCATGTGAACAGTGTGATCAGAGTTATAACACAGCCACTGAAACACAAGTGTCCTGCTTCTAGTTCTATACTCCAGCACTTGTAAAATAATAAGGATGGCTAACTGGATTGTGATTAGCAGTTACACTGGATTATACTGGTCTGAACTGACTTTGGACTACTGCTGGGAATAGCAGATAAAACACTGGACATCTCGTAGCAACTGCACTGGATAGGAATCATACTGGAATCCAGAATCACCTCATGCATATTGAAATCTAACAAGTGATACACAGTGTATGCGTATTGAAATACACACATGCAAGCATAATTCACTGCACTGAAACCCTGCTGTTAATTCAAACGGAGCATCTCCGAGTGTTGGTTTTAATGTCTTTCTTATTAGGACTGTGTCTCCTTACTCTGCTCCGACGCTCAACTCCAAACTATGTGGTTATGCTACGTTTCCCAGGAGGTTAAGCTTGTAGAGTTTCTCAATAATATAATAAGATAAAAAGAGAAAACGCTACCCAGTTCCATGTCGGGACCTCGTGTAATCAGCGCTTGAAATTGAGGCGCAATTTAAGAACTACCGACAGTCCTTCTGTCCTATTGGTGCCTCTAGTACAGGCTACTGCTGATGATTCATCTCAAAGCAACACTGTCACTGGGCAGGTATCCTCGCCCCAGTCAATGCATCTCATACAGGCAGTTCTACACTGTGTTTATTCAGACCAGGGCATGTGTGACGCACACCCCTCATCTCATACAGGCAGTTCTACACTGTGTTTATTCAGACCAGGGCATGTGTGACGCACACCCCTTATCTCATACAGGCAGTTCTACACTGTGTTTATTCAGACCAGGTCAGGTGTGACGCACACCCCTCATCTCATACAGGCAGTTCTACACTGTGTTTATTCAGACCAGGGCAGGTGTGACGCACACCCCTCATCTCATACAGGCAGTTCTACACTGTGTTTATTCAGACCAGGGCAGGTGTGACGCACACCCCTCATCTCATACAGGCAGTTCTACACTGTGTTTATTCAGACCAGGGCAGGTGTGACGCACACCCCTCATCTCATACAGGCAGTTCTACACTGTGTTTATTCAGTTGTGCAGCCCCTCTGGGCAGGGCGGGTGTGAAGCACACCCCTCATCTCATACAGATGTGTTTATTCAGACCAGGGCAGGTGTGAAGCACACACCTCACTTCCTGTGCATCACTTTAAACATGTCTCACTTCCTGCACCGCCCAACAAAGAAGCAGCACTATGCAAACTCACACACTGTGGACCAAAGGACTTAGATATTCCAAAAACAGAACGACCTTTAACCTCCCCAAACTGTGAGCTCCTGCTGGGCCAGGATGCAGTCTGGTGGGGGTGGGGTTGGGGGTGCAATAGTGCCTCTTTCACCCCCCACCCAACCCCGCCTCCCAAACAAAGTTAAAGACGTGTTCTTATTGTTACACTGTGTTCCTAAGCTTTACTGTTACAAAACCAAACACTGGAAAGAGACCCGAGAGTCCATGCTGACAGACAAAGCGTTCTGAGAGGCAAAGAGACAGAGAATATTCTGAGACAACAGAGCGTTCGGAGACAGACAGAGCGTTCAGAGAGAATGTTCCGAGACAGACAGAGCGTTCTGAGAGAATGTTCCGAGACAGACAGACAGAGCGTTCTGAGAGAATGTTCCGAGACAGACAGAGCGTTCTGAGAGAATGTTCCGAGACAGACAGACAGAGCGTTCGGAGAGAATGTTCCGAGACAGACAGAGAGCGTTCGGAGAGAATGTTCCGAGACAGACAGACAGAGCGTTCTGAGAGAATGTTCCGAGACAGACAGAGCGTTCTGAGAGAATGTTCCGAGACAGACAGAGCGTTCTGAGAGAATGTTCCGAGACAGACAGAGCGTTCTGAGAGAATGTTCTGAGACAGACAGACAGAGTGTTCTGGAATGAGGTCACAGAGACAGGCTGTACTAAGAGGTGATGCTGCCTCGGTCACCCCGCTCTGTAGGGGCAGTGCTGTCTCTCATGAAGGGATGGAGGGCTTTACTCTCCAGCAGGGTCGATCCCTCACTTTTCACAAGCACTACATTGAAATGTTTTACACTGTATTTTTGGCAGAGCACATAAAAGTAAAAAAAAAAAATAAAAAAAAATTCAACCATCAATTAAACTAAATGTATACACACTGACGTCACTTACCATAGTGAAAGGTAGACAGCACATCTTCAATGTAGGACTATAAATTATAACTGCAAGATTATAATTATTTAGTGTTTTTTTTTGGTAATGTAGGAAAATGGCATTCTACAGCTTTATTTGTTGTTTTGTTTTTGTGTAAATATAATGCGCCTATAAGACGCCCTGAAATAGGAACTGTGCTGCAGAGAGCTGTGTGCTCACAGTCTTTGTCGTGCCAAATCTCACAGCCCAAACTAATCTCACCATTGGGATTAACAAACACCCTGCTCCTTAGCCATAGCGTGGGTGTGAGAGAGTGAGCGAGTGAGTGTGTGAGAGGGAATGAGAATAAGAGCAAGTGTGAGAGAGAGAGAGTGTGTGAGAGCACAAGTGTGAGAGAGTGAGAGAGACAGAGTGAGAGAGCGCGAGTGTGAGACAGTGATAGGGAGTGTGTGACAGGGAGAGAGAGGGAATGCGAGTGAGAGACAGCGAGTGAGAGTGAGTGAGGAGAGTGAGTGTGAGAGAGAGTGTGAGACAGTGATGGAGTGTGACGGAGAGAGAGGTGAGAGACAGTGAGTGAGAGAGTGAGTGTGTGAGGGAGAGTGAGTGTGAGAGAGAGTGAGAGTGATAGGAAGTGTGTGAGAGAGAGAGTGAGAGAGTGAGAGTGAGAGTGTGTGAGAGAGGGAATGAGAGCGAGAGAGAGTGAGTGTGAGAGGGAGAGAGTGAGTGTGAGAGGGAGAGTGAGTGTGTGAGAGGGAGAGAGTGAGTGTGAGAGAGAGCGAGTGTGAGACAGTGATAGGGAGTGTGTGAGGGAGAGAGCGAGAGAGAGAGTGAGAGTGATAGGGAGTGTGTGGGAGAGAGGGAATGTGAGAGAGCGAGTGAGAGAGTGAGTGTGAGAGGGAGAGAGTGAGTGTGAGAGGGAGAGTGAGTGTGTGAGAGGGAGAGAGTGACTGTGAGAGAGAGCGAGTGTGAGACAGTGATAGGGAGTGTGTGAGGGAGAGAGAGAGAATGCGAGTGAGAGAGAGCGAGTGAGAGAGTGAGTTTGTGAGAGGGCGCGAGTGTGAGAGAGTGAGTAGAACAGGGTTTCTTTAAGCCAGACGGTGGGTGTGAGGGTGAGAGAGTTGGTAGAACACTACTCCTAACCCAGCGAGAGGGAGGTGAGTGCGAGTCCCAGCCCCCTGTGTTGCTCACAGTTAAGAGTCCTGCAGTTTCAATGCTTTCAGGACCCAGCTCTCTGAGTGGAAACCACCACAGCTCTGGGCTGAGTCAGGCAAAGTGCTTGACTGCAATTGAAACACATTGGAATTCCTGACCTGCCTCGGACATGCCTCCGTCTCCCTCGCCAAAGCGGCAGAAACGAAATCAGGGGCTTCAATAAAAACACAAGCTTGTTAAAAAAAAATAAAAACTTAACTTTTATTAAAATCTACTAAATGGAAAGTAAAGCTTAAAGCTGGTGTAAATATGTATTGTACTTATCTTGCTGTTGCAATCTGATTTTTATTATAATTTTTTTTAAATTTTCTTTGAAATTTTACAATCACTGATTTGTAACCCTTTGTATATGACCACACACTTCGTTCTATATCTAAGCTCAGTGTCACCTGCCCTGTGCGGAGCTGTGTGATGCTCTAACAGGTCTCTGTACCATTATTACTGTGTCGTTATTATTATTACTGCTTTGCTATTTATTGTGCGGTTCTTTCACAGCTGATTCGTTACTTTTCCCTGAATTACGGAAATGAAATCTCTGTAACTCTGCTGAAGCTTCTTTGCGTTGTTAACATGTTTCTTGTTTACTTCTGTTTTTATTATTTTTTTAATACAATATTCTTTATTCTCATTAAGTCACCCGTCTCAGATTATTTGAAGATATATAGATGTATGTGCTACATGACAGCGTGTGTGTGTGTATGTGCTACATGACCGTGTGTGTGTGTATGTGCTACATGACAGCGTGTGTGTGTGTGTGTGTGCTACAACATGACAGCGTGTGTGTATGTGCTACATGACAGCGTGTGTGTGTGCTACAACATGACAGCGTGTGTGTGTGTGCTACATGACCGTGTGTGTATGTGCTACATGACAGCGTGTGTGTGTGCTACAACATGACAGCGTGTGTGTGTGTGTGTGCTACATGACCGTGTGTGTATGTGCTACATGACAGCGTGTGTGTGCTACAACATGACAGCGTGTGTGTATGTGCTACATGACAGCGTGTGTGTGTGCTACAACATGACAGTGTGTGTGTGTGCTACAACATGACAGCGTGTGTGTGTGCTACATGACAGCGTGTGTGTGGTGTGTGTGTGTACATGACAGCGTGTGTGCGCTACAACATGACAGCGTGTGTGCTACAATACGACAGCATGCGTGTGTGTGCTACATGACAGCATGCATGTGTGCTACAATACGACAGCGTGTGTGTGCTACAATACGACAGCGTCTGTGTGTGTGTGCTACATGACAGCGTGTGCGCTACAACATGACAGCATGTGTGTGCTACATGACAGCATGCGTGTGTGCTACATGACAGCAGTGTGCATGTGTGTGCTACAATACGACAGCGTGTGTGTGCTACAATACGACAGCGTCTGTGTGTGTGCTACATGACAGCGTGTGTGTGCTACATGACAGCATGTGTGCTACAATACGACAGCGTGTGTGTGTGTGTGTGCTACATGACAGCGTGTGTGTGTGTGTGTGTTACAACATGACAGCGTGTGTGTGTGTGTGTTACAACATGACAGCGTGTGTGTGTGTGTGTGTTACAGCATTTCTACTTTACCCTCTACCTTTCACCATGTTTATGTAATTTGCTTTATGAACAGCCAGACAGACAGACAGACAGAGGGCTTCATCCCCAGTGCTGTCAGCTCCTCACTATCACATACCCGAATACTTACTTAAAATGAAAAAGGAACAATTGTTTCCTATGAAAAAATCTTGTGTTTATTCGGTGGATAGCTCCCCTCCCCTCCCCAGGTCAATGCACAGTTTATACAGAATCTGTGAAAAACAGTTGCAATAAGAAATGCCTGTGTTGCCATGGCAATGTTGAAGTCCACGCCCCTGGAATGTTGCTGTTGTGTGTAGCCCCTCCCCTTTTCTCTCTGTAACAGGAAGTCAGAAAAAACAAC
Source organism: Acipenser oxyrinchus oxyrinchus (assembly GCA_030684275.1). Classification (NCBI taxonomy): domain Eukaryota; kingdom Metazoa; phylum Chordata; class Actinopteri; order Acipenseriformes; family Acipenseridae; genus Acipenser; species Acipenser oxyrinchus. Next base: position 5,509,154 of record CM060267.1, read on the forward strand.
AACTGAGAATCAGTTAATAATGTATGCGTTCATAAAATAATAAAAAAACAACAATTTCAATTATGAAATTGTACATCAGTCACCTTACTGGAGCACTAGATTCCCAAGCAGCAAAATTCAAAACCAAGAAAAAGCTAAAAAGTGCAGCTGTGACCCCTCAGAGATTCATAAAGTAATTCTGCTCCTCTGCAGGATTTCTCTCAACGTGCCCTATTTCTCATACTGCAGTTAAGCACACAGGAGAGGTCTCAGCGGCTGGGAGTCTGTACGCACAGGAAAGCAGCGAAAACCTAAAATAAATACTAAGTGACATCCCGTCTGAAACACAAAAACTGAACCCCACCTTCTCCTGGTCTGGTACCCAACTTCCCTGCCACCAGAGGGGCACACTCCATCCCCCCAGCCTGCCCGGCAACACCCCTTTAATGAAACACTTGAAGCCAGCTTACCAGCATGCCTCAGACGTAGATGCCGACCCACAGCAGCAGGAAGAGCACCCCGAAGCCCATGAAGACCGAGGCGACCAGCGAGATGAGCAGCTCCTTGTAGATATCACGCGTGTACTTGGTGGAGGTCACCTCATAGCTGAGGCAAGGAGTCAAGGAAACGGAGGACTGTATCACAGCACAGCTGTGCGCTGCAGACTATCACAGCACGGCTGTGCGCTGCAGACTGTATCACAACACAGCTGCGCACTGCAGACTGTATCACAGCACAGCTGTGCGCTGCACACTATCACAGCACTGCAGACTGTATCACAGCACAGCTGTGCGCTGCAGACTGTATCACAACACAGCTGCGCACTGCAGACTGAATCACAGCACAGCTGTGCGCTGCACACTATCACAGCACTGCAGACTGTATCACAGCACAGCTGTGCGCTGCAGACTGTATCACAACACAGCTGCGCACTGCAGACTACCACAGCACTGCAGACTATCACAGCACAGCTGCGCGCTGCAGACTGTATCACAGCACAGCTGTGCGCTGCAGACTGTATCACAGCACGGCTGTGCGCTGCAGACTGTATCACAACACAGCTGCGCACTGCAGACTACCACAGCACTGCAGACTATCACAGCACAGCTGCGCGCTGCAGACAGTATCACAGCACAGCTGTGCGCTGCAGACTATCACAGCACAGCTGCGCGCTGCAGACTATCACAGCACAGCTGCGCGCTGCAGACTGTATCACAGCACAGCTGCGCGCTGCAGACTGTATCACAACACAGCTGCACACTGCAGACTACCACAGCACTGCAGACTATCACAGCACTGCAGACTATCACAGCACAGCTGCGCGCTGCAGACTGTATCACAGCACAGCTCTACACTAGACTGTATCACAGCACTCAAACTGCTCCCTATCGCCATCATCTTTTCACAGGCACTCGGCCAATGGCACAGCGGTGCAACAGTGCCATCTAGAGGCAGCTTTTCTTTCCTCAAGCAGTACACTATACGGGTCAACGTCACAGTGTTACTCTGTGCTACACAGTAACGAACCTAGCCTCTGCTAAACCCACAATCACTCACCTACACAGCTAGAACAGAACAACCGTGTGGGGTCTCAATGCTCCAATCTTAATGTACATCAAGCTCACTATTTACGAGCGAGTGGACGCCGTTCAGCCCTCGTCCGGTTCGGAACAGCTGATTGAAACCCTGTCAAACCTTAAAAGGTTCCTGTGCTGCTCTCAAACCACTAGTTAGTTCCCTGTGTCCAGTCCAGGGAGCGGATTGTGCCATGCTGGCGGAAGGATACACGAAGAACCAGGCGGTGAAGAACATGCCGATGGCGAGCAGCACCACGGTGAGGTGAGGGAAGACAGCCGGGTTCACCGGGCTGGTGTATCGAGTCATTGCCTCCAGCTCCTAGAGAGAGATCAGCAGGTTCAACACACACACACAGAGAGAGAGAGAGAGATCTGCGGGTTCAACACAGAGAGAGAGAGAGAGAGAGAGAGAGAGAGAGAGATCGGCGGGTTCAACACACAGAGAGAGAGAGAGAGAGAGAGAGATCGGCGGGTTCAACAGAGAGAGAGAGAGAGAGAGAGAGAGAGAGAGAGAGATCGGCGGGTTCAACAGAGAGAGAGAGAGAGAGAGAGAGAGAGAGAGAGAGAGAGATCAGCGGGTTCAACAGAGAAAGAGAGAGAGATCGGCGGATTCAACACACAGAGAGGGAGAGAGATCGGCGGGTTCAACACACAGAGAGGGAGAGAGAGAGATCAGCAGGCTCAACACAGAGAGAGAGAGAGAGAGATCGGCGGGTTCAGGACACAGAGAGAGAGACAGGCGGCTACGCAATACGTATAAATATTAAACACAAACAGAAATCTTACAAGGCAAGAATTGCACAGTTTTATGAGGATTAGACGTAGATTTACATTCTTAGAAATAACTGCCCTGTCGTGAAGCAGTTTCAGCTGCTAGTATAGGCTGTACTGTCCCACTCCCCACGCCTTCCGGACTCTGTGCTTAATTAACCCAGCAGTGATACCCGGAGAGCTGGAACGGGAGTCTCGTTCATATCCTTCTCATGGGTTACAATTTAGCATGCTCGATATTAACTTGAAGTTGGGTAGCAACGTGGATTTAATAAGAGTGCCGTGCATAAGATATGAAGGTGCTCCGCGTTTTAAAATGGCTTTAGCTATTTAATAAAGTACGTACATTAAATTATCCCAGTACTGTACCGCAATAAAAATTAAAACAGTCCATCTTTGTAATGTTTTTAAATTTATGCAGAGATCCTGAGATAGTTAGCTTGACACTGCAGACTGGATGTTTACTGAGCGGCGTGTATGTGTAGGGACGGGTGCACCAGTAACTGTACTGGGATACAGCGTACCAAACCAAAACCTCAGGGCTGATTACAATAATCACCGAGGCAGGACCTCGACTGGTTTATTACTGGGAGACCATATCTAACACAGGCAGTTAAAGATATTAAAGATACACTGATATGAATGCTTCTTACACTTTTACCCTAGCTATATAACACATTAAAACGCACGCTAGAGTAACTGTGATAATATTTCTAGCTGGATTTGCACTTTAGGTACTCACCATGTTGTTTCTGTCTGCGAGTCTCTCTCACGAAGGCCACGTATGTGCGGAACAGCCGGGTCAACAGTCGCCTGTCACCCGGGGCAGTATGGGAAATGTAGTTCTGAGGGTCCCGCTTCTCTGGCATGAAACGTAGGAGTGGAGAGCTGAGAGAGACGGCGCACTTGAATTTAATAACATGTTCGTAAAATAGATATCAGTGTTCCTGCAAATTAAATAACATTACACCAAAAACCTTGCTTCACGCACAATAGCTGCCTGTCCGAGAACTACAATTCCCAACTATCGGAGTATAAAGCGCTTAAAACCAATGAGAAGAGCTCCCGTTTAACGGGGCGGGTCTGATACAAGGTGTATCAGCCCTATAGCAATCATTAACAACAACGGTCTTTCGTTGCGTGTGACGTCAGTAGCACGGCTCGGCTCGGCTCGGCTCTCCGCGGAAAAGAGGCATAATCGTACTTAAATTGGTTGTTTACCTACAATATATTCTGACCAGTCCTCCAATCGTTAACTGAATTCAATTGAATAATAATAATAATAATAATAATAATAATAATAATAATAATAATAATAATAACTCAAAAAATGCAGTTTTGCAATTTAAGCTCGCCTGGCAATTGATTACTACAGTCTTTCCTGTAGGCATGTAGCTACTGATAGTACAGGTCTGGTCGTGTAATTACACGAGAGCGCCACACAGCGGCAGCAAAGCACCGCTAAGAGCTAGAGGAGTCTGCCTGTGCTTGTTTGCTATTACCGCTGTATACAATACAACCCGGTTAGGTTTGATCAGGTTTAACCATTTAGTATTTTACTGTTATGTAAACAAAACAAAAATAAGTAACAGACTGATATAAATAGGGCTGGCATTAGATTTAAATGCAGAGCATGCTATTTTCGGAGCTGCCCCTTTCTCCAGTGTAAGGGAGCGCGTTGTCCTGAATTAACACACGCACCCTGGATTTGTCTTGGTGATGAAAATAGAAAGCGTGTGCGTGCATCAGAAAGCATGGGGGCTGACTCACAAACACGGTAATACAAGAGCAGTAACACAGCATTACAGAGAAACCTCTGCATCCAACAGCATCTCCTCCAGGAATAATTACAATACCAGCCCAGCCACTGCACTGTAGAGGACACCACACACAGAGCACCACACACACAGAGCGTGCACACACAGAGCACCACACACACAGAGCTCACCACACACAGAGCACCACACACACACACACAGAGCACGAACATACAGAGTACCACACACACAGAGCTCACCACACAGAGTACCACACACACAGAGCGCGCACACACAGAGCACCACACACACAGAGCACGCACACACAAAGCACCACACACACAGAGCACACCAGGTTACCTGGGGGCATTTTGAGATAAGTGTTTGGAAACATGTGTGGCTCTGGATCCAGATTCCAGGCCAGTCACACATGCACTCTACAGTGTGGATCGCATGCCTGTGGACTCTGTTACTGGGAGTAGCTCTGTTGTGCTGGACTCAGACAGGCACACACACACTGTGGGAAACAGTACTGGCTGTACTGGCTATACTGTACAGCACTGGCTAGATGAAAACACACAGGAGAGTTTTTGAAGAAAAGTAAATCAGGTCATTTATTTTTTTATTATGCATTAAAATTGTGTACAATGTGAATTAGGTGAAATCAGAACAAAAACACAAACCCACTGTTCAAGTTTTCAGTTGTTTTGAATGCTGTGAAGCCCAGGGCAACAAACACACATTCTCATCTACAACTGGGAATTGAATACAAAAGCATTACAAAAAAACCTCAGCACTTAAATATATAAAAGCATATCCAATCCAACCATATTCTATTATAAAAAATAAACCCTCCAAACACACATACACAGAGAGAGCGTGCCGAGGGGTCCACTGACGCTGGGACCAGCACTGAAGTGGACAGTCTCTCTTTGCTCCTCCTGAGGGAGAAGCTGGACAATCTCATCCCCTTTCTGTTCACAGGCTGTCTCTTCGTTTCCTTACACAGGACACGGTGCAGTTAGTGACGCGTTGACCTCACATCCTGCCGCGCTGACCTCACATCCTGCCACGGGAGAATTGATGGCGCAGCCAGGCTGAGTCCTCGTAGAGCCGCGTGTCTCCCAGACACTCCGCAGTGTGCTTGTAGAAGTAATAGTACAGCACGGCCACTGAGGGGTTAAACACAGAGAAGGCTGTCAGACACTCAGCAACCCAGTGCAGTACCCTGCCTGTGTGGCAGCGCGTGTGTCGCGCCGCGTCTTTGTGTTTCTCTGCAGATTTACTCACCGAGACGCTGGAACACAAAGAGAGCCTGCAGCCCGTCCGTCCACACGTACCGGTCAGAGTGCTGCCAGCGCAGGTTCTGGGGACAGACAGACAGACAGGGATTTCAAACACAGACACCGACAGGCACACTCTCAAGACTCCCAAGAAAGTGAACTGAGAACAATGGACCTCTCTGAAATCCAGATATAACTATCGCTCCTCATCTCAATGCAAAGCAGTTCGGTCTAGAGATCAGAGCTGAGAGACTTGGATTCAAATCCCCTACACAGCTCTGCCTGGAGCCTAGTGGCCAGAGTGAAGGACTGGGAGCCAGGGGATCACACAGTTCAGTAGTGGAAGGACGCTGTGACTGAGGTCCTGGGTTTGAATCCTCCTGTGGTTATAAGGATGCCAGGCTGCATCCTTATCCCTGAGTCACTCTTTGTCATTCCCTGACACTGAGAGGCTGAGCTGCTAATATCACATTCACTAATACCTGAGCCCAGTCTCCTTGGCAGGTGCGATGTGACGGAGACTAATCCATCACCTGCACTGCGGGAGGGGCGAGAGAAGAGAGGGTGAGGGAAAGAGACTGACGACTCACCAGCCCCACACTCCCAGTACAGCCCGTCACTCACCATCACCCACACGTGGAAGGCTATGCTCAGCCCGAGGTAGAAGGCAGACACGATGAGCAGCCCTTTGAAGCGCTGCAGCAGCAGGGTGACCAGCCCCACCTGGAACACGAAGGTGTTGAAGAACATCAGCAGTATGATGATCACATTGAACAGGATCGCAATGTCCTGGATACTGAGAGAGGAGACACACACATAGAGAGCAGGGTGAGGGCAATGTCCTGGATACTGAGAGAGGAGACACACACACAGAGAGCAGGGTGAGGGCAATGTCCTGGATACTGAGAGAGGAGACACACACACAGAGAGCAGGGTGAGGGCAATGTCCTGGATACTGAGAGAGGAGACACACACACAGAGAGCAGGGTGAGGGCAATGTCCTGGATACTGAGAGAGGAGACACACACACAGAGAGCAGGGTGAGGGCAATGTCCTGGATACTGAGAGAGGAGACACACACACAGAGAGCAGGGTGAGGGCAATGTCCTGGATACTGAGAGAGGAGACACACACACAGAGAGCAGGGTGAGGGCAATGTCCTGGACACTGAGAGAGGAGACACACACATAGAGAGCAGGGTGAGGGCAATGTCCTGGATACTGAGAGAGGAGACAAAGGCCCCTCACCGCGCTCACTCACATGAAGAGCAAAAGTTGCCCCCTCCCCTGCCCCTGCCCCTCTCCCTGACTCACATGAAGAGCACCAGCTGTATGACGGGGGCGGCTCTCAGCAGCTCACTGAAGGAGTTCACAAAGAGGTCGAAGGTGAGCAGCAGGAGCTGCACCAGCAGCACCAGCGAGTAGTTACTGGTCTGGAGCATCACTGGGCCGAGTCAGCGAGGGGGGGCATCGGGGACCTGGGGGGGAGGAGAGAGAGAGAGACAGAGTCACACACTCTCACACACAGGGACGAAGCACTGTCCAGGGACACACACAGCCAGTGAAGCCATCCTGACTTACCCAGAGCTGGAGGAGGGTGTGCGGGGAAGAGATCCTTCTAGAAGAGAGGCAGCGAGACAGCGGATAGAGGCTGTCTGACAGAGCAGAAACAGAGGCCCAGAGTCCAAGCCACAGAGGGGCCCATACTCACTGCAGAGAGAGAGGGTGCAGCATGGGACTGGCCTGACCCTCTGTGAGTGCGAGTGTGCGCTCACTGGCAATGACAAAGAAACAGCTCCCTGTCCTCTCTCTCCCTTTCTTCGTAGTATCTCTTCAAGGTTCTGGGAGACAATCTCCAGGTGCTTTCTCTTTGTCCCAACCTGTAGAAAGCCAAGGCTCTATTTATATAACAGGTTCATGTAACTGGAGGTCTGGCTGCGTGTGTCGCGGCTCCCTGCTGTTTTGAATTCAAGAGAAAGCAGAGTGAGGGAAGATGGCAGAGGAAGGATAATCAGGTTTAAGGAGATTATAGCAGATTACAGAAAAGGGGTCCTTTACTGGGGCTGGGAGGAGTGCAGAGCAACGGGCTGCTGCTGAGCCTGCCTCCCTGCCTGACTCCTTTTTCACTCCCTCCCCCCCCTAAGCGGACCTGCAGACAGTGCTTATGAAACAGCAGGATTGCTATCCCGGGATCAGTGCTTCATTTCACAGAGTGCAGACTGATTCGCTTGTGTTTAATCCCTGGAGCTGTGAGTGAGCTGCCACACAGCACATGCTGGGACACAGTCACCCAGGTTCAACCTCATGTTTATATGCTTCTTACAAGCTTTGAAACATTAGCAGGTGTGTCTTGATTAATTATTTAAATGCGTCTCCTACCGAACCAGACTGCTGTGCTGAGCGTCAACTAGCAATACTACTCGCTGCAGATTGTAATCAGTTCACTTCACTGCAAACAGATACCCTACAAATCCCAGTGGAGTCGTGCGGTAGAGTCCTGCATGGGTCGGGTGCCCGCGGCTGACCCGCAAAAGCGGGTCGGAGTGTGAACTTTTTTCACGGGCACAAAATTTAATTTTCGGGGACAGGCTCAGGTGTGAATTTGAAATCCCCAAAGACTTTTTTTTTCTGTCCCTTCAGCGTACTTGTCTGTAACCCTTTCCCGTACTAGAAGGTAAAAATATTTCCTGGCCTACACAGGAGGCGATTAGGGAGGAGTCAGCTGACTCAGTAGTGTTCTCGGTTTGTATTGCCGCTTGTTTGATACGTTGCAAGATCCTTTTATCACGTCTGCTTGGCGATATTAAAATGTCTGTGGACGAGGTGAAAAGAAAGACAGCGCAGGGTTTATATCATGTAGCGGATAACAGCGCGACAGGTCAATCAGAAGTGTGGAATCATAGCTAATTAAGATAATGAACGTCTGACTGGATTCGTTGCTTGTAAAATCTGTCGTCTTGTTATTGTGAACGACAGCCACAAAACTGGTGCAACATCTCTGCGCAAGCGCAGGTGGAGCTCCCTTTCAACCGGTGGCACGAAATAATACAGGAATTTTTATAGTAAGTAGTTAATTATTAAAATATATCCAGACCACTACTAGAGAAAGCTGCCACGCTGTATAGCCCAACTCAATCTGTGAATGGTAGAGATATCTGTGTTAATGGGAGAGGTTCAGTCGACGCAGGCAGTCGGTAAAGGACAGACACTTGTCGGATCGCGGTAAGAAGACGGTGTTGCAGCGGGTTGTGGGTTCGGTTCGGTTCGGTCCGGGTTGTAAAAATCGGACCCACGCAGGACTCTGTGGCAAGGGACGGGCAGCGCCGTCTTTACAGTGCTGTGAGAACGAGACTCAAATCAGAATCGAAATACAAATCCCTACAATAATAAATAAGCATGTAACTCTGCGGTAGAGAGCTCACCCCGCTCCTAACCACAGTGTGCTCGACCCGTTCAGTTTATACAAACCATCTCTTCACAATTTACTGTCAGTTCCCACTTCGGTTTATCCCCCAGTACTCTTTCACCTGAAACCCCTCTTTCCCAGTTCGACCCCACGCTTCTCCCAGTTACCTGTTTCTTCCCAGGCTCCGTTTAGTCTCTGGCGTTGTTTCACTCCCATAGAAACGAACAGACGCTTCGCAGAACGTCGAGTCTCACAGAAAGGCGGGCAGGTCGCTGGGAAAGCCCGAGGCCCGCACTGCTATGCTCACTGACCCCTAGCGGCTGGGAGGAATCTACGTGTTGTAGTTTTTATTTCACGCTGTTTTGTCATACCTCCTCAAGGCTCGACTAGCTTTATATTTGTAAAGAGCTAGAGAGTCCACCTGTCCCTAATTGTCCCGAATTCCTAGACACCGTGCAATCTACAGTTTAGCCCTGATAACAGCCTAGTCGACTCACACGTGAGAGAACTACATTTCCCATGACCCTCTGCGAGCGAGAGACACGAACGGCTTTCTGAAGTTAAGAAAACAGGTGAGGTTTAAACTTCCAGTTTCACACATTCGACACGATAATCAATCACGGCTTTTAACGCCTCTGTCAATGAACTGTAGCGTGTTATTGACGCTTAGTCTTGTTTAGCGTGTCCTTTTATAATCAACAGCTGTAGACTGGAGGTTAAGCGCACGCACACCACAGCGGCGCTGCATTCTGGAGGCTGGGATGGTATGTGACTGGGTTTCAAACTAATTAGAAACTCGGTAACAAATTAATTTATTTGAATTAATATGCAGAGACCAGTTCCGTTTGTTCATCGTTATTGCGCTGTATTGTACAGTTTTTTGTTTGTTTTTTTACAGTGGCTAAATATCACGTGATAACCACATTATAAAAACATAACTGCATTCATATATTTATTTATAAACACGGGCGACCTTGCACGGAGCTGGATGTAAATGAATACTTCATTAAACGAATAGCATGCGCAGTGTATATTAGAAGAAATGAGAAACCACTTTTTAAGAGCTGTGCAGAATACTTCTGAGATATTTTTTAATTATTATTATTGTTACGTATACGCTTTTTCTGCTGGTTAGTGGGTTCTGGTGTAAACAGGTATTCTGAAGCATTAGCGAGCGAGCCTGCTTGGTGGACGCGAACTGTTCTGTGAGCGTCCTTTCGCGGGCTAGAAAGAAGGCTACTAGCACAGCCCTGCAGGTCCAGTGTGTCTAACCGAACAGTAACAGAACATAAAGAACCAATCACAGACCGCACACGCACACGCACACGCACACGCACACGCACACGCACACAAACTGCTCGCCGCCGCGGTTCTGACTGAGAGCTCTCAGCTGTCAGTGTAGCGCGCAGCAACACAACACAGATGCGCACTGTTAAAATATCTTGTCTTTAACCCAGGATTTGCATATCACAGCAGAGTAGAAGCGAGTAAACTGTGTATCCCTTATCTGAGAAGTGCCCAAATTCAAAGTGGATGAACGGGGTTTACCCTCGACTACACACCGCTGAGCTGCCTTGCATTGACAGCCCTGGATCCCTCGGTAAACTCACTTGCATAAGTGACAGAGAAACTGGCACAACCTGCAATTCTGTAATGTTTGTGCTGAGATGGTCCAGTAGCTTTTTCTAATGTGTTTGATATAGAGCTTTCTTTTGTTGTGCCGGTTTTCGACTGCCTGGGCATCTCAAAGAGTCACAATCAGGATCTGTGGCCAGCTTTTATCACAAGACGGAGTACAGCACAACATTGACAAGGGATGGTTTTATTAACATCGCGAGCAAAAGCAAAGCAATCAACACCAGAGCTGTGTATAACATGAAAGCAACACCAGATATTGTCCACTGAGCTGTCAGCTAACCATTGGGATCCTAACACTGTGCACAAGGCTTCGCCCAGATCCGTGCCTTTCGAGTTTACCTGGAGATTAAAAGGTTATGCTTCCCAGCTCTCTGTGTTTGTTGCATTCCCAGTCAGTAACAGTTATTAAGGCATGTGTTTTGCACTGGACTGTGAGTCAGCAGGGAACCACAAAGAGCAGACGGGAATCTCTGCTCTAATTATCTCACCCACGGAGGAGTGGGGATGGTTCACCAGCGAGAGGAAGCTGTTGTCAGCCCCAGGGCGGAGGAAGTTTGTAACACTGTGCTGCCAAGCACAGAAAAACAATCCAGATGTAATGAATAAAAACACAGTGAGCCAGTGTGGTTTGAGAGCGCTGTGTGTGTTCGGCTGTCTTCTGTTTGCACACCTGGCTGGACAGTGGCAGCACCTACTGTGTGTCTGACAGGCTGAGGGGGAAGTGTAGACTAGCTGGTTCTCTATTCCTGTAACTGAGGGCTGCGTGTGAGGAAGCCTGTTTGAGAATGCGAAAAAACAAGCCGCAGGTTCTTCTCCATAGAATCAATGAACAGCACATGAGCCACAGCATTTCCTAAGCATGTTTTAAACTTCATCACCCTGGGGCTGCCAAGCGGCGCACGCAGTAAAGGCGCCCCGCGTGGAGTGCAGGATGCGCCCTATAGCCTGGAGATCGCAGGTTTGAATCCAGGCTATGTCATTGCCGACCATGCCTGGGGGTTCCCAGGGGGCGGCGCATAATTGGCTGAGCGCCGCCCGGGTGGGGAGGGTTCAGGTCGGCAGGGCAATCCACGGTTCACAGCACACCAGCGACCTCTGTGGCTGTTAGAGCCTCTTGGTCTGCAGTGGAGCCATTCAGATCTGAGTTGTTCTCCGGCTCTATAGATCTGGTGGATCCGCAGTGTGAAAAATGACAGATTGGCAGGAACACATTTCAGTAGGGCCAGCGTGTTTCATTCGCCGTTTCGAGTCGCCCGGGGTTGCAGCGTCCCCTCACAGTACACACCATGAGATTCCAGTCCCCTCACAGTACACACCATGAGATTCCAGTCCCCTCACAGTACACACCATGAGATTCCAGTCCCCTCACAGTACACACCATGAGATTCCAGTCCCCTCACAGTACACACCATGAGATTCCAGTCCCCTCACAGTACACACCATGAGATTCCAGTCCCCTCACAGTACACACCATGAGATTCCAGTCCCCTCACAGTACACACCATGAGATTCCAGTCCCTCACAGTACACACCATGAGATTCCAGTCCCCTCACAGTACACACCATGAGATTCCAGTCCCTCACAGTACACACCATGAGATTCCAGTCCCTCACAGTACACACCATGAGATTCCGTCCCCTCACAGTACACACCATGAGATTCCGTCCCCTCACAGTACACACCATGAGATTCCGTCCCCTCACAGTACACACCATGAGATTCCGTCCCCTCACAGTACACACCATGAGATTCCAGTCCCCTCACAGTACACACCATGAGATTCCAGTCCCCTCACAGTACACACCATGAGATTCCAGTCCCCTCACAGTACACACCATGAGATTCCAGTCCCCTCACAGTACACACCATGAGATTCCAGTCCCCTCACAGTACACACCATGAGATTCCAGTCCCCTCACAGTACACACCATGAGATTCCAGTCCCCTCACAGTACACACCATGAGATTCCCGTCCCCTCACAGTACACACCATGAGATTCCCGTCCCCTCACAGTACACACCATGAGATTCCCGTCCCCTCACAGTACACACCATGAGATTCCCGTCCCCTCACAGTACACACCATGAGATTCCAGTCCCCTCACAGTACACACCATGAGATTCCCGTCCCCTCACAGTACACACCATGAGATTCCCGTCCCCTCACAGTACACACCATGAGATTCCCGTCCCCTCACAGTACACACCATGAGATTCCAGTCCCCTCACAGTACACACCATGAGATTCCAGTCCCCTCACAGTACACACCATGAGATTCCCGTCCCCTCATGACTACACTGCCCTAAACTGAACTTTCAGTTCCTCCACGCAGAAACCCCCGTCTAAATCTGGCTGTCACCGCAGAGACAGCCCTGTGAGCAGGCGGGGGGGGAATCACTGGTACTGTGACTTCAAAATACTGCTGTGGACAAACTGGACTGTCAACACAGCCTGCTTGCTTTCTGGTAACACTGTAATCTATCTTGTTACAAGTGCGTGTTTTTATATATAATGCACTTTTGTTATTGTGTAACTTGTACTGAGTCCCTAATTGTTGATGATCTGCACACGCTCACTGACACACGCACACACACACACACGCACGCACGCACACGCTCACTGACACACACACACGCACACGCTCACTGACACGCACACACACACTGACACGCACACACACTGACACACACACACGCTCACACACACACACTCACACACACACACTCACTGACTCTCTCTTTCAGTTCCTGCTTGCTGCCTCTCTCTGTTCCTGATTCTTCTGCTATCAGACACAGACAGACAGACAGACAGATAGAGAGACCGAGAGAGAGAGAGAGTACACAATTCTCCTGCAAGGGAAGCAGAAACAAGGGAACGTTGGAAAGACAACTGCAGAAGAGACGGCGACACAGAGGTGAGTAAATTATTATTTTTTTTTTAATAGGTGAAATGGATTGCTAGGGTCAGGTAAAACAAAGTAGTAAAATAATAAAGGTACAATGTGTATTTGGACCGTTTCATTAACTCTCTCTCTCTTACATCTCTCTCTCTCTCTCTCTCTCAGGATGCGTGTGCCAGGGCAGCTGTACCTCACCTACCTGCTGGCTCTGTGCCTGGGTTTGCTCTGCATGGTTTTCGTGGCATACTGGAATGCGACGTGGCGCGGTGGCTTTGCCTGGGATGGCTCGGCGAAGCAGTTTAACTGGCACCCAGTGCTCATGGTGACTGGGCTGACTGTGCTGTATGGGAGCGGTGAGTCCGGTACTCTGGGGTTAGGGCTGGGACCCGTTGTGGGTGCGCTGGGTGTGCTTGCCTATTAGGGATGTGCATTGTGGGCAGTTTTTATGAACGTTTAAATGCTATACAGGTGTCAGATCTACATACACACTCTCTTTATATTACATTCAGATGTGTACTGACAGCCCTGGTTAGTATTTCCGACGCAAAGAACCCCTAAATACGCAAATAACATTTTAACATCGCAAAGACTTAACTACAAAAGTTAAAAAAAACAAAAAAAACACACCACAGTATATATTGAAATTAGGGCTGTCACTCGATTCAAATTTTTTATCTGTTATTTTATGGGAATCAGTTCATGAACCAGTAGATAAAATCGATAGATTCACCCGAGTAAATTTTTAATAATGATAACAATCTTATAGACACTGTATAGACACCGTGTTGACGCTGTGCCCAGCCTCGTGTGTGTGTATGTTAGTGTTGTATAGACGCTGTGTTGTATAGATGTGTTGTATAGACGCTGTGTTGTATAGCTGTGTTGTATAGACACTGTGTTGTATAGACACTGTGCCCAGCCTCGTGTGTGTTAGTGTTGTATAGACGCTGTGTTGTATAGACGCTGTGTTGTATAGACGCTGTGTTGTATAGATGTGTTGTATAGACGCTGTGTTGTATAGACACTGTGTTGTATAGACGCTGTGTTGTATAGCTGTGTTGTATAGACGCTGTGTTGTATAGACGCTGTGTTGTATAGATGTGTTGTATAGACGCTGTGTTGTATAGACTCTGTGTTGCATAGACGCTGTGTTGTATAGATGTGTTGTATAGACACTGTGTTGTATAGATGTGTTGTATAAATGTGTTGTATAGACACTGTGTTGTATAGATGTGTTGTATAAATGTGTTGTATAGACACTGTGTTGTATAGACACTGTGTTGTATAGATGTGTTGTATAAATGTGTTGTATAGACGCTGTGTTGTATAGACGCTGTGTTGTATAGACGCTGTGTTGTATAGACGCTGTGTTGTATAGACACTGTGTTGTATAGACGCTGTGTTGTATAGATGTGTTGTATAGACACTGTGTTGTATAGATGTGTTGTATAAATGTGTTGTATAGACGCAGTGTTGTATAGACGCTGTGTTGTATAGATGTGTTGTATAAATGTGTTGTATAGACGCAGTGTTGTATAGACGCTGTGTTGTATAGATGTGTTGTATAAATGTGTTGTATAGACGCTGTGTTGTATAGACGCTGTGTTGTATAGACGCAGTGTTGTATAGACGCTGTGTTGTATAGATGTGTTGTATAAATGTGTTGTATAGACGCAGTGTTGTATAGACACTGTGTTGTGTAGACGCTGTGTTGTATAGACACTGTGTTGTATAGACGCTGTGTTGTATAGACACTGTGTTGTATAGATGTGTTGTATAAATGTGTTGTATAGACGCAGTGTTGTATAGACGCTGTGTTGTATAGATGTGTTGTATAAATGTGTTGTATAGACGCAGTGTTGTATAGACGCTGTGTTGTATAGATGTGTTGTATAAATGTGTTGTATAGACGCTGTGTTGTATAGACACTGTGTTGTATAGACGCTGTGTTGTATAGACACTGTGTTGTATAGACGCTGTGTTGTATAGATGTGTTGTATAGACACTGTGTTGTATAGATGTGTTGTATAAATGTGTTGTATAGACGCTGTGTTGTATAGACGCTGTGTTGCATAGACGCCCTGTGTTGACGCTGTGCCTCTTTGCCTGGTTGCAGCGGCAGTGCTGTACCGGCTCCCCCTCACCTGGGGAGGCTCCAAGCTGCCCTGGAAGCTGCTCCACGCCGGCCTCACTCTGCTGTCTTTCCTGCTGGCTGTGCTGGGGCTCTTCGCTGTCTTCAACTTCCACAACAAGGGCAAAACCCCTAACCTGTACTCCCTGCACAGCTGGATCGGCATCAGCACTGTGGCCCTGTTCACAGGACAGGTAACACAGGACACCTCACAGGACAGGACAGGTAACACATGACACCTCACAGGACAGGACAGGTAACACAGGACACCTCACAGGACAGGTAACACAGGACACCTCACAGGACAGGACAGGTAACACAGGACACCTCACAGGACAGGTAACACAGGACATTTCACAGGACAGGACAGGTAACACAGGACACCTCACAGGACAGGACAGGTAACACAGGACACCTCACAGGACAGGTAACACAGGACACCTTACAGGACAGGACAGGTAGCACAGGACACCTCACAGGACAGAACAGGTAACACAGGACACTTCACAGGACAGGACAGGTAACACAGGACATCTCACAGGACAGGTAACACAGGACACCTTACAGGACAGGACAGGTAACACAGGACACCTCACAGGACAGGACAGGTAACACAGGACACCTCACAGGACAGGGCAGGTAACACAGGACAGGTAACACAGGACAGAACAGGTAACACAGGACAGGTAGCACAGGATAGGACAGGTACCACATAGCTCACGACTGTGTGATATATTCTAGCTAGAGCTACACTGCCCCCTTTCACAGCACAGTGTGTTTTTAAATGTTGTATCAATGTCACTTGGCTGTTGTTTTGGCCTTAAGTAAAAATAAAGGAAAACAAGTTTCCTGTGTGTGACAGCGCCCCCTGCTGTTTCCCCCCCGCAGTGGCTGCTGGGCCTGGCCTCCTTCCTGCTGCCCTGCACCCCCCTGGAGCTCCGCCCGGCGCCAAGCCGCTGCACGTGTGGCTGGGCAGTGCCATCTTCATCCTGGGCATCGCAGCCTCCATCTCGGGCATCAACGAGAAGCTCATATTCTCCCTGTGAGATCCGGCAGTGCCCGTGTGTGTGCGTGGATTGTGTAGTGTCTGAATTGTGTAGTGTGGGCATTGTGTGTGTGGATTGTGTAGTTTCTTAATTGTGTAGTGTGGGTATTGTGTGTGTGGATTGTGTAGTGTGGGCATTGTGTGTGTGGATTGTGTAGTGTGGGTATTGTGTGTGTGGATTGTGTAGTGTTGGCATTGTGTGTGTGGATTGTGTAGTGTGGGTATTGTGTGTGTGGATTGTGTAGTGTGGGTATTGTGTGTGTGGATTGTGTAGTGTTGGCATTGTGTGTGTGGATTGTGTAGTGTGGGCATTGTGTGTGTGGATTGTGTAGTGTTGGCATTGTGTGTGTGGATTGTGTAGTGTTGGCATTGTGTGTGTGGATTGTGTAGTGTGGGTATTGTGTGTGTGGATTGTGTAGTGTTGGCATTGTGTGTGTGGATTGTGTAGTGTGGGTGTGGATTGTGTAGTGTGGGTATTGTGTGTGTGGATTGTGTAGTGTGGGTATTGTGTGTGTGGACTGTGTAGTGTTGGCATTGTGTGTGTGGATTGTGTAGTGTGGGTATTGTGTGTGTGGATTGTGTAGTGTGGGTATTGTGTGTGTGGATTGTGTAGTGTGGGTATTGTGTGTGTGGATTGTGTAGTGTTGGCATTGTGTGTGTGGATTGTGTAGTGTTGGTATTGTGTACTTGCTCTCACTGTGTGTGTGTGGATTGTGTTTCCTCAGGAAAGGTCTCAATGGGACGGCGCAGTACTCAGCCCTGCCACAGGAGGCGCAGTTTGCAAACATGCTGGGGGTCCTGATAGTTGCCTTCGGATTGGCTGTGCTGAGGATCCTGTCCAATCAGGCGTGGCAGAGACCGGAGGGGGAGAACAGCGAGGTCACACAGGTGAGAGAGAGTGACACACAGAGTTCAAGACACACACACACACACACACACAATACTAAACACTCACACTGTGATTGTTGTCTTCACAGCCGCTGCTGCAGGACTGAGGAGAGCGGCGAGAGAGAGAGACGCAGCCTCCTCTACCACACTCAAGCTTGTTCGCGTTTCACCTTCACGCTGATTCACTGGGTTTCTTTAGATTCAAAAGAAAAACGTCTTTATATCTGTATTTGTTTCGTTCGGGTTGTGTTCTCTTTGTAAAGAAAATAATAATGTTTAATAAATGATTTTCTCCATGGGGGGTGTGGTGTGCAGTTTCTGAACCTGTCCTGAGGTTGAGTGAGAGGAATGGGCTTGTTTGATTGGTGGCTTCATTGACTGTGCTGACTGTACTCTGATTGGCCGTGCTGCAGGCCAGGTGGACTCTGATAGGCTGTTTATGTATGAGGGTTGTGGTTGAGGGTGTACTGCACTGTGTGAGGGTTGTGCCCTATTCCCACCCCTTTGTGTGTGTCACTGCGTTAGCGTGTGTGTGCGTGTCACTGCATTAGTGTGTGTGTATGTTACTGTGCCACGGACGTCAGATCGCATAATCAGAAATATATCAGGCGCGATCTGTCATCATAATAGTGATTGCTGGCTGATAATGACGTCGGTAGTAGCCTGTAATCAGAGAATTAAGCACAGGATTTTATATGGAAATATCAGTTACCCTGGTAAAGTATTATACACTGACAATAACTGGCAGTTATCCTGAACCAGGCCAAGCTATTCGTAATGGGGACACGACTGTCACAGCTAAACGAACAGCATCATGCCGAATACTTCTCTCTTCATTGAAACACTTTCGCTTGTTTGCAGATCGGTCACGTGATGGAACAGCTGCGCTCATTGGCTGGGTGGTTGTACTTGTTTTACATTCAGAATGAGTTGACTGTGCCCGCAGAGGGCATTAAAAGCCTCTGCACAGTCTGTGCGGTGTTTATGTGCAGTCATTCATGTTTTCGATATTTGAAGACTTCATTTTGAAAAGTGCAGGCTACTTGCATGTAAGATTTCACATTCTGAAATGTGGAATTGCATGTATGGACTGGAGTCAGGCCAGCAGTGTGGAGTAGTGGTTAGGGGCTCTGGACTCTTGACCGGAGGGTCGTGGGTTCAATCCCAGGTGGGGGGACATTGCTGCTGTGCCCTTGAGTAAGGTACTTTACCTAGATTGCTCCAGTAAAAACCCAACTGTATAAATGGGTAATTGTATGTAAATATAATGTGATACCTTGTAATAATTGTAAGTCGACCTGGATAAGGGCATCTGCTAAGAAAATAAATAATAATAATAATGCATGGACTGGATGAAAGGCTGAGATGGGAGGAAATTAATTTCCAGTTGTGTCTGGGTCGTATACCCACCTGCACGAGCCTATACTGAGAGATCTCTTTGCATCTTATTGGTCAAAACGTTTCCCATGCACAAACTGCACACCAGGCTTCTTTTAATTATATATACAACTTTTATTAAGTTACATAAATGTATAAAACCACTGTTTTTAATTTTAAATAAAAGTTTTTAAAAAAGCACTGCATATTTTTCTTATGTTTTTCAATCTCCTGTCAGAGTAAATCCAAATGAGGTAATCGGAGAGCAACAAGCGAGCTGATCAGTGAGGTAACGTACAGACTTCCGTTGCTGGTTCTGAGTGTGAGCTTCATGCAGAGTACTGATGTGACTGTAGCTGAGACTCAGGTGTGTGATTCGGGGAGATGACCTTCACACAAACGCATTAGCAAATCACGGATCATTTCTCCAAGCAGGTCACATTTACTCAAGTGCAAATTTAGCAACACATTTCATTCCTTGAAGAAAATAAAACTTTTCATGCCATAAAACTAGAAATAAAGAGCTCCGAGGGGCTGGCTGTCAGGCATCAAACAGAACCGGCGTGCTGGATTTGGATAGACTGTGAAGGAGCAGCCCTTGGCGATGCCAGGCTGAGAGCCATCACTGAACATTACTGAGCGGAGGGCGTATCGGAGAGTTCATGATGGAGGGCTTTGTTTTGTCGGGTCGCTATTCTCTCCGTGGGCGGGGCTAGCAGAAGGGGGTGGTGCAGGCAGCAGGAAGTTGCAGAATGACCTGTCCAGCAGGGGTCACGTTGGGGTCGTGAAGAGGTCAGCTGGGTGACACGTCCCTGTGGTACAGGCTAACTCTCTGGAGAGGCACTGGGGCAACAGTCATCCACCCCTGAAACAGTGCAGGGAACAGGGTCATATCTGTAACACGGTAGTGTAGCTCCCCCCTCCCAACCAGCACAGTGCACTCTACCAACCCTCCTCATCAGTGTAGTGCTGTGCCCCCTCATCAGTGTAGTGCTGTCCCCCCCTCAGGGGTGTAGTGCTGTCCCCCCTCAGGGGTGTAGTGCTGTCCCCCTCAGGGGTGTAGTGCTGTCCCCCCTCAGCGGTGTAGTGCTGTCCCCCCCTCAGCGGTGTAGTGCTGTCCCCCCCTCACCGGTGTAGTGCTGTCCCCCCCCCCCTCACCGGTGTAGTGCTGCGTCTCACGCTGCTGGCAGCACACTCTCTCTGCTTCAATCAGGTCTTGTTCCTCCAGGCATGTTTGGAGGGGGGGGCAGGGGTTGGGCTGGCAGCGGACCTCTGACCCCTCACACTCGCACACAGCACAGCCATCGCACCACAGTGCCCCCTGCTGCACAGAGACAGAAACCCCGTCAGCGCCAGGGAGTGTTTTGTTTGCAATCAAGTGTTAATTTGCATCATGACCTCAATGACAGAATAAATGACTAAGGTACACCTCTGATATGTACCTTCTGGTAAGTCTGAATCCAATTCTCTGAAGAGCTTCAGTGCTGCTAGTTTATATAGAGTCTCTGTAGCTGCGCTGGTTACCTGGTGAAGCTGACCCCTGTGGACACAGCCCTGGGGTCCTGGGCACTGCGGACAGCACTGACCCTTCTGAGTGACTGCCAGGGAGGGGCTGCAGGACAGAGGAGGGCAGCGGACCGGCTCACACACCAGCTCTCCAGCCTACAGAGATCAGAGAAGTCCTTGAGAAAAACAGCAGAGCCAGCTTGAATAATCAGCATGGCTCTCAGTGGGGATTGGGGGGGTGGGGGGAACAGGTGTGGTGAGTGTGGAGTGAACCACCTTCGACTCCTCGCTTTAAAATGACTGCGCTTCTCTGATATTCTTGACAGTTACCAATATCATCATTATCCCCCAATGAACTTCGGGAAGGGGTCTGCTTTGGGGATGGTGTCAATGTAGTTTAATGAAAAGGTTTTCAAAAGGCAACAGGGCAATTCCAGTGCAAATGAGGGCTGCCCATGAAGCAGGCGGTGTGTCTGGGTCAGCCCCTTCAGACAAGCTCTCACAGCCTGCCCTGGAGCCCTTTTCTCCATGTAGTTTGAACCCAGAACGTGGTCCAATGGAGCTGGAATGAACAGCTTACTGTGCACGTGCACTCGGAGCAGTCTTCTCTCCGAAACATCGTCCCGTTTCTGAACCTCATTCCATTGGCTCTGCAAATAGGGTCAGAGGTCAACTGACATTCTAGTCAAGAGAAAAAAAAAAAAATCTTTCAAAATGGTACAAGAGCACCGAATAGAGAGTAGAGCAGCCATGCAGCGAAGCACAGAGAAACACAGCAGACAGCTTCACCTGGACAAAATGTGCAGCGAAGCACAGAGAAACACAACACAGAGCTTCACCTGGACAGAATGTGCAGCAAAGCACAGAGAAACACAGCAGACAGCTTCACCTGGACAGAATGTGCAGCGAAGCACAGAGAAACACAGCAGACAGCTTCACCTGGAGAGAATGTTCAGCGAAGCACAAAGAAACACAACACAGAGCTTCACCTGGAGAGAATGTGCAGCGAAGCACAGAGAAACACAGCAGACAGCTTCACCTGGAGAGAATGTGCAGCGAAGTACAGAGAAACACAGCAGACAGCTTCACCTGGAGAGAATGTGCAGCGAAGCACAGAGAAACACAGCAGACAGCTTCACCTGGAGAGAATAAGCAGCGAAGCACAGAGAAACACAGCAGACAGCTCACCTGGAGAGAATGTGCAGCAAAGCACAAAGAAACACAACACAGAGCTTCACCTGGAGAGAATGTGCAGTTAAGCACAGAGAAACACAGCAGACAGCTTCACCTGGGGAGAATATGCAGTGAAGCACAAAGAAACACAACACAGAGCTTCACCTGGAGAGAATGTGCAGCGAAGCACAGAGAAACACAGCAGACAGCTTCACCTGGACAGAATGTGCAGCGAAGCACAGAGAAACACAGCAGACAGCTTCACCTGGAGAGAATGTGCAGCGAAGCACAGAGAAACACAACAGACAGCTTCACCTGGAGAGAATGTGCAGCGAAGCACAGAGAAACACAGCAGACAGCTTCACCTGGAGAGAATGTGCAGCGAAGCACAGAGAAACACAGCAGACAGCTTCACCTGGAGAGAATGTGCAGCAAAGCACAAAGAAACACAACACAGAGCTTCACCTGGAGAGAATGTGCAGCGAAGCACAGAGAAACACAGCAGACAGCTTCACCTGGAGAGAATGTGCAGCAAAGCACAGAGAAACACAACAGACAGCTTCACCTGGAGAGAATGTGCAGCGAAGCACAGAGAAACACAGCAGACAGCTTCACCTGGAGAGAATGTGCAGCGAAGCACAGAGAAACACAGCAGACAGCTTCACCTGGAGAGAATGTGCAGCGAAGCACAGAGAAACACAACACAGAGCTTCACCTGGAGAGAAT
The DNA here is from genome assembly GCA_030684275.1 of Acipenser oxyrinchus oxyrinchus. NCBI lineage: Eukaryota > Metazoa > Chordata > Actinopteri > Acipenseriformes > Acipenseridae > Acipenser > Acipenser oxyrinchus. The sequence goes on from CM060267.1 coordinate 5,531,311, forward strand.
GTGCAGCGAAGCACAGAGAAACACAGCAGACAGCTTCACCTGGGGAGAATATGCAGTGAAGCACAGAGAAACACAGCACAGAGCTTCACCTGGACAGAATGTGCAGCGAAGCACAGAGAAACACAGCCGACAGCTTCACCTGGAGAGAATATGCAGTGAAGCACAGAGAAACACAGCAGAGAGCTTCACCTGGAGAGAATGTGCAGCGAAGCACAGAGAAACACAACACAGAGCTTCAACTGGAGAGAATGTGCAGTAAAGCACAGAGAAACACAGCAGATAGCTTCACCTGGAGAGAATGTGCAGCGAAGCACAGAGAAACACAACACAGAGCTTCACCTGGAAAGAATGTGCAGTAAAGCACAGAGAAACACAACACAGAGCTTCACCTGGAGAGAATGTGCAGTAAAGCACAGAGAAACACAACACAGAGCTTCACCTGGAAAGAATGTGCAGTAAAGCACAGAGAAACACAACACAGAGCTTCACCTGGAGAGAATGTGCAGTAAAGCACAGAGAAACACAACACAGAGCTTCACCTGGAAAGAATGTGCAGTAAAGCACAGAGAAACACAACACAGAGCTTCACCTGGAAAGAATGTGCAGTAAAGCACAGAGAAACACAACACAGAGCTTCACCTGGAAAGAATGTGCAGTAAAGCACAGAGAAACACAACACAGAGCTTCACCTGGAAAGAATGTGCAGTAAAGCACAGAGAAACACAACACAGAGCTTCACCTGGAAAGAATGTGCAGTAAAGCACAGAGAAACACAATATTATACAGAAGAAGGTTTACAATTACAAAATGTAGCAGAAAAATAGAAGAACATGTATCCTGGGTGGAATTCTCAGTTCAGATTCCTTGTGCTGGTGTGGATTCTACTCTCAACAGGTGTCTCTTTAATAATCACAGCAAGGCAAAGTAATGATACACGTGCTGAGTTTAGAGGATTCTCATGTTAAAGCAGTTATTTATTGAGACACAGCGCTGGCAGTGGAGTGTAGGGGTGACTTGGGTTTGGATGAGGCTGGCTGTTGCAGTCCGTGTTGTGAAGGCATGGGGTTGAGGTTAGGGGTTTGGGGGTCGGGGTTAGTGGCAGCAGGCATGCTGGGGCGGAATGGATTACCTGGGCAGGTGGGGCAGCACTGGCCCTCGTCTAAAGCAGTGAGGTCGGGGTGCAGTGGACACACAGCCCTGAGACAGGCCAGCCTGCCAGCCTGCAGTTGAAACGCAAAAGCAAGTCGATTACTGGACAGCAGAGCCAAGCACTAAGCATCGTGGGGCCTGGAGAGGGCACGATCAGGAATTATTGAATTATTAAGAAAATAAAATAAAGCAAGCAGGACCCGGAGCCACTCCGGGCATCTGAATCAAATTCAAATACAGCAAATAATATAATAAACTAACAGTGTTTTACTCGGGTACTGTAAAATGTCCCTTATTAAGGGATGGATGGATGTGTAAATTTTGATTTAACATGCTTTTAGAACTAACGCATCTGTAATGACAACTTTTGGCCACCAGGAGGCACCGTTTACAAATAAAACCCCCATGAGCTTGAAGTGGTAAAACAATGTAAAGAATGGGAGAATATTTCAGTGCTCAGTGCGTGATTGCCTGTGTGTGTCTATAGGAGTCTGGATTTGGAAACTGTACCTCACAGCTGCACAGCAGACAGGAGCTTGAGTCAGGAGAGAACACAGAGCCTTCTTCAAACACCAAGCCCTCAAACCAGCACCCTGAAACAGGGCACAGTGGCGTACCAGTTAAAATATTAGTTAACATTTTAGAAAACCTGCATACAAATAACATTTAACTTATATTTTGAACATCACCAACCTGAAGGCTTCTGTTCAGCAGTCCTGTCTCCAGATTCACCCCCTGCCTTCCTGCCTCCTCCCCCTGGCACTGCCTCTCTATCTCCATCTATTCGCGTGGCCAGTGTTAGAGCTGTGGGAGTGGTTACAGTCCTGAGTGTGGGCGTGGCCAGTGTCAGAGCTGTGGGAGTGGTTACAGTCCTGAGTGTGGGAGTGGCCAGTGTCAGAGCTGTGGGAGTGGTTACAGTCCTGAGTATGGGAGTGGCCAGTGTCAGAGCTGTGGGAGTGGTTACAGTCCTGAGTGTGGGAGTGGCCAGTGTCAGAGCTGTGGGAGTGGTTACAGTCCTGAGTATGGGAGTGGCCAGTGTCAGAGCTGTGGGAGTGGTTACAGTCCTGAGTGTGGGCGTGGCCAGTGTCAGAGCTGTGGGAGTGGTTCCAGTCCTGAGTGTGGGAGTGGCCAGTGTCAGAGCTGTGGGAGTGGTTACAGTCCTGAGTGTGGGAGTGGCCAGTGTCAGAGCTGTGGGAGTGGTTACAGTCCTGAGTGTGGGAGTGGCCAGTGTCAGAGCTGTGGGAGTGGTTACAGTCCTGAGTGTGGGAGTGGCCAGTGTCAGAGCTGTGGGAGTGGTTCCAGTCCTGAGTGTGGGAGTGGCCAGTGTCAGAGCTGTGGGAGTGGTTCCAGTCCTGAGTGTGGGCGTGGCCAGTGCCAGAGCTGTGGGAGTGGTTATAGTCCTGAGTGTGGGAGTGGCCAGTGTCAGAGCTGTGGGAGTGGTTCCAGTCCTGAGTGTGGGAGTGGCCAGTGTCAGAGCTGTGGGAGTGGTTACAGTCCTGAGTGTGGGCGTGGCCAGTGTCAGAGCTGTGGGAGTGGTTACAGTCCTGAGTGTGGGCGTGGCCAGTGTCAGAGCTGTGGGAGTGGTTACAGTCCTGAGTGTGGGAGTGGCCAGTGTCAGAGCTGTGGGAGTGGTTACAGTCCTGAGTGTGGGAGTGGTCAGTGTCAGAGCTGTGGGAGTGGTTACAGTCCTGAGTGTGGGAGTGGCCAGTGTCAGAGCTGTGGGAGTTGCCTGGGAGGAAGGTGCTGGAGTTTCTGGGTCTGTGGTAATGAACGCGGGGGTAACCCATTGTGGTGAAGTGGTCGGAGGGTCGGAAGTGGTCAGGGCTCTGAGGTTTCCAGTAGGTAATGAAGACTCCAGTAGAGTGGCACTGGTCAGAGTGGGAGCTCTGGCCATGCCCCTGATCTTCAGCAGTGCTGAGAGGCCAAGCCGGACAGGTGTGGGTGTGATTGTCTCTCCCCTGCCTGCCTCTCTCCTCCCTGCCTCTCCCCTCCCTGTCTGTCCCCTGCCTGCCTCTCCCCTCCCTGTCTGTCCCCTGCCTGCCTCTCCCCTCCCTGTCTGTCCCCTGCCTGCCTCTCCCTCCCTGTCTGTCCCCTGCCTGCCTCTCCCCCCTGCCTCTCCCTCCCTGCCTCTCCCTCCCTGCCTTTCCCCTGCCTGACTCGCCCCTCCCTGACTCCCCTCCCTGCCTCTCCCTCCCTGTCTGTCCCCTGCTGCCTCTCCCTCCCTGTCTGTCCCCTGCCTGCCTCTCCCTCCCTCCCTCTCCCCTGCCTGCCTCTCCCCTGCCTGTATGTCCCCTGCCTGCCTCTCCCCTCCCTGCCTGTACCCTCCATGTCGGTCCTCTGCCTGCCTCTCCCCTCCCTGCCTCTCCCCTCTCTGCCTCTCCCCTGCCTGCCTCTCTCCTGCCTGGCACACTGGCTCCCTCATGGTCTGACTCAGAGGCTGCAGGGGAGGCAGTGGTTCCTCGGGAGGCCTGTGATGAGCAGGTTGTTGTAGGAGTCGTCTTTGAATCTTGCAGATCAGCGGTGCTCTCTGAGGGAGAACACCACAGTTACACTAGCCACTTCGGACATGCCACTCATTAAACATGCAGTATCTGATGATCATCCAGTTTCAGTACAATTCTAAGCTATACAATGCACATGCTCAACAGATACACTTCAAAAACCCTGTGCCCCAGTCCTGTGGATTACCTGGATCGGGTGCTGCAGTTTGACCTCCAGGACAGAGAGGGCAGCAAAGTCCTGGCTGGTGCAGCAGTGGCTCACTGCAGGGCAGGTCTGGGCAGGAGCCTCCCTTCCATTCGCACTCCACATTGCCTTCCTGTGGAGATGAGCGAGACAGGACTGATGGGGCATCAGCGGAGTAAAAGCAGTGGGCACAGGGCTAATTCACATCATACCTAACAAAGCCTTCCTTCTGTCTGACTGCTGCGCTCTATTTTAATCTGTGGTGCAGAAGACGTGCCAACCACAACAGACTGCAATTCTAGTGACAAATCGACAACAATTACACTTGCTTGAGCTAGAACAACGTGCAATCTGTTAGAGCAGAGCTTTCAATTGCAGTCAGAAAGGGCTCCATATCCAAGGCTGATAAACACTAAAAACATATCCCTTGACATCACTTGAACAGATGTCCTGGAGCACAGAGACTATGACACTGTGCAATGGATTCCTGTACTCGGCACTCTCACTGCACCCGGCTGTCTGGTCCTGGGTGATAGCGAGTGCTGGTACAGAGCTTGGAAACGGGGAGCAGATTCTGTGCTGCAATGCACTTGTCAGACAGGCAGTGTGATAGTACCTACAGCACAGAGGCACACGATGCAGGGGTCTGACTCCGAGGTGCGATAGCCTCCATCCTCCACGGCCTGTCCTGCATATAGACACGCTGAGACAGGGAGAGAGGGAGAGTTACACTGGGACAGCAATTCACCTCCTAATCCTGACCTCTGAACAATGCAATACACTGAACTAAAATCGCAACTCTCTATACTTCCAGTATAGGGTCAGCTCTCCAGGTTACCTTGACCGGTAGGGCAGGGTATGGAGTTGCTCTTGACAGGTAGGGCAGGTATGGAGTTGCTCTTGACAGGTAGGGCAGGTATGGAGTTGCTCTTGACAGGTAGGGCAGGGTATGGAGTTGATCTTGACAGGTAGGGAACGTATGGATTTGCTCTTACCTTGACAGGTGGGACAGCACTCTCCTGGCAGGGGGTAGGGGTGTGAACAGGTAGTATTGCAGTGGATCTCCTCGCAGCTCACCTCTCCAAACTGTTAAGAGAAAGCAGTGGAGCGTGTTCTAAATGCGGTTTCACAAGGAGGACATGAAGCTAAAGAGATTCCCTTGTAAAGTGGATGAGAGCTGGAGGCAGCCCCTCCTCTCAAGGGTTAAAGATATCGACTGACATCAAGCCCTCCAGAGAGCAGCTGATCTCCAGACTCTGAGGCTCATTAAAGCTGATGACAGCTGAATCAATCAGGACACGGGTTAGTGTAATAACTGCAGTGACATATTGGGATACAGAGTGAGCCGGGCCCAGCAGCACATGACGCAAGCCTTCAAGCCTCCACTTTTTAATAAGTGCTCTTCTCTGACAGCAGAGATTCACACAGAGACACACACAGATACACACACAGCAGAGATACATACACAGACACACAGACACACACACACAGCACAGATACACAGAGATACGCACACACACACACACACCCCCCTCGGCTCTCCTTACCTGGCAGGTGCACTGGGTACAGGGGCTGCTCTCCAGCGTGAATGACAGTCCGTTCAGCACCTTCCGACCCTCGTAGTTACAGTCTGAAACAGACAGGGGGCGACAGGTTAGGGAATAGTTCAGACCAGATTGGTTACACTCCTCACCCACCAGACCACACTGTCATCGCGGAGGAGTGGGTCAGCGCCTCTACAGATATGCTGGCTCAGTCACACTCACCCTGACAGACTGGGCAGCACGCCCCCTCCTGGTGGAATGGGTAGGTACAGCTGGGTTTGCACTGCGCTGGGGAACAGGCCACGGAACCGGACTGAGGATCAAAAGCACAGGGTTACACACCAAGAGGAAGCACTGAGGAGCAGAGCCCCGGTCTGCACAGAGGCAGAGCTCCTGCAGACTCCCTCCCACCTACCAGGCAGATGCAGTGGAGGCAGGGGTCCGAGCGCGATGGGAAGGACTCATTGTTCTCATACACCACTCCGCTGTAGCTGCAGCCTGTGGATTGGAAAGGGTGTTTTTATTGCAAGGGGTCTGTGTGTAAGGGGCAGGCTCAGGATATTGAGGAAGGGAAGGGACTCGTACCTACAGAGCAGTCAGGGCAGCACTGTCCCGGGATCAGGATGGGGTGCGGGCAGCTCTCCAGACACTCTGTCCTCCGACAAACAACCCTGCCCCCCGACTGAAACACAGACACACGTTCACTGACAGACTGCCAGATACACATTTACACAGAGAAACTGGTATATTAAAATCGACACCCTGACACACACACACACACACAGATACTCACACAAACCCTGACACACACACACTCTAACACATACACCCCGACACACACAGATAACCTCACACACACCCTGACACACACTCTCTCACACACCCCGACACACCCCACTCGGTTCTAACCTGGCACATGCAGGTCTCGCAGGGGTCTCCAGGAGACCAGATCTGTCCCACAGGAAACTCAACTCCGTTGTCATCCACAGAGCACCCTGGGAACAGGAAGCAGAGCGAATCAACAACCTGAACTACGCAAGGCGGTTCTCAACAAGCTGGGGACAGGAAGTCAGACCTACCTCTCTCCACGGTTGCCTGGTGACAGGAGAAGCAGCACTCTCCAGGTTCCAACCGCCAATCACCTCTGGGACAGTCCAATACTGGGCAGGGGGTGTAGGAACATTCCACTTCACCATTCTGAGAGAGGAGAACATGCAAACAGGGTCATTTCAGGGGCACAGAGCAGCCCTGTGTTGAATGAGGGAGGTAGACAGACAGAGAGAGAGACACACACAGACAGAGTACCTTGCAGACACAGGTGGTGCAGTCATCTCCAGGTCGAGAAAACTCTGCCCCCTCCAGATACACGTTCCCCTGGTAGACACACTCAGCTGCACACAGAGGCAGTGGGTAATAGAGATCAATTCATGTGTTTATCACAGGGCTTACCAATGGGTAAATCAAATATTGCATTCAAAAATATTGCATTCAAATATTGAATAGACACCATGTGATTTGGTTGGGCTCTGATAGAGATACACAGATACCTGGGCACAGAGGGCAGCACTCCGATTGGACGGGCTGCTCACATGTGACTGGAGGGCAGTCGGGGGTGAGGCACGTTATATTTCCAGCCTGTGAAGACAAAAAAGAAACAAATTAAAGAGATGCCCCTCCCATACCCACCCTCCCCGAACACTCTCACACACACACACACACACACACACGAACGACTCCACACTCACCAGGCACAGACACAGGGTGCAGCTGTCTTCCTCAGGGGAGAAAGTCTGTTCATCCTCCAGAACCAGCCCTTTGTACAGGCAGCCTTGGGAGAGAGAGAGGCAGTGAGAGTGTGCAAGAAAGCATAGTAAAGTGTGATAAAGCAAGGAAGGGCAAAGCATAGGGAAGCATTGTAAAGCACAGAGAGGTATGGTAAAGCATAGGGAAGCATTGTAAAGCAGAGAGGTGTGGTAAAGCATAGGGAAGCATTGTAAAGCACACAGAGGTATGGTAAAGCATAGGGAAGCATTGTAAAGCACAGAGAGGTATGGTAAAGCATAGGGAAGCACTGTAAAGCACAGAGAGGTCTGGTAAAGCATAGGGAAGCATTGTAAAGCACAGAGAGGTATGGTAAAGCATAGGGAAGCACTGCCTCAAGAATGACTCTGCAGACGCCTGCACCCCATTCTCCCTTCCTCTGTCATGCATCTGTCGGTTTAATCCTGATGAATGCAGTGGAGAACACTGTTATACTGCGGTCTGAAGGAAGCAGAGCAAGGAGGGGGTGGGTCACTCACTGGTGCAGGAGGGGTAGCAGTGGGGGGAATCACTCACTGGTGCAGGAGGGGTAGCAGCGGGGGTCGCTCACTGGTGCAGGAGGGTAGCAGCGGGGGTCGCTCACTGGTGCAGGAGGGTAGCAGCAGGGGGGTCACTCACTGGTGCAGGACGGACAGCACTGCTCCGGGGCCGAGGCTGGGTGGGAACAGGAAGCTGAGCAGGTCACATGGTGGCAAAGTACCGCCCCTTCCTGCAAAGTCAAGTGTCAGTCTGAGTGAAAACTCCCTCTTATCTAAAAATGCCATAAGCATGACATTGAGAGAGAGAGAGCATAGTACAGTCACATGTGTTAATTATTAGTTCAAAAGAAAACATTTTGAATACTGCTCCCCATCAGTTCTGAGGGTGCTTCCCTCAACCTGGCTGATTTACTGACCTCCTATTAACATCACTGAATGCACCAAAATCAGAGTGGAGAGCGGTCTTCAATAGTCTTCAAAAGAGAATTCATTTTACATTACCTCCCCCCCATGCAGAACACAAGAGAGACTATTACTGGGAGGCAGGTGCAGTTCCTGCAGTGCGGCTCCAGCCAGCTACTGCCCTCGGGGTGCAGGGCTCCCTCATGGGAGCAGAGCGCTGGGGTCAGCTGTGGGACTGCTGAGGGAGGGGGCTCTGCGTGAGAGCTGTGGACAGGACGAGGGGAGGGCAGGCCTGTGGGTGGAACCAAGGAGCGGAACAGCGTTTGGGGCTCTGCGATTGGTACAGGGAAAGCAGTGGGTGGGGTTACTGCAGACTGCTCCAGTGCTGGAGTGGGAGGGGCTACAGGAAGAGTGTCAAGAGCTGAGGGCTCTGTAGTTGGTAGACTGACTGGAGGTGTGGTCTCTGGTGTGGGTGGGACTTGGGGTGTGTTATTGGGAATTAGGCTGGTTGCTATAGAGATGGAACTAGCTGCTGGGGGAGGCACACAAGCATGAATAGGGGTGGAGGGTGATGAGGGGGGCAGAGCTGAAGCTACAGCCTGGGTATTGGGAGGGGCCTGTGTTGTGGTCTCCGAGGTAGGAGGGGCAAACAGTTTACTCTTCCTGGGAGACTGCTGAATGGTTTTCATTATGGGAGCCGGGACCATGGCAGGATCTGGGAGAGCTGAAACAAGAAATACATCAAAGAAATACATATTAAACACCTTCTGTGTGACCTGTGCAGGTCCTCTATCTGTGTGACCTGTGCAGGTCCTCTATCTGTGTGACCTGTGCAGGTCCTCTATCTGTGTGACCTGTGCAGGTCCTCTATCTGTGTGACCTGTGCAGGTCCTCTATCTGTGTGACCTGTGCAGGTCCTCTATCTGTGTGACCTGTGCGGGTCCTCTATCTGTGTGACCTGTGCGGGTCCTCTATCTGTGTGACCTGTGCGGGTCCTCTATCTGTGTGACCTGTGCAGGTCCTCTATCTGTGTGACCTGTGCAGGTCCTCTATCTGTGTGACCTGTGCGGGTCCTCTATCTGTGTGACCTGTGCGGGTCCTCTATCTGTGTGACCTGTGCAGGTCCTCTATCTGTGTGACCTGTGCAGGTCCTCTATCTGTGTGACCTGTGCGGGTCCTCTATCTGTGTGACCTGTGCGGGTCCTCTATCTGTGTGACCTGTGCGGGTCCTCTATCTGTGTGACCTGTGCGGGTCCTCTATCTGTGTGACCTGTGCGGGTCCTCTATCTGTGTGACCTGTGCGGATCTTCTATCTGTGTGACCTGTGCAGGTCCTCTATCTGTGTGACCTGTGCATTCTCTCCCGTTGGGGTGGAGCTGGCTCCCCTCTGGGCAGGTACACAGGAAGCTGCCAATCAGGTTATGGCATCCATGCTGACACCCAGCGTTCCCTGAGCCGCACTCGTCAATGTCTGAGAGGAGACAAGGGGGCAGTTACTGAATTACCCCCCAGGCACTGAGATAAAACAATTATAACACTCATCCATAGCACCTTAAACATGGTCTAAAATGAGGCAAGAAAAGGTTCTAGCATGTGATGGTGTTTTAGAGCCTCCTCTAATCATGATGCTGCTTTTATATTAAGATATGGCAGAATCCAGAATCCTGACCCACTTTACAAATTGAAATCCAAAATGTGTTTGTCTTTGTTTTGCAGTGTCTATTACTGCTATTGCACACTGGCAGTTGCTCAATGCTTTTCCCAGCTAAGCCTCTTGCTGGTGGAAGATGCCGAGAGGGATCCTGTTGCGACTGTGGAGATGAATAGCCGTGGGGAGCAGGGAGCTGCTTCATAGAGAGGGGATTAACGCAGATTACAGAGGAAGGAAGTGCAGATCACAGGGCTCACAATCTAGTCCTGAGGGAGCAGGGGAGCCCTTTGAAGATGGATAAACTCTTCCATCTGACAGAGCCCAGCACTAGAGTGAGGATGAGCTAAAAGCACAAGATTGTGTGTCTGCCTGCCTGCCTGTTCCTGTCCCAGTGACTTTGCTTGTTGTGTTCTATGCTTGACTAAGTCAAACAGACCAACGTTTGGGCTGGTGCCTAAGAGAAGGCTCGCTCACCAGTGTGGCAGTCTGCTCCTGTCAGTCCCGGTGGACACATGCACTGACCGCTCACACACTCCGCGGCCCCGCCTGCACAGGCCGGCTCACAGGTAGCGTCCACTGAAACTGCGGAGCGAGGACAGAGGCAGTGAGATCTGACCACTCAACATAGGAGTATCTGCTACTGTACAACACCAGAGAGAACGACTGAAAAGCATGCTATCAGAAGAGCATTGAAACTCTTTGACTAACAAAAAAAAAACTTAAAGGGAATGCGATTAAGCTTCTTTCTGCCTCTCAGAGACACCCTGTAGTCTCAAGATTCCCCATCTAAACTCTGCTTCCTGCCTCAACAAAGCTTCCCTCCTCTGCATAACGGCCCCTATTAGACTCAGCCAGACAGCCGCTCTGTAATTTACTTGCCAGAGCATACAAAAGCACATCAAAGTAGAGGCCAGCTCTGTCTGTCTGAAAGAAAACAACTTTACAGCAATTTCCCCACGAGTCAGCGCGGTATTTATCGCAGTTCAAGAGGCTCTGAATAGTGCATTCCCTTCATCTGTCCAGGTGTGCGCAGTGATAACTGCAGCACATTGATAAGAGGGTCCTGGCACTGCCTGGGGATACATTCATTAGACCTGCATTCAACAGTGAGAATAACACTCAAGACAAGAGGCAGGAGGTCTGTCTAGTAAATATTTGTATCACATGAATCATTGAGGCTGTACCTGTGCAATCGACTCCGTTGGGTAGCAACACAAACCCAGGAGGGCAGGGTCTTTGACAGGACTGGCAGCTGTGCAAGTCAACTGGAGACAGAGACACACGTTATCACATCGCTGCTGGACCTGCTTACAACAAACCATTCTGCATGTAACAGTGCACCGCGATACAACAGGAGTCCTGCCTGTGTAACAGTGCACCGCGATACACCAGGAGTCCTGCCTGTGTAACAGTGCACCGCGATACAGCAGGAGTCCTGCCTGTGTAACAGTGCACCGCGATACAGCAGGAGTCCTGCCTGTGTAACAGTGCACAGCGATACAGCAGGAGTCCTGCCTGTGTAACAGTGCACAGCGATACAGCAGGAGTCCTGCCTGTGTAACAGTGCACCGCGATACAGCAGGAGTCCTGCCTGTGTAACAGTGCACCGCGATACAGCAGGAGTCCTGCCTGTGTAACAGTGCACAGCGATACAGCAGGAGTCCTGCCTGTGTAACAGTGCACCGCGATACAGCAGGAGTCCTGCCTGTGTAACAGTGCACAGCGATACAGCAGGAGTCCTGCCTGTGTAACAGTGCACCGCGATACACCAGGAGTCCTGCCTGTGTAACAGTGCACCGCGATACAGCAGGAGTCCTGCCTGTGTAACAGTGCACAGCGATACAGCAGGAGTCCTGCCTGTGTAACAGTGCACCGCGATACAGCAGGAGTCCTGCCTGTGTAACAGTGCACCGCGATACAGCAGGAGTCCTGCCTGTGTAACAGTGCACCGCGATACACCAGGAGTCCTGCCTGTGTAACAGTGCACCGCGATACAGCAGGAGTCCTGCCTGTGTAACAGTGCACAGCGATACAGCAGGAGTCCTGCCTGTGTAACAGTGCACCGCGATACAGCAGGAGTCCTGCCTGTGTAACAGTGCACCGCGATACACCAGGAGTCCTGCCTGTGTAACAGTGCACCGCGATACAGCAGGAGTCCTGCCTGTGTAACAGTGCACCGCGATACAGCAGGAGTCCTGCCTGTGTAACAGTGCACCGCGATACACCAGGAGTCCTGCCTGTGTAACAGGGCTCTTTGAAGTTGCTTGAAGCCTGCCCATGTTAATGCCTTGTGACGCGCTTACCCACACAGGATCTGCTGTCGCTGTGGAGTCGGTAGCCATGACGACAGCTGCAGTGGTAGCTGCCTGCAGTGTTGATGCAGTTGTGAGCGCAGTGGTTCGTGTTGGGAAGGGCACACTCGTTCTCATCTGAAAACACAGCAATGCAAACTGCAGGTCCAATAACTAACTAAGTATACATAAAGACTTGCCACCCCTCGCACCCTCACCCTCGCACACCCGCCACCCCCTTGCACACTCGCCACCCCCTTGCACCCTCACCCTCGCACCCTCACCACCCCTCGCACACTCACCCTCGCACACCCCCTGCTCGCGGAGCCGAAAGCCTTGCTCACATGTGCACTGGTAACTCCCAGCCGTGTTGTCACACCCATGGCCACAGCCATGTGAACCGTCTGTACACTCATTCCGATCTGAAACACAGAAACATGTCATACCTCCTGCTGCAAAGCAACAGCTGCACCTTAGAGACAGTCTATCAGGGGCCATCCCACAGTCTATAGAGATGCACTACACTCAACAATACAGTCCATTTCAGGTCCAGGACAGTGGCTTCATTGCTACTAGAATCTACAATACAGTGGAGCTACTCCAGCCTATAATCTCGTATCTGTGATCTGCTACTTCCCACTAGTCCTGGCACAGCCACCCCCAGCCCTCATACCCACCTTCACACCGTTTCCCATCAGCCAGCAGCTGGTACCCCTCTGGACAGGTGCAGTGGTATGAGCCCATCACATTCTGGCAGAGGTGCTGGCAGCGAGGGGGGTGCAGGTGACATTCGTTAATATCTGGAGAGAAAATCAGACAGGTTCAGAAAGTTAAACAAAATCTGTTTAAAAGAGCAGCAGATTCCATTTGCATGGAAGTGTAAATCAGATACACTACCTGTGCAGTTTATCCCGTTGGGGTGCAGTCTGTGCCCAGGGGGACACTGACAATGGAAGCTGCCCGGAGAATTTCTGCAGGAGTGCTGGCACAGCGCTAGGCCAGGGGTCTCGCACTCGTTCACATCTGAAATCACAACGGTGTAGAGAGATGCACGGCAAGCAGCAAATACCGAACACAGAGATCAAGCAAACTGCACACACTGATCAGAGAGAACCAGCAAACTGCACACACTGAACACAGAGATCAAGCAAACTACACACACTGATCAGAGAGAACCAGCAAACTGCACACACTGAACACAGAGATCAAGCAAACTACACACACTGATCAGAGAGAACCAGCAAACTACACACACTGAACACAGAGAACCAGTAAACTGCACACACTGATCAGAGAGAACCAGCAAACTGCACACACTGAACACAGAGATCAAGCAAACTGCACACACTGAACACAGAGAACCAGCAAACTACACACACTGAACACAGAGATCAAGCAAACTGCACACACTGAACACAGAGTACCAGCAAACTGCACACACTGAACACAGAGATCAAGCAAACTGCACACACTGAACACAGAGATCAAGCAAACTGCACACACTGAACACAGAGAACCAGCAAACTGCACACACTGAACACAGAGAGAACCAGCAAACTGCACACACTGAACACAGAGAACCAGCAAACTGCACACACTGAACACAGAGAGAACCAGCAAACTGCACACACACACACTCCAGCACCGACAGCGAGCCGGAAGAGAACAGAATACAAATTATAAAACAAACAGAGACAGCAAAGCTGCTGCTAATGGGCCCCTGCACGTTTATATCTCAGGTGCTCCAGTCAGGCTTTGATCAGTAGCCCAAAAACTATTTAAAGAGAGCAGCCTTATCAAGGCCTTCTCAAGACAGCTGCCCAGGTGAGCCTTGAAGAAGCTGCCCAGGTGAGCCTTGAGCCTTGCTAAGGTGTGTTGGAGCATTTCCTTGGATTACCTGCACAGGTGCGTCCGTCAGAGCTCAGCCGGTATCCATGGCGACAGGTGCAGGAGTAACTTCCTGGCGTGTTCACACATCGCTGCTGACAGAGGGCGGGGCTGGGGGCCTGGCATTCGTCCCAGTCTGAAACACAGGAAAGCCAGGCAGGGCACAGAGAGGAGAGAGGAGAGCGCAGCGGTAAGACAGGAGCTGTAGTGCCAGGAACAATACAGCAGGGTTTCTATGTGTGAAAGCCATCTGTTAGTGGAAATCTGAAGTGTAAAGTGGAGTCAGTTTTGTATTTATGGCTCACAGATGAATCTCTGAGAAAGTGTTCAGTTCAGTCCCTCTGCAGGCAAGCAGCTGTGGATGATTCAGAGTGCCTCTTCAACACACAGGCCAAATCACAAGGCCTTGCAGTGTTCTGCCCAGTCACTCATAAATCCAGCCCAGTAACATACTGACAGACCCAGCCCAGCCTGGTACCATACAGACAGACTCAGCCCAGCCCAGCCCGGTACCATACAGACAGACCCAGCCCAGCCCGGTACCATACTGACAGACCCAGCCTAGCCCGGTACCATACAGACAGACCCAGCCCAGCCCGGTACCATACAGACAGACCCAGCCCAGCCCAGCCCGGTACCATACAGACAGACCCAGCCCAGCCCAGCCCGGTACCATACAGACAGACCCAGCCCAGCCCAGCCCGGTACCATACAGACAGACCCAGCCTAGCCCAGCCCGGTACCATACAGACAGACCCAGCCCAGCCCGGTACCATACTGACAGACCCAGCCCAGCCTGGTACCATACTGACAGACCCAGCCTAGCCCGGTACCATACTGACAGACCCAGCCCAGCCCGGTACCATACAGACAGACCCAGCCCAGCCCGGTACCATACAGACAGACCCAGCCCAGCCCGGTACCATACCGACAGACCCAGCCCAGCCCAGCCCGGTACCATACTGACAGACCCAGCCCAGTACCATACAGACAAACCCAGCCCAGTACCATACTGACAGACCCAGCCCAGCCCGGTACCATACAGACAGACCCAGCCCAGTACCATACTGACAGACCCAGGCCAGCCTGGTACCATACTGACAGTGAATTTACTGCACAGAAGCAGTCTTACAGTATCTTCCCAGCATGTTTGCATGCGGGAAGGGGGTCTTTGGCAGGGTGCCCAGCTTAGAGGGCACTGGGACAGCCAAGCACTGGCACCATGCCACAGTACACACACACACACACACACACACACACACTACCCCCAACACACATGCTACGGAAACTCTAAACCAGATGTAGACTTAGTTAGTTAGGTGGTTGAGGAGAAATTGGTTCAGTCTGTGTTGTGTTTCTTTCTGTGGCACAAGAACAAGGAAAGGAGCACATGGAAGGCTGAGCATGATCGCTGGGAAAGTAAAGTAGCTTCTGCCGGCCCCATACCTACGCAGGAGCGCCCGTTGCTGTGGAGATAGAATCCCGCACGGCAGGAACACTTGTAGCTGCCCACAGTATTCTGACAGCGCTGTTGGCATGGCGACCGGTTCCCAGAACACTCGTCTATATCTGTAATGAAAAGAACAACACAGAGAGGCAACAACAGGCTATTACACACTCAGACTTCACTCACTGTGGCTCAAACGAAACACACAAACACACGCTCATGTCTCGGCCTGCCCTGCATTTACTCACCAACGCAGCTGTGTCTGTCAGGAGAGAGCTGCATCCCGGCACGGCACTCACACACAAAGCCTCCCTCCGCATTGACACACTGTCCCCTGCAGGCTGCTCCTGAGCACTCGTTAATGTCTACAAGCAAGTGAGGGAATCGATTGAGAGAGGCAGGGATAGAGACTGAGGCAGATTTCAGCAGTGACACAGACAGGCAGGCAGAGTATTAGTGAGAGCAGCTCTTGGTTTCTTTACCTCGGCACGTAACTCCATTGCTGGTCTCAATCATGGTGAACCCCACTGGACACACTCTGGAGACCTGCTCACACCCTCCGCTATTGCAGGACATGTCACAGCCATACTCCCCACAGCCTGCAACACAAGAGAAACACAGAATAAACACACACGCTGAGAGAGAGAGAGAGAGAGAGAGAGAGACATGGAGAGAGAGAGAGAGACACGGAGAGAGAGAGAGAGAGAGAGAGAGACACACAGAGAGAGACAGAGAGAGAGAGAGACAGACAGAGAGTGAGAGACAGAGACACAGACAAAGAGAGCGAGCGAGTGAGAGAGAGACAGAGAGAGAGACACAGAGAGAGAGACACGGAGAGAGAGTGAGAGAGACACGGAGAGAGAGAGAGAGAGAGAGACACAAAGAGAGAGACATGGAGAGAGAGAGAGAGAGAGAGAAAGAGAGACACACAGACAGAGAGAGCGAGTGAGAGAGAGAGACAGAGATAGAGAGAGACAGACAGACAGAGAGACAGACAGACAGACACAGAGAGACAGAGAGAGAAAGAGAAAACACAGAGAGAGCGAGCGAGAGACAGAGAGAGAGAGAGACAGACAGAGAGTGAGAGACAGAGACACAGACAAAGAGAGTGAGCGAGTGAGAGAGAGACAGAGAGAGAGCGACAGACAGACATACAGACACACAGCGATGCTTTCTTGATAGTGTTATTGTATGATTTCATATTCATTACAATTCAGTACTTATTACAGTTTGAATTATGATCCCTTTATCTTATCCACATCATGTAAGCAGCCAATCAGGAGCTTCGCGTGCCTCATGAAGCCCCACCCCTTTCTGTTTCAGGGATACTGGCTGAGAGGCTGCAAGCTGTCAAACGAATGCAGTTCAATTAAAATTACAATTTGATAAGAAAACCTGAAGGTTCAGCAGTAACACTGCTATCTTTGGCTGGGCTTGTCAAAAGCAGGAACACAATAATGTAATATTGTATTGACTGACTGATCAGTAAGTAAGCACAGACACACAAAGACACACGCAAGCACGCACACACACAGAAAGCTCTGGACTGTCTCACCCACAGCTTCAATCTTAGGATATCACAACAACGTCAATTTAACAGATAAACAAGGCTGACAATTGTCTGAGTGAGTGTGTGACAGGCACAGTGGGTCTCTCTCAGGTTTCAGGGTGTGGTGTGAACATGTGCATGGGGTTTGTCTGAGTGAGTGTGGGACAGGCAGAGTGGGTCTGTCTCAGGTTTGAGAGCGTGTAGGTTACAGTTAATGTAGGAATGCGATGCCCCCCTATCTCCCCGGTGCTGTACCCCACTCAGCAGTGCAGTGCCCGCTGTAACCAGGAATCAGGCATGTTAAATTTGGTGTTAACAGTTTCCAGCTGGTTACTAATTTCTCTCAAGGAGTTTGGAAGTGCTGACAAGCCTGGCTGTGAGGGCTTATTCCTACTGATAGGAACCAGATTGGTCTGGATGGGATGGAGGGGTGACTGTTTAACCCGAGGTCTAGCTGAGACATCTGACAATAATTAACAAACAGAGGAAGGAAGAAATTGGTCACAGAAGGACAATAACACGATGGTTTTGACCAGAAATACAGAGTGTCTAAGACAGCGAATAAGATGAACTGAAACAGATGGAAGGCCTCTTGGTGCATCAAACTCCTGATCCTCAGATGGGCTGCTGGGATCTGGCCTGGATACCGACGCCCTGTCACCCTATCCCTCTGGATACCGACGCCCCGTCACCCTATCCCCCTGGATACCGACACCCCGTCACCCTATCCCCTGGATACCGACACCCTCACACCCTATCCCCTGGATACCGACGCCCTGTCACCCTATCCCTCAGGATACCGACGCCCGCCACCCTATCCCTCTGGATACCGACGCCTGGCCACCCTATCCCCTGGATACCGACACCCGTCACCCTATCCCCTGGATACCGACGCCCGTCACCCTATCCTCTGGATACCGACGCCGCCACCCTATCCCCTGGATACCGACACCCCGTCACCCTATCCCTCTGGATACCGACACCCCGTCACCCTATCCCTCTGGATACCGACGCCCTGTAACCCTATCCCTCTGGATACCGACGCCCTGTCACCCTATCCCTCTGGATACCGACGCCCTGTAACCCTATCCCTCTGGATACCGACGCCCTGTAACCCTATCCCTCTGGATACCGACGCCCTGTAACCCTATCCCTCTGGATACCGACGCCCTGTCACCCTATCCCCCTGGATACCTGACGCCCTGTCACCCTATCCCTCTGGATACCGACGCCCTGTAACCCTATCCCTCTGGATACCGACGCCCTGTCACCCTATCCCTCTAGATACCGACGCCCTGTCACCCTATCCCTCTGGATACCGACGCCCTGTCACCCTATCCCTCTGGATACCGACGCCCTGTCACCCTATCCCTCTGGATACCGACGCCCTGTCACCCTATCCCTCTGGATACCGACGCCCTGTCACCCTATCCCCCTGGATACCGACGCCCTGTCACCCTATCCCCCTGGATACCGACGCCCTGTCACCCTATCCCTCTGGATACTGGTATTGGTTTGAGTAGAAAAAAACATGATGGATCAAAGTGGGAACCTAAAAAAAATGATCAGTTAGTGAAGACCCTAGAAGAAACTACATAACGGTGCAGCAGAGAGAGAGTATGAGAGAGAGGGAGTGATCGAGTGAAAGAGAGGGAGTGATAGAGAGAGAGACTGTGCAAGAGAGTGAAAGAGTGTCAGAGTGCGAGAAAGAGAGGGTGATAAAGTAATATAAATTGAGAGAAAGAGTGATAAAGAGAGGGAGTGAGAGAGGGGAAGTCATAGATGAGAGAGTGAGGGAGTGGTAAAGTGACAGAGCAGAAGAGTTTTACAAAGTGAGAGAGGGAGCAGAAGAGAGAGAGAGAGAGGGAGTGATAAAGTGAGATAGGGAGAGATAGAGTGTAAGAGAAGGACTGTTACAAAGTGAGACGGAGTGATAGAAGATTGAGAGTGAGGGAGTGAGAGAGAGGCAGTGAGGCTTGGTAGTCCAGTAGTTAAAGAAAGGGGCTTGATACCAGGAGGTTCCGGGTTCAATCCCAGCTCAGCCACTGACTCACTGTGTGTGACCCTGAGCAAGTCACTTAACCTCTTTGCGTGTCCTATTGTAAGTGACTCTGTAGCAGCAGCATTTGTTGATGCATAGTTCACCCCCTAGTCTCTGTAAGTCGCTTTGGATAAAAGTGTCTGCTAAATGACTCATTAATTCAAAGTGAGAGAGTGATAGAGAGGAGGACTGTTACAAAGTGAGAGAGGGAGTGATAGAGGGCGCAGGATCACACTTACCAGGCGGTCCAGCCGAAAGTGGCACAGACACACAGGAGCGCCCATTAGCGGAGAGCTGGTAACCATGGTAACAATGACAGCGGAAGGTTCCGAGCGTATTCTTACAGAGCTGCTGGCACAGCGCTCCCCCCCCGAACCTTGAGCACTCGTCTGTGTCTGCAAGAGATCAGAGAGCAAGTCTTGGTCTTACACACACTGTGAACAGCACTGTCTGTGTGCAAGAGATCAGAGAGCAAGTCTGGGTCTTACAAACACTGTGAACAGCACTGTGTGTGTGCAAGAGATCAGAGAGCAAGTCTTGGTCTTACACACACTGTGAACAGCACTGTGTGTGTGCAAGAGATCAGAGAGCAAGTCTGGGTCTACACTGTGAACAGCACTGTGTGTGTGCAAGAGATCAGAGAGCAAGTCTGGGTCTTACAAACACTGTGAACAGCACTGTCTGTGTGCAAGATATCAGAGAGCAAGTCTGGGTCTTACAAACACTGTGAACAGCACTGTGTGTGTGCAGGAGATCAGAGAGCAAGTCTTGGTCTTACACACACTGTGAACAGCACTGTGTGTGTGCAAGAGATCAGAGAGCAAGTCTGGGTCTTACAAACACTGTGAACAGCACTGTGTGTGTGCAAGAGATCAGAGAGCAAGTCTGGGTCTACACTGTGAACAGCACTGTGTGTGTGCAAGAGATCAGAGAGCAAGTCTGGGTCTTACAAACACTGTGAACAGCACTGTCTGTGTGCAAGAGATCAGAGAGCAAGTCTGGGTCTTACAAACACTGTGAACAGCACTGTGTGTGTGCAGGAGATCAGAGAGCAAGTCTGGGAATTACACACACTGTGAACAGCACTGTCTGTGTGCAAGAGATCAGAGAGCAAGTCTGGGTCTTACAAACAATGTGAACAGCACTGTGTGTGTGCAGGAGATCAGAGAGCAAGTCTGGGTCTTACACACACTGTGAACAGCACTGTGTGTCTGCAAAAGATCAGAGAGCAAGTCTGGGTCTTACAAACACTGTGAACAGCACTGTGTGTGTGCAAGAGATCAGAGAGCAAGTCTGGGTCTTACAAACACTGTGAACAGCACTGTCTGTGTGCAAGAGATCAGAGAGCAAGTCTGGGTCTTACAAACACTGTGAACAGCACTGTGTGTGTGCAAGAGATCAGAGAGCAAGTCTGGGTCTTACACACACTGTGAACAGCACTGTGTGTGTGCAAGAGATCAGAGAGCAATTCTGGGTCTTACACAGACTGTGAATAGGTGACCAGTGTTGTTTCAGTTCTGAAGAATTCAGGACACTATCGTAATAAGTGCTGATGTGTGTGTGTGTTTCTGATGTCACTGTCCAGGCATAACATAACAATGGCAATATGACACATCAAGTGTATGATAACTAAGTAAATACCAAACTGGAATCAAGGTAAAAAAACCACATGAAAGCAGGGCCAGTGATGGGGAGTGGAGTTAACCCTTTACTGCACATTCTGTTAATACTGTCACAGACTGACAGCCAGCCGACTGACTGACTGGCAAAGAGACCATGCACCAGAGGAGTTTTACTCTAATTTCCTTTTTCAAGTAAAAAGTTTGAAACTGTTAGAAATCATTACTCTGCTTGTTTTGGATGTGTTTCAACAAGCTCCAAACTCAAAGCAGATGTTCCAGGCTGAGTGGCGGGAGCGTGCGGGGCAGCTCAGCTTGAGAGGTGGCTGCAGGGCTGTAGGGAGCGTTGTGTTCAGAGCTGAACCTCGAAAGGCTCAAAGAAACTCAAGAAATGTAATGACAAGTCTTGGTCATGGTTTTTCAATTTTGCTTGATCAGATTGAGAAAGGCTGGCCTCAGGAATGTTTGTTGTTGAATTTATGGGTGGTTTTCAGAGCTTAGCTTTGTCCCTCTGCAACAGAACCAGATCAGATCCGACCACACCAGACCAGACCAGACACTAGGAGACCAGACAGCAGACACCAGACCAGACACTAGATATCAGACACCAGACCAGACACCAGACACTACATATCAGACAGCAGACACTAGATATCAGACACCAGACCAGACACCAGACACTAGATATCAGACACCAGACACTAGAGACCAGACACTAGATATCAGACACCAGACCAGACCAGACACTAGATATCAGACACCAGACCAGACAGCAGACACTAGATATCAGACACCAGACCAGACCAGGCACTAGATATCAGACACCAGACCAGTATGTGGGCTCTCACCATGGCAGCTACGTCCGTCCCTGGCCAGACTGTATCCCAGAGAGCAGCTGCAGGCTGGGAATCCTCCAATCAGAGTGCAGCTGTGCTCACAACGTGCTGTCAGGCAGGAGGCGGGACTTCCTGGAGAACAGAAGAAATTCAGTCCCACATAGCAATGCACTTTAGAACTTCTTATTATTTAAAGTCTCGAAACCCGAAGCCTTTGGGGGGGGTTCTATTTGCTCTTTGCAGGAAACAAATAACATTTCAGTACAGCAATGAAGACACTGAAAAACACTTGTGGTCAAAACATTTGCCATTGATTTTACTAAGTTTCTTTCAGTACTTCTAAATACAGGCGGAAAAACAGGGAGAACTAAATTTAAAAAAAGAGACGAGGGAGCGTCAGAACTTGGATAAGTGAGATAATTACAGGACAGCAGTCCGCTTTCCAATAACATGTTGCTGTACTGTAATGTGTGTTTGAATTCTTTACTAACAATAGAAAGCTTTGGTTCAGTGTCGATGTTTTTGCTTTTGTTTCACCATCAGCTGCAAACACATTCCTTCAGAGTTCAGGAAGGGTCACATGCTGTTTTTTTTTGTGGATTTGTTTTCTGATGAATAAAATTCCGATTCAAATAACTGTATTCTCACAGGAGAACCAGTGGCGCCAGGCCCAATAACTAAAAATAAAAATTCCTCTTGGAGAAAAAACAAGGGCTGTTTTTATTTTAAGTGTTTAAACATTTCGTTCTGAAATGTTAGGAGCAGGGAACCCCAGTCTGACCCAACCAAACAATAGAAGCACAAACTGCAGCTCCAGAAAGATAATGCAAAAAATGCTATTGACTGCTAGACACTCCCCACTGCTGCCAAGATTAATTATTCTACTCACCTTCCATATCAGCACGATTGAAGATGTCTTCAGCCAGTAAATGACCAAGCCATCCCTCATCTGAAACATCATAAACATCCTTGTGGTCACACTGAGCATGTGCAGTGATATACACAGTCACAGTTAAACTAAAAAGCAGAAGGAATTTTGGCTAAGGCCTTCATGAGAGTTCTAAAATACAACATTCAGACAAAATGCACAAAAGAGATTTGCAGAGGCGTGCTTGGCCCGAAGGAGTGTACTGGAATGATTTAGCTCAGCGAGTTTATTGATTGAGTGTTTGAAGCTAAAAGACTCCACATTAAACTCCACTGCATCAATGAGACGCCGTGGGGTCACTACAGCAGGGCTGGGTTACCTGGACAGGTGACTCCCTGCTTCCCTCCGCGACAGGAGCACACGTTGGGTGCGATGCAGAAGCCGTCCCCACAGCCAAAGGAACACACCGCTGAGGGAAGGGAGGCAAACATTAAACATACAAAAACAAACCGAGTACACTTTCAACAAACACTGACAAAGAGGGCTTAAAAATGATTTACATCAGAATTACAACAGCCCTGATAGAATCACAGAGCAGATATCAGACAGCCAGCCCCTCCAGCACAGACCAGGCTGAGCTCTGATAGAATCACAGAGCAGATATCAGACAGCCAGCCTCTCCAGCACAGACCAGGCTGAGCTCTGATAGAATCACAAAGCAGATATCAGACAGCCAGCCCCTCCAGCACAGACCAGGCTGGGCTCTGATAGAATCACAGAGCAGATATCAGACAGCCAGCCCCTCCAGCACAGACCAGGCTGAGCTCTGATAGAATCACAGAGCAGATATCAGACAGCCAGCCCCTCCAGCACAGACCAGGCTGAGCTCTGATAGAATCACAGAGCAGATATCAGACAGCCAGCCCCTCCAGCACAGACCAGGCTGAGCTCTGATAGAATCACAAAGCAGATATCAGACAGCCAGCCCCTCCAGCACAGACCAGGCTGAGCTCTGATAGAATCACAAAGCAGATATCAGACAGCCAGCCCCTCCAGCACAGAACAGGCTGAGCTCTGATAGAATCACAGAGCAGATATCAGACAGACAGCCCATCCAGCACAGACCAGGCTGAGCTCTGATAGAATCACAGAGCAGATATCAGACAGCCAGCCCCTCCAGCACAGACCAGGCTGAGCTCTGATAGAATCACAGAGCAGATATCAGACAGCCAGCCCCTCCAGCACAGACCAGGCTGAGCTCTGATAGAATCACAGAGCAGATATCAGACAGCCAGCCCCTCCAGCACAGACCAGGCTGAGCTCTGATAGAATCACAAAGCAGATATCAGACAGCCAGCCCCTCCAGCACAGACCAGGCTGAGCTCTGATAGAAATCACAGAGCAGATATCAGACAGCCAGCCCCTCCAGCACAGACCAGGCTGAGCTCTGATAGAATCACAAAGCAGATATCAGACAGCCAGCCCCTCCAGCACAGACCAGGCTGAGCTCTGATAGAATCACAGAGCAGATATCAGACAGCCAGCCCCTCCAGCACAGACCAGGCTGAGCTCTGATAGAATCACAGAGCAGATATCAGACAGCCAGCCTCTCCAGCACAGACCAGGCTGAGCTCTGATAGAATCACAAAGCAGATATCAGACAGCCAGCCCCTCCAGCACAGACCAGGCTGAGCTCTGATAGAATCACAGAGCAGATATCAGACAGCCAGCCCCTCCAGCACAGACCAGGCTGAGCTCTGATAGAATCACAGAGCAGATATCAGACAGCCAGCCCCTCCAGCACAGACCAGGCTGAGCTCTGATAGAATCACAGAGCAGATATCAGACAGCCAGCCCCTCCAGCACAGACCAGGCTGGCCTTTACTCACGTGTGAGGCAGAGTCCACTTGCTGAGGAAGGAACCCAACCAGGGCAGCAACCAGTGCCGAACCCAGCCGAGCACACATGGGGACCCGGCGGCCTGCGAAGAGAGGGCGAGAAGGCCAGAGAGAGGGGAGAAGGGAGTGGCGGCGGAGAGAAACATACCCAGCTTGTAACCTCAGTACAGCTCTACAACAATTACATACTTTTCACAGGTGGACTTGTTACAGTAAAGAGCTCTTAAATTGTCATGTTTGATTCTTAAATCAGAGTAAGCTCTGATACTGTAACGGGCGCCTGGACAATGCAGGGGTTTGCACAGGGAAAGGCTGCTTCGTTCTGTCTGAACTCCGCACAGCGCAGTGCTCATTACCGTCTCCTTCAGTTCCTGCCGGATTCCCTCTGTCAGAAGAAGCTTCGGGATTTAGGAAGAATGCTCGTGGTTTTGAATGCCCAAACTGGACTGACAGTGAGGAAGCTGAACTAAATGACACTGTGTATGTGTCGTGCGCGTCTCCGCAGAGTCAACGAAGTAGCCCGCTTACCTCGCCGTTGGTGGGTTGTAGTGCTGATGTCCTCTCTTCCGACCGCCGGGGTAAACTCTTCCGTCAGCTTCCAGCAACAGGACATAAAAGCACAGAAGCTTCATCGCATTCATTACTGCGCTTTTCAGAGCGGGTATAATCGCGTCACGAGTTTCTTTAGACACGCTTACATGTATCTGCAAGGTGCGGAACAGCGTAAGTGCGCGTCTTTTGCACAGTCATTTAAATCCGCAGGAGATACCCACCGGTCAGGTACTGGACGTGTTTTCGGTTGTTTGTGTTATCATTAAACTCGGATTGCAGTTGTAAACACCCCCGCTTTCCCCTCGATGTCCATTCTCTTCTGCTGCTTTCCCTCTGAACAGAACGGGGAGGCACTTTTCCAGCGTTTCAGTTTATAATCCTCCCTTTTATTCCTTTTCCAGCGGCTTGTGGTTACAGTGAAAGCGCAGTTTATGCATAGAAATTGCTAGCCGGAGTGTTGTATACTGTATTCAAAGCGTTTTCATGTGTGCTAAGAATGTGTTTGCCCGTTCAGATCCTGTACCGCACAACAGGACAATCGAAGCACCGGTCTCTTAGACAAACAAACCTTCAGATCCCCGTCTGCTCTGCAGTCTCTCAGACGGAAATTATTTTCCCTCGGCTTTTTCTGTTTAGATTTTCACGACCTACCGCAGAGAGGAAGACCCCCACCCTCGCTGCCCCCGTGTAACCCAATGCTCCTGTCCCCCCTCCAGGACAGCTACCTAGTACCTAGTATTGTTTTATTTTGTCATTTATTGGGAGATTAAAAGACATATACATCCCGCAAAACAGATACACTACAACGCAACAGGTCTCTTGGGGCAGGAAACTTTTGGGCATTTTTTTTTTTTTTTTTTTTTTTACAAGTTATGTAGCAACATTTTTACCATGTGAATACAACACATAAACAATCTTGAATTAAGTATCTTACTAGTTGCTTGAAAAGTTGTCAGAAAAAAAAAAAACAAAACAAAACAAACGAACAAAAAAAAACGTCCTGGTGTTTCGCGGGCTGAAATTCAACAAAGGTGAGAATTTTTTTTTTTTAGTTACTGTGTTACCCTCAAAATAACATCAACACTGCCCCCTGGTGGTTATGTGGCACAACATCATAACTTTCAGTCCCAAATCGTTTAATCTTGTTCTGTCTCATGCGCATAGTACAGTAAGAAACAACGGAATTGAATTTGTTCTATATTTAGATCTTAAAAGCAATTCCAGTCCAGATCCTGATTGGTAAAGCGTTTCACAATAAGAGATCACACTCAGGTTTGGGATCAGTGGCGTTTATTTAAAATAATAGGATTCTCAGGAATTTTCATCATGGTCGATTCAGCATTAAAATGAAACACATTCATTAAACAGGTGATAAAGCCTTCAGTGCACGCTCATGTCACCCTGAGTTATCGGAATGTTACAGTTTAAGCAGCAGCTGCAGAAATGAAGCTTCAGTGTATTCATGGTACCAGCAGGAACCAATCACAGCCTGCCAGAGACAGTGCCAGTGCAGTGATGATGCATGTAGAGTCCTGCAGTATTGCCCCAGGGGTCAGGGCAGTGCACTGTCACTGGCCCTGCTTCTTCAGCATGATGCTGTTCGCTCTCTTGAATCGATAAACCACGTTCGCTATCTCATCCGACAGCACCTGGGGAGAGAGACGGGACTCTAGGAAACGGCTGTTCAATGTTCAACAGCACATGCTATATCTGTAAAGTGTAGAACCATGCTAGAATATCTCAGACACTATCACACCCAAATCCAGTGTTCCAGGCACCCCTCCCTGGCACAATGCCCCTTGTTCTAGTAATGTATTGTGAGCATGGCAAGACTTTACTGTTCACTGGGACTGATTGCTATGTGGTGTACAGGCTAGCAGAAAGTACTAGATATGATCCACACAGGTACACAGAGCTGATTCAGAGCAGTGTAGACGTGATCCACACAGGTACACAGAGCTGATTCAGAGCAGTGTAGACGTGATCCACACAGGTACACAGAGCTGATTCAGAGCAGTGTAGACGTGATCCACACAGGTACACAGAGCTGATTCAGAGCAGTGTAGACGTGATCCACACGGGTACACAGAGCTGATTCAGAGCAGTGTAGACGTGATCCACACAGGTACACAGAGCTGATTCAGAGCAGTGTAGACGTGATCCACACAGATACACAGTGCTGAGTCAGAGCAGTGTAGACGTGATCCACACAGGTACACAGTGCTGATTCAGAGCAGTGTAGAAGTGATCCACACAGGTACACAGAGCTGACTCAGAGCAGTGTAGACGTGATCCACATGGGTACACAGTGCTGACTCAGAGCAGTGTTGAAGTGATCCACACAGGTACACAGTGCTGATTCAGAGCAGTGGAGACGTGATCCACACGGGTACACAGAGCTGATTCAGAGCAGTGTAGACGTGATCCACACGGGTACACAGTGCTGATTCAGAGCAGTGTAGACGTGATCCACACGGGTACACAGTGCTGATTCAGAGCAGTGTAGACGTGATCCACACGGGTACACAGTACTGATTCAGAGCAGTGTAGACGTGATCCACACGGGTACACAGTGCTGACTCAGAGCAGTGTAGAAGTGATCCACACAGGTACACAGTGCTGATTCAGAGCAGTGTAGACGTGATCCACACGGGTACACAGTGCTGATTCAGAGCAGTGTAGACGTGATCCACACGGGTACACAGTACTGATTCAGAGCAGTGTAGACGTGATCCACACAGGTACACAGTGCTGACTCAGAGCAGTGTAGAAGTGATCCACACAGGTACACAGTGCTGATTCAGAGCAGTGTAGACGTGATCCACACGGGTACACAGTGCTGATTCAGAGCAGTGTAGACGTGATCCACACGGGTACACAGTGCTGATTCAGAGCAGTGTAGACGTGATCCACACGGGTACACAGTACTGATTCAGAGCAGTGTAGACGTGATCCACATGGGTACACAGTGCTGATTCAGAGCAGTGTAGACGTGATCCACACGGTACACAGTGCTGACTCAGAGCAGTGTAGAAGTGATCCACACGGGTACACAATGCTGATTCAGACCAGTGTAGACGTGATCCACACGGGTACACAGTGCTGACTCAGAGCAGTGTAGACGTGATCCACACGGTACACAGTGCTGACTCAGAGCAGTGTAGACGTGATCCACACGGGTACACAGTGCTGATTCAGAGCAGTGTAGACGTGATCCACACGGGTACACAGTACTGATTCAGAGCAGTGCATTAATAAAAACAGCCCAGTACAGTTGCGCTGGAGTTATGAATATTACCTTCATGGTCGAACCCAGACTTTGCTTCTCCCCTTCTCTGGACTTGCTCTGAAATGGCACAAGATTTTGTTACACAGATCATATTTATCTATGAATATTTCTAATCAAAAGGGGATTCAGTGTCACAGTGGCTGATTCACCAGCCTGTCTTGCTTGAGTCTGGCCCCACAGTGCACTTGGACATCCACACAATGAAACTGATTGTATCAAACAAAAGAGCTCCACACAATCTCTCTGCCGTGTGCATCCATTCACTATAGAGGTCTCAAATGTGGAGTTTTGAAAGAAACACACATTATAAAATCTCAGTTTGCAAGTCCTGCTTGCACTTCCTGAGTCATTTCACCTGGAGAGTGAAATTGTCTTCACCCCTTCACTGGCTTCTTTCCCAATCAGCTGCTTCCCCTACTGACTGACATGCTTTCAGCCAGTAACAAGCTTTGACCCAGAAGATACTGCTGAGGTAAAATGAAGTACAAACAGCTGCCCTGACAATCGGGCAAGAACTGCCTTTACCCTCCTGCAGAATTACTTTGTTATCTACAATTACTTCTTACTACAATTTCACAGCTGGCAGAATCATATTGGTGTGTATTTGTATTCCTGCTTTGCTTGTGTAAGTTACTTGCAGATTTGCAGAGTGTTTGTTCAAGTGAAACTTTACCGGCAGCTGGTGTGTGCTTCAGCTCCTGCTTTATGTGAATTAAACAGGAGGTTTTCAGACTGCTCTGTATTCGCCCACCATCTGTGTCTCATTTATTTTTCTGTACTGCGCTGTAGTAAATATGATGTCATGTTTAATATCCAATTGAAAGGTTGTGTTTTGTTATTGAAGGTGTAAGCGGTGCCTCTCAGTTTCCAGTGTGTGAGGCAGACAGTATTTCCTGACCTGGGGTGTGCTGCTGAGGTCATCACAGATCACTGCCATGGTGTGGATCCAGTTCTCATAGACATCCTCCTCCTGATTCCTCTCTCTGGAATGAAATGCACAAATAGGGAACATTATTATCCTGCTATTGCTACACCACCTCTTACCGTCACACACACTCCCCTCAGCCCTCCCTCCCTCCCTCCCTCCCTCCCCTCTCCCTCTCCCTCTCCCTGTCACACACTCCCCTCCTCCCCACAGACTCATTCCCTCCCTCTCTTCTCCTCACACACTCCCCTCACCTCCCTCCCCTCTCCCTGTCACACACACTCCCTCACCCCTCCCTCCCTCTCCTCTCCCCGTCACACACTCCCTCACTCCTCCCTCCTCCCTCCCTCCTCTCCCTGTCACACACACTCCCTCCCTCCTCTCTCTCTCTTCACACACACTCTCACCTTCCCTCTTCCCTCAACCTCTCCGTACCCTCTCCCTCATCGCATACCTCCCTCTCCCTCTCCCTCTCCCTCTCCCTCTCCCTCTCCCTCCCTCAGACTCACCCCATGTGCTGAAGCAGTTCTCTCTGTGCCAGCACCTCCCTGTGTGCCTCCCTCACGCGCCCGTCCATGGTGAGTCGGGCAGTCAGCTGGGCACAGTGCACCCCCAGCACTGCCACATTCAGACTGTCCTTCACAAGAGAGCTGTGGGAGCAGGCAGCCAACATCAGACACGGGCAGCGCAAAATATGCATGCATGTACAGTATATCTATATATATATTCACACACACTCACACACACACACACTAACTATATATATATATATATATATATATATATATATATATATATATATATATATATATATATATATATATACAGTACTGTGCAAAAGTTTTAGGCAGGTGTGAAAAATGCTGTCAAGTAAGAATGCTTTCAAAAATATACATGTTAATAGATTATATTTATCAATTAACTAAATGCAAAGTGAGTGAACAGAAGAAAATCTAAATCAAATCCATATTTGGTGTGACCACCCTTTGCCTTCAAAACAGCATCAAGCATCAATTCTTCTAGGTACACTTGCACACAGTTTTTGAAGGAACTCGGCAGGTAGGTTGGCCCAAACATCTTGGAGAACTAACCACAGTTCTTCTGTGGATTTAGGCAGCCTCAGTTGCTTCTCTCTCTTCATGTAATCCCAGACAGACTCGATGATGTTGAGATCAGGGCTCTGTGGGGGCCATACCATCACTTCCAGGACTCCTTGTTCTTCTTTACGCTGAAGATAGTTCTTAATGACTTTCGCTGTATGTTTGGGGTCGTTGTCATGCTGCAGAATAAATTTGGGGCCAATCAGATGCCTCCCTGATGGTACTGCATGATGGATAAGTATCTGCCTGTACTTCTCAGCATTGAGGAGACCATTAATTCTGACCAAATCCCCAACTCCATTTGCAGAAATGCAGCCCCAAACTTGCAAGGAACCTCCACCATGCTTCACTGTTGCCTGCAGACACTCATTCGTGTACCGCTCTCCAGCCCTTCGCTGAACAAACTGCCTTCTGCTACAGCCAAATATTTCAAATTTTGACTCATCAGTCCAGAGCACCTGCTGCCATTTTTCTGCACCCCAGTTCCTGTGTTTTCGTGCACAGTTGAGTCGCTTGGCCTTGTTTCCATGTCGGAGGTATGGCTTTTGGCCGCAAGTCTTCCATGAAGGCCACTTCTGACCAGACTTCTCGGACAGTAGATGGGTGTACCAGGGTCCCACTGTTTTCTGCCAGTTCTGAGCTGATGGCACTGCTGGACATCTTCCGATTGCGAAGGAAGTAAGCATGATGTGTCTTTCATTTGCTGCAGTAAGTTTCCTGGCCGACCACTGCGTCTCACGGTCCTCATCGTTGCCCGTTTCTTTGCGCTTCTTCAAAAGAGCTTGGACAGCACATCTGGAAACCCCTGTCTGCCTTGAAATTTCTGCCTGGGAGAGACCTTGCTGATGCAGTATAACTACCTTGTGTCTTGTTGCTGTGCTCAGTCTTGCCATGGTGTATGACTTTGACAGTAAACTGTCTTCAGCAACCTCACCTTGTTAGCTGAGTTTGGCTGTTCCTCACCCAGTTTTATTCCTCCTACACAGCTGTTTCTGTTTCAGTTAATGATTGTGTTTCAACCTACATATTGAATTGATGATCATTAGCACCTGTTTGGTATAATTGTTTAATCATACACCTGACTATATGCCTACAAAATCCCTGACTTTGTGCAAGTGTACCTAGAAGAATTGATGCTGTTTTGAAGGCAAAGGGTGGTCACACCAAATATGGATTTGATTTAGATTTTCTTCTGTTCACTCACTTTGCATTTAGTTAATTGATAAATATAATCTATTAACATGTCTATTTTTGAAAGCATTCTTACTTTACAGCATTTTTCACACCTGCCTAAAACTTTTTGCACAGTACTGTATATATATATATATATATATATATATATATATATATATATATATATATATATATATATATATATATTCAATCACACACTTCAAAAAAATCTAAGTGAAAATGAATTGAAACTAAAATGAATAAATATTATCCCCCACTGGGCAGCCATCAAGGCGAGGTATTTAATGGTCAATTTCTTGTGTATTGTGCCACATTGACCCTGTCCTGGCAGCGTGGCTGCTGGAGATTCAGGAGCCGGTCTTACCTGTCGGGGGCCACGCTCTTCTCCAGGCTGAGGATCCGAGTGGCTCTCTGCAGGTCGCGGGTCTTGAAGTCGAGCTGCAGCTGAAAGGGAACTTTATCCCTTTCAAGGAAATCTGCAGGGAACAAGACAGGCAGGCTTATTGACAAACACAATATCAGCACACGCTCCTTTTACTGACAAGGACTACTTCAACTACCAGGCCTGTCTGCAATGTTACAGGATGGGAGAGACTGCAATGTTACAGGATGGGAGAGACTGCAATGTTACAGGATGCGAGAGATTGCAATGTTACAGGATGGGAGAGACTGCAAGCAATGTTACAGGAGGGGAGAGACTGCAAGCAATGTTACAGGAGGGGAGAGACTGCAATGTTACAGGATGGGAGAGATTGCAATGTTACAGGATGGGAGAGATTGCAATGTTACAGGATGGGAGAGATTGCAATGTTACAGGATGGGAGAGATTGCAATGTTACACGATGGGAGAGATTGCAATGTTACAGGATGGGAGAGATTGCAATGTTACAGGATGGGAGAGATTGCAATGTTACAGGATGGGAGAGATTGCAATGTTACAGGATGGGAGAGATTGCAATGTTACAGGATGGGAGAGATTGCAATGTTACAGGATGGGAGAGATTGCAATGTTACAGGATGGGAGAGATTGCAATGTTACAGGATGGGAGAGATTGCAATGTTACAGGATGGGAGAGACTGCAATGTTACAGGATGGGAGAGATTGCAATGTTACAGGATGGGAGAGATTGCAATGTTACAGGATGGGAGAGACTGCAATGTTACAGGATGGAAAAGATTGCAATGTTACAGGATGGGAGAGATTGCAATGTTACAGGATGGGAGAGATTGCAATGTTACAGGATGGGAGAGATTGCAATGTTACAGGATGGGAGAGATTGCAATGTTACACGATGGGAGAGACTGCAATGTTACAGGATGGGAGAGATTGCAATGTTACAGGATGGGAGAGATTGCAATGTTACAGGATGGGAGAGATTGCAATGTTACAGGATGGGAGAGACTGCAATGTTACAGGATGGGAGAGATTGCAATGTTACAGGATGGGAGAGATTGCAATGTTACAGGATGGGAGAGATTGCAATGTTACAGGATGGGAGAGATTGCAATGTTACAGGATGGGAGAGATTGCAATGTTACAGGATGGGAGAGACTGCAATGTTACAGGATGGGAGAGACTGCAATGTTACAGGATGGGAGAGATTGCAATGTTACAGGATGGGAGAGATTGCAATGTTACAGGATGGGAGAGACTGCAATGTTACAGGATGGGAGAGATTGCAATGTTACAGGATGGGAGAGATTGCAATGTTACAGGATGGGAGAGATTGCAATGTTACAGGATGGGAGAGACTGCAATGTTACAGGATGGGAGAGATTGCAATGTTACAGGATGGGAGAGATTGCAATGTTACAGGATGGGAGAGATTGCAATGTTACAGGATGGGAGAGATTGCAATGTTACAGGATGGGAGAGATTGCAATGTTACAGGATGGGAGAGATTGCAATGTTACAGGATGGGAGAGATTGCAATGTTACAGGATGGGAGAGATTGCAATGTTACAGGATGGGAGAGACTGCAATGTTACAGGATGGGAGAGATTGCAATGTTACACGATGGGAGAGATTGCAATGTTACAGGATGGGAGAGACTGCAATGTTACAGGAGGGGAAACTCTGCAATGCTACAGGAGGGGAAATTCTGCAATGTTACAGGAGGGGAAACTCTGCAATGTTACAGGATGAGTTGTTTTTTAGGACTGAGTTAGAAATCAGAGAAGCAATCTGACATGGCCGGATGCTTGCAAAACTATTTTCCACTTTGCAAGAAAATGTCAGTTTCCTGTGTTACTGACTCAAAACCACAGAATACAAACAAGAGTGCAGATGAGACACAGTCAGCATTGGGGGGGTGGGGGTGGGGGTGGAGGAGGGGAGATTCCTATGTTGCCTTTTCACTTGCTGGTATAATATACGTGTGTGTAAATGTGAAAGCTTCATGACATTCAGATTATTATAGTCTATCCTGGCAATGGAACTAGCTTCATAGGAATATAAATAGAAACAATGCACTGATCACTTAGAAACAAGCATGGAAACACTGCCAGAGTAACTGCTCCCCACCTCAGTGAACTATGAACTCAGTGGTCTATTGTCAAGGGAAGTGTGTTTCCAGTGTTTATTACTCACTCTGCAGACTGGACTCCTTTATCGCAAACTGAAAGGTGACCTCCAGGTCTTCAGTCACATTCCCAATCTCCTTCACCAGCCTGTGGTGGGAATGGTCCTCATACTTAAAGTACCTGACATGAATAGGGTCACACAATCAGCACAGTGAAACAGGGATCATTCAGAGTAAAATTCATTATAAACTCTTCATCAAACTTCTTCTCCCAGCACACAGACACCCCCCACCTCATTAGCACCCACTTACATGCCTTCTGCAATCAGAAAAGTGGCCTTCACATTGGTGGCAATAACGTTGTCTTCTAGAACAGACTGAATCTCGGAGGACACATTGTTGATGTTGACTATATTGACCTGCAGAGCACAAGAACTGGGGTCAGCAACAGTGGGGGTATATTGTGGGTTGAGGATTAAACCTAGAACAGGGAATACATTGAGAATGCTTTTTGACTCTTTGGAAATCACATTATATTTCAGGTGCGCATATCAGAAACATTGCAGAGGTCTCACCCTCCCACCAGTGCGATCGGCCAGCCTCCCCACCTCAGCCAGTCTGCAGTCTGTGCCTTCAAACGTCAGCACAGAGACAATCACCCTGCCGGTGGCACACAGAGAGAAGGGAACATCAGGCTAGTCAATGCATTCTCACCTTATTGAAGTACTTACACTCTTCTGATACAAATTCACACACTCATAGAGCCGGGACTCCAGCAGTCAGCTTCTGAATGCACTTATGTACTGGATGAGCAAATGGCATTGGAATTGGAGGTGTAGACCTCATATCACGCTGTGAACACTCCTAGTGGAAGCCCTGGCTCTGGATTAGTTATTTACATGACTGAGTTTATTTTGTATCCTTCTGTCCCTTCATGTTACACTGGCAGAATTAAGTAACACTGGGCAGCAGAAGATTGTGTTTGCAGTTTGTGATTAGTTTTGCTCTTGAGTTACCCTTTCTCAGCAGCCTCGTTAGCCAGGTTCCTGTAGAAATAAGAAGAGCTTTGACAGGCATCATCTATATATCCTAGTCCAGTATTAGCTAGTCCATCGGTGCAGATTATCACCTGCAAAGGGAAAAGTGGAATCAAAATAGAACCAGAATTCCTTTAGAAGCACAAGACACCTTGCCCACCCTCTCAGTCATTCCTGTGCACTAACCTCCTTACCTCTGATCTACTCGTTAACAAGTCAGACAGTCACTGAGGACCATGGACCCAGAACACATTCACAAGCATTGTGGGACATGTCTTTGAACCAAAAGGAGCTCTAAGGAATTTCTTTAGCTTTAGGTGTGTTTCATGTCTGAGAGTGAGGGCTGAATGCGCACAGGAAGTGTAAAACTCCACTGGCAGAGAGAGAGACACTGTCAGCCACTCAGTCTGCTCGGAACACTTTAAACCAATGAAAGAACTTTGCAGTATTGCTTGAGCTGACCTTTGACCCGGAGTACCTGGACGCCATCGCTATGGATACCAGAGCGGCCGGCCCCAGCGCGGTGGAGCCATGTTCACGCATCCTGTCGTGAAGAAAGAGGTTATGAACTGGTACCAAACCAGTACACATTCAGAGGGATATTCTGACAATTAAAACAAGACACAGAGAAAGGCATGTTCCTAGTCATTGAAAAAGAATAGCATGTTTGTGTTGTGCCCAAGCTGCAATAATACAAGCAAGTAAAACCAATTTGAAAACGTTTAACATTACTGAATGGGCACAGCCCACACCAGCAGTTAATTATTGTGCAATAACTTTTTCCACAAATGACTGGGTGGGCGCTACTTATAACTTGTTATTGCTTCATTTTAAAACATGGTATGGTTATCATAACAGCACATCATCTGTTTCTGAAACCTTTTCAATCTGATATTTACACCTCACTGCACTGCACAGGAAGTGGTGTTTGTCTTTTGAAGCGTGTTTAGCTCATTGGTTAACAGCAGCAGTGTGCAGCTTGGCTCAGACTCACTCC
Source organism: Acipenser oxyrinchus oxyrinchus (assembly GCA_030684275.1). Taxonomy (NCBI): domain Eukaryota; kingdom Metazoa; phylum Chordata; class Actinopteri; order Acipenseriformes; family Acipenseridae; genus Acipenser; species Acipenser oxyrinchus. Next base: position 5,567,094 of record CM060267.1, read on the forward strand.
TGGACTCTGCATCGCAGTGTGTCGACGCTCTCTTCAACACAGCGAGGACAAGTGAACTGCTGGCCCTGTGACTTGAGGAAATCGAAATCCATGAGCTCCCACTCCTTCAGCATCAGAGGGATGCCCGTCCCATCTCCATACACAGTGACCTGCAACCAAGCACACGCAGCTACCATCAGAGAACCTCCACATGACCTCATCACTCCCATCAACCCCCACAAGGTGACCAGCACACACACAGGCTACTTCCACTACAGCTATCTTCAGAGAACCTCCACATGACCTCATCACTCCCATCAACCCCCACAAGGTGACCAGCAGCCCCCATAACAATGCTGTTGAGCAGCATTTTACCTCATCGTTGAAGGTGACGAGTGCAACACGCCCCCGGGGGCAGGTCTCCAGCAGGAAGGTTAGAGATCTCTGAATGGCATCCTGGATACTCTGCGATCACAAAGCCAACAACAACAGCAAATGCATTACTGACTGCTGTCTGGATCGCTGCAAAGCAGGCTTTGTAAAACAAGGGGGTTTCAAAAGGAACAGCTCCTTACCTGAAGTCTTGACACATGGACCGGTTTGGTTATTGCATTCGAACTTTCCACCTAGAGAAATAGATATAATCATGATATGACCACAGCACTGCGTTAGACCCGACATGAGCTCTGTTTGAAAATCTGTCTGCTCTAAATTCCACTTCCCTCAGTCTACCGTGGTCTTTTTTCCACTGCCTGTGTATTGTGTTTCGGGGATAACAGTGGCATTTATTCACTCCTGGGTGGGGGTTAACCTAGTTTAAGGGTGCAGTACTTAGATTGAGCCCCAGTTTAGAAATAGACTTATTGGGGTATTGGCTTTCCGTTACCTCTGCAGTAACGCACATGCTCCCCGAGATATCCACACAGAACACCACCAGCAGATCCTCCAGGTTGACGTAGTCTCCGTCCGCGTCCTCATGCAGGTACAGCACGTCATGGCTGGGCATCAAGGACGCGCTGCTGCTGCTGTCAAACCGGTTGTGCTGGCTGCAGAATTCACATCTCCAGTCCTGAACAAACAGTAAACTGACATCCTTCTCAGGAAATAACACCTTCTCTTTCAACACAGCTTGAGAGAATGTATGTATGTTACATAACACACATACATGATACTCACACTGCCTCCCTGGTCATGGTCAATGTCACTTAGTTGAGACACAGCTGCTGAACACCTCCGACATTGAAGAGGGGGGCTGGATCCTACAGGCACCGCAACTGAACAGGAAATAAGCCCATCAATTACTCAGCAATACCATATTCACATTAATCACATTTTTGAATGTGTCTGACAGTTTAATTCCATCGCTTCAGCAGAGATTCCCCTGGTGCTCTGCTTGTAGTGGAGTTACATTCCAGTGTGCAACTTTATTACAGTGGACTGGCAGTGATACTAATACAGAACAGAGAAAACAGGAATTCAGCAAACACTGCGAGTCCTTCAGCAATTTGACTGGTTCAACCATTGTTATCATGGCAATAGAAGCAGAGTCCATCAGAACATTTTAAGCCATTGTTGAGTTTGTGAAGATATTTTGAAACTGGTCTGTTCCCTATGTATTGTAGTAATGTTGAAATCTGCCACACAATGTATAGAGCATGCCCTGCAGCTTACTGTTTTTCAGATCCACCAGTCTTCCTACATTGACAGAAACCACGTTCACATCCACATTCAAACACCCGGGGCGACGCTGGGAGGCTGCAGGAGGAATCACACAAATAAAAGAAATGGCACCAAGAATTGAGTTTGATTTAGATTTGATCATCTATTTATTGTGATTCACTTTTCACTGCTTGTGCACTCAGCAGGCTAGTGTGGGTGGGGCTCTTCTCCTGGGGTACTCACTGCGTGGGGGCAGGGGGGGAGGGATGCTGGGGTGTGAGGGCGTGGGGCGAGGGTGCGGGCTCCACGACCGCTCCAAACGGCTTTTCTGTCGAGGGGGAATCGGCGGGGGTAGGAGACACTCCTCTGCACCTGTTAATAAAGCACAGTCCTGTCAACCAGACCTGCTAGTGCCTTATCCTCGAGCCCGTGAATGTCTTTCCATGAACTTTATTTGAGTTGGTTTATTTTAAAGAAAAACACACAGCTAAAACAGGTTTGGTCTTTTTGATTGTATTAATGCTAGATACTTAACTCTGCTTATAGAAAGGGAGGCTCTGAGCCCACACTGACATGTGCCTGTGTTTCTATCACTGTGTGCAGGTTGAGTTTCAGAGCAGAGCTGAGCTGGCAAAACATCCAAGATTGTCACGGCTGTCGTATAACATCATTAGCATTGCCACGTTGCCACAAGAATAATTACCATCATTACCACAGAGTGGCCTGTCTGGTCCCTTAGGAATCACAGCGATCCGGTTGTCATAATCATGAGAAGCTCTGGAGAAGAGCCTTTCTGTAGGCTGGCATTGAAGGCTCCTTCTCCCCACTCCTGGCACATCCGAAAATGAAACTGTGGCACATTCGCCTTGTTCTGTATCGTGCAAGAATATAATTAGAACGTATTCAAAATATTTAGCATAAGAGTTTGATTGTTTAATACTTTCATAATAGAATCAACATACAAATACAGCAAAGCAGTTAATGAACTTGATTGACTGACATCTAAAGCTGACTGAGAGATACTAGTTTTCTTACCAGACAATCTAGCCTGGGGTTTAGGCTTCCAATTGCACACAACGTGACTGCAGGCAAATTCCATCCCTCAGTGTGTGTGATTGAGCTGAACAGAGAACCAAGAAACCAACTTGTAATCATGCCAGTACAGTAACACAACAACTCACAAACCAGTACACAAACAGCAACACAAACCAGTGCACACACTGACACAATGCACAAACCAGTACACACACACACCAGTGCGCAAACACTAACACAACACACAAACCAGTGCACACACAGCAACACAAACCAGTGCACACACTAACACAACACTGACACAACGCACAAACCAGTACACACACACACCAGTGCGCAAACACTAACACAACACACAAACCAGTGCACACACAGCAACACAAACCAGTGCACACACTAACACAACACTGACACAACACACAAACCAGTACACACACACACACCAGTGCGCAAACACTAACACAACACTGACACAACACACACACCAGTGCACACACTAACACAACACTGACACAACGCACAAACCAGTACATACACACACCAGTGCGCAAACACTAACACAACACTGACACAACACACACACCAGTGCACACACTAACACAACACTGACACAACGCACAAACCAGTACACACACACACCAGTGCACACACTAACACAACACTGACACAACACACAAACCAGTACACACACCAGTGCGCAAACACTAACACAACACACAAACCAGTGCACACACAACACACAAACCAGTGCACACACTAACATAACAACACAGGTAATTGTATGTAAAAAATAATGTAATTGTATGTAAAAATAATGTGATATCTTGTAACAATTGTAAGTCGCCCTGGATAAGGGCGTCTGCTAAGAAATAAATAATAACACAACCTCAATCAAGTTTTTTTTATGGTTAAATAAATAAAAGTGAAACTGATTACACCCAAATGAGTTATTTCTAGGTAGACAGATAGATGGATATATAGCTAGCTAGCTAGATAGATAGACAGATAGATGGCTAGCTAGATAGATAGACACACATACAGTGTGATACAAGCAGTATCTAACAGGCTTATTGTTAGTGGAGAATGACAAGCACATGAAATGGAGCTGTAGGTCTTACCGATCTGTCGCTCCCCTGGGCTCATGAAGCTTCCTGTGTGCATTCGTACCAGTGAGCCACACGCTCTGTAGCAACACTGTCCTGCTGCTCCAATATGTAGCGATGCCCTTTATGAACATTTACATTTGAAAAACGATTCAGGACAGATAGATATCAATACATATGTATGTATTCCCCACAGCAGTTTCGTGGCTGTGCTCTCAGTGCTGAGACTGATGAGGATGCTGGCAGGACAGCGTGGGTTGAGTGACAGGCAACAGACTGGGCTTCCTTTTCAAAAACATCTCTCTTCCCTCCAGCTGCATCTTCCTTTGGGGGTGGGGGGTGGGTTGATGGGTTAGGGTTTAGGGTGAACTGAGGACCTTAGAATGGACCCTTGCACTGAGCATGCACACTATATTAGTTTTCTAGCTGATTAGCTCAAATGCTCAGTGTGTGAGCTCAAATTTTTCCCATGAGTTTATTGAGATTCTTGAAGGTACTGAGGTGAAAAGCTGCCGCTGTTTGTTGAAGGTTTGTCAGTATTGGGATGGGGTGGGATGGGGGCAGGAGAATTTTTAAATTTATTTGGCAAATGCCTTTATTTTGAAACCCACGCATACATTGGCATTTAATACCACTAAAAAGGTTTGCTGATTTATCTTAATTACTAATCTTTTATGAATTGCTCTAGCTAATCTGCCAGTGACAACAGTACAACAATTACAACACAGCTGATGAAAAACAGCACCTTAAAATGAAAAAGAAATTAACTATGTCCATAGTGTTGCTTATTATTGACAAAATAAATACCTCTAAATTGTTTTAGCTATATATATATATATATATATATATATATATATATATATATATATATATATTCCTATTCCACTAAAATACAAGTCATGAATAATAATAATAATAATAATAATAATAATAATAATAATACAAACAATGTAGTTTATGTGCAATGGCATTGATTTTTACATTGTGTTTATTAAGAAGTAGATATCATAATTGGAATGATGAAAATGGATATACGCTTTTCAATAAACAAAATAATCGGATTAATAATAAATTATAGCCTAAAACATAAACAATCCACCAAAACTATAGTTGTTTATAGAAAGAGAACGAACAGCGCTCGTCATAAACCACCCTGCACCCTGCACCCTGCACCCTGCACCAATGCTGCCACCCCGTGGCCATTAACTGGAATTAATGACATATTAAAACAACTGTTTATACCTTCAACAATCGCTGATTGGAGAAAACATGCTTCGGTAATTTTTGCTAACTGCACATGCGCAGAGCAGAAGAACAGTGGAGGCAGTATTGTAGTGTTTTTCAGGAAAAAAAAACAGTAGACTGATCTGTAGTACTGTGCTGCGTTTGTATTTTTAAAAATGTACATTCAGTTGGAAGGTTTTTTTTCTTTCTTTAACAAATAAATAAATAAATAAATAAATACCGACAACCTCTAATTTTGTCCTAGAGACCTTTCTCCGTGTCTTGTTGCTTTAATTAAATGTAGGTTTTGATGAGTCTTTAATAAAAAACAACAACAACAAAAAACTAAAAGCACAATACACTCAACAACATGCAGACTACGCCCAAGAAAAAACAAAAAACTTATATAGTATTGAAAAAAAACAAGAGGGTTTCTATTAATCCACGATTTTCAGTTTCTACAATCCCTTCTTGATGAAAGGCAGTTACATGTCCAACGACTTTAAAGCCTTATTTGCCGTTTAGAGCTCGACTTCCAACGGCACTATACGGGGAGACAGGGTGGGATCACGACACCGGTACTCGACAAACTTTTGCCACAGAAATATATCGCTCATCTTGTAGGACCCCAGCCCCTTGTTGTTGTGTCGGACTTGCATTGAACCCAAGGAAGACAATTGCGCCTGACTGACCCCTGCTGGCTGTAAAGAGTACTTCGGAAATTACGTAGCCTCGCATGTCAAATCTCGCGACAGTGAAGGACGGACATTTTTTTTCGTGTCTTCCATTGATTGTTGTTTGTGTGCAGTTGGTAGAGTATCAGACCCCCAAAAAATTTCTCTGCGTTTGTTTGGTTTTCTTTTTACACATTTATAGACAATGACCCGGCACGCCGACCACTGACTCTCGAGGTCGGGGTAACTGTCTGTTTAAACGGTCTCGGTGTTCATGGAAATGGTTCCTAGCGAGGAAAATGAGCTCGTATCGAAAGAGGTAAGATTAAAGTGAAAGTGGTAGAGAGAGGCAGCAGGGCCTGGGTCCGTCTTTACGGTAAACAAAACAACGCGTCCAGCCTTCTCGTTTGGAAAGGGCCCGACAGTACAGTCATAACAAAAACAAAATCTATTGAACATGGTGTCTGGCGTCTACTGTTAAAAAAAAAAAAAAAAAAAAAAAAAAAAAAACTAACTCAAATACTACTACACTGAACATAACAAGCAACGACTACGAGAGACAGTGGAGTATTTTGGTTTTACAGATCAATAAAAAGGGTTTTGAATACCAATAGTACAGAAGAACGCTATGGCGATTCTCTGTATGCCCAGCCTTGCGTCATCGGTCAGTGGGAAGAAATATTTTCAGGGGAGGTCTGTTTGTTTTGTGTTGTATTAACTGTGTTCGGTAAACACATAGTTCAGATCATTTTCCCAGTGTTTCTGCTGTGTTGCCAAAGGAAATCTAAGAATACAAGCCGTTTGTTATTGATTGGGTCACTATTTGGATCGTTTGCAGGCGCAGACTCCCAGTAGCGTACTAATGGACCCGTGTACTGTGACACGAAGGCTTTGATTTGATCATGGCTAAAAAAAAT
>CM060267.1:6883684-7036184 GCA_030684275.1 Acipenser oxyrinchus oxyrinchus
ATAGCGAGCAAATCTAATCATATGTATTTTTTGAAGATCGGTGGTGGCGAAACAGTGTTTCGAGAGGGGGGGTTGTAATTGCAGTTTTTTTTTAGTTTAGTCGGTGTAGGCTATTTGAGTGCAAAGAAGCAAGTACGAGTTTAGCAGCAAAAAGCTGAATTTGAAATAACAAGAAAAAGATAACAACGCTTTATCATATTTTAATGTTGTTCCGTTTTTGAACGTTTAATTTTAAAAACTGGGTTGATCCTGCAAGTAAAGGCTGCTGCTGCAGAAGAACGACCGGGTTATATATACGGTACTAGCACGGTTATTTCCCAAAAGAAGACAAGTAGACCGGGGTGCGTTGGCTGGTGAAGCCGAGGACGGATCGCCTGGAGCCAGACTCATCGTTCGTCAGGACGATGGTGCTGGACAAGGAGGAAGGTAGGTGGCTGTGATTCCTGAAACCGGGCGCTTTCATCGGACTGTCAGTCAATGGCTTGTGTTTGTGTTTTTGTACAGATGAATGCATGATCCCGCTCCGGCAGCTGGAAGATGTGCTGTGTTGTATGCTGCATGTGGAATAGCTCTATCCTACTTCAGTAGTTAGCTATGTTATTTGTATTAAAGCGTTTTTTTTGCAGCGGAAGATTTTACTGGCATGCCACAAATATTTGTAGTTAATTCTAACTTTTTTGTCTAACGTTTTGAGATCAAGAACGTGTAATGCTTTATTTCCCCCTAAAAAACATTATACGGTCAGTTTCTACAGTACATACATATCCGTGTCAGCTACCCAACTTCCTATGTTGGTTTCTATTTGACACTTTTTAAATGCAACGCGTTCGATGTTTTTATTAATTGCCTATCTATTCCTGGACCATTCCCTTAAATATACGTGGTGTCACTGTGTTCATCAGTGAAACTGATACAATGAGATGTTATTGTGGCGTATTGCCTTTGAAACTGTTCGGCTGCAGGTTAGTCTCTGGTCGCCAGTAAAGTACAGCCTACACAAATGAGCATGTTCAGAACATGGTTTTCCATTAGTAGTTTCTCTCTCTCTCTCTCTCTCTCTCTCTCTCTCTCTCTCTCTCTCTCTCTCTAAAAAAAAAAAAAGGAAAAAATTAAGATCAGCGTTACAATATATCTCTGAATACGTAGGGTACCGCATAGTCTCTTTTTAATGTGATAGTACGTGTGTATATATATATATATATATATATATATATATATATATATATATATATATATATATATATATATATATATATATATATATATATATATATTTTTATTTAGTTATTTAATTTAAATTAAATTAATATATACATAATGTAAACACTTTGTGCCAATAGTTAGTATCATATTAATCGACACCACATTTAAGGTATAGAAACTACAGTAACCAGTTAAATATTTTCAGTCCATATAATACTTTGTATCTTGGTCTGCAACATACAGTACCAAGAATATATGAAGAATAATTAACTTAATTTAAAAGCTGTGGTAGGAAACGTAACAATACAGGGTACCCCTACCTTTCCCTGAAAAGTTATATTCTCCTTGGTGAAGCCAGAGGTTATGGTTATATATATATATATATATATATATATATATATATATAATGGCTTGCATTTTAGAGCCATTATTTATGTTTCAAAATGGATATTTCATATCTGTTTTAGCTGAGCATCCTTTCACTTATCCATCTAAAAACCAATAAAGGGAATGCCGTAGAAACATAAATTGGTCTGTCTCCCTGAATCCATGCCTTGCTAATGTACCCAGATTAACTCAACTGTAAATTGTCTCCTTTGGATGTCTGTCTTGCTAAAAGTTTCCTATGTGATTCATGATTTGGACTGCTTTTAACAGCTATTGGCTAAGCAATATGGTAAATGTACAAGGTGATGCAAATGGCATTAGTGAGAGAGGATGCACAGGAGCATGTAATGCAGTCAATACTACATTAACTACTGATGCCCAATTACAGAAACAGGGAGAGTGGCTTTTAGGAGCATTAGGACTTGCAGAAGAGCTGAGATCACCTGCTGCTCATTGCCTAAAAGCTTCACCCTTTGCTTGCTGGGTCCGACCGTGCTTTGGTATTTTGGCACAGACATTGAAAGTGTGGCTGGATGCGGTAGTGTCGTAGTCCGACCTTTTGTCTGATTCAGAGAGACGCACTCCTGTTTTAGATTCAGAGGCAAGACCCCCCCCCCCCCTTAAAATGGCTGTAATAATTGCATTTTAACCAAGTAGATGTACAGAAACCTTTAAAATATTCAACAGCCCTTTAACTCGACTTGTTGTCCTGTTTTAAACTGCGTATAATATCAGGCATCACATCTGTACAGCTGCTGATGTGCAAGCTGAGTTTCAGAAGTCTTGTGGATTGCAGAATGTTAAAGTGATGCAGATCTATTTAGAATTCACGGTTTTGACATAAATGAAGGGGAAGCCTACTTGTCGTCTTGTCCAAATCAATTCCTCATCCTTTTATAGTCTGGCACTATTTTAAACACTCTCTTGAAATATCGTATTAGTTATGTGACCTGTCATAAGCCCAGAGTGTGTTGCCAATCTGTCTTTATTGGATTTTAGATACTGTCAAAGTAATAGAAACACTGACAATATGCAATAAAAGTTTTTCAAATACCATCAGTTCTGTATGGTACCTCTGTGTAGCAAAACATACAGTAGGTGGAAAAGCTTCTGGGTAATTCCACTGTACTTGTTTGTCAGGGATGTCTGTCTGAAACATCTATACCAAACCACAAAGTGTATTAATTCTTGTATTCATGTTAAACTCTGCTAGATTTATTACACTTCAACAGTGAGCAAAGACAATGGAATGACTCATCTATCTTAAGCAGGTAGAAGGAACTTGATTGAGTTACAATGTATTATATTTGAAGTGAACTTTCTTGGAGATCAATGCCAGAAGACAGCCTGTTCTTGTACCTTTCTTGCATGTTTAAAACACAACTATGTTAGAGACCTGTTTTGTAAATTAATTAAATCTCCCATTGGGCAGTAGACTGGCATCTTCCTGCCATTCACGGCCATGTTGTCTGCTTCAGAAATGCTGGTTCACAATAAAATTTGATAAGCCCCTTTTAGGATAGTGTGTTTAACATGTGTCAAGATTTTTAAATTTTATATATATATATATATATATATATATATATATATATATATATATATATATATATATATATATATATATATATATATATATATATATATATTGTGTTATCAAACACTGTTCCATAGCAGGGCTTAGTTAAATAATACTGGACATTCTGTCCTGAAATAATGTTCCAGTTATGGATCTTTCAAATTTATTTTTTATTGTATTTATTAGACGCCTTATCCAGGGCTTACTTACAATTGTTACAAGATATCACATTATTTTTACATACAATTACCCATTTATACAGTTGGGTTTTTACTGGAGCAAACTAGGTAAAGTACCTTGCTCAAGGGTACAGCAGCAGTGTCCCCCACCTGGGATTGAACCCACGACCCTCCGGTCAAGAGTCCAGAGCCCTAACCACTACTCCACACTGCTGCCCAAATCTGATGCAACACAAACACGTTGACCTTACTATTCAGATTTGTTACTGTTTTTCAATCAGATTAAGTACCAGAGCCAAATATCGGGTGTGTAACAATTCATCTACTGTAGTATCGAGGTATGTATCATGATATTTCCTCTGGCTAATATTGAGATAGAGGTGTGTGTCATGATACCAAGAGCACTACATAGCAATAGTCCCCCAGATGTTTTTGGAATGATGAATACAACATTTGGTTTGGTATGATGCATGCTACCCCCCGTTTTGAACTTACTTGTTTACAAAAATGACTGTCATTAACAATCATTTTGTTCTTTATTACACATCAAAGTAACCTCTCAAGACCACCATATCCTAACCTGAATATTGTTATCCATCACGTATCATGTCTAAAGTGTATAGTTACACCCCTATCAAATATATGGGAAGCTGTCCACTTTTTAAAAAAAAGTGTGTTTTTTCTGCTGTACATATTTATATTTTCCATAATAAAATGGTATTGTTACCATTGCTCTATAAATTTATGACCCTTTAAGCAGGCTGTCTATTGAAATTTGTACATTCATAAAGCATCTGATTGAAAAGCAATGTCTCAGTTGTAATAAAACTTGGGCTTCAGGCTCTGATTTTTTTATTTTTTTTTTATTTTGAAATAAGAATTGCTTTATTCTTTTTACTCGAGTTACCATGGTAATTCTGTCTTGTAGCAATGTTATATTGATTTAGAAAGTGGACAGTAATATTTCTTATGTTATTTCGTTTCTCCGGGTTGATTTTCTAATTTCCGCTTGGAGATTACTTTTATACATTTCTTTTTCACTTTTCTCTAGCAATGTAATTTTCTTCGCCTTGTATTTGCTATTTTCCAAGCTTATTGGCTTGCTCTTATTTTAAATTAAACTTTTTCAGATTTTCAAATATTGAAATGACATGTGTGTGTTTATTCCAAGGCTTAACACAATATTACAGCTTATTTTAAAGCTTAACATTTGGAACTGAGGGTTTGTGCTTGATATTACTTGTTATAGTAGCTTATACAACATCAACCCTAGTTTTAATTAAGAAACGTTGGGTCCAATTCACAAAAACGTTTGCAATATGACTACATTCATGCACGGATAGAAATAAGACTCCTGTTGCACAACAATTGTTCCAATGCCAGGTTTAATGAGCTTGAGTAGCCATAGTGTATAGGTAACAAGCTCAAATGTGTCTTATTAAACTCCCAGTAAAAACAGAAATGAATCCAATTGCAATGCAACAGGAGTCTTCTATCCAGCCCTGTGATGGCTTTATCGGTTCTCCTAATATATATTTTAATAAATGTGAGGTTCTAACGTATTGTATTCTAACGTTTTTATTTATTTTTTTGCTTCGAGAGATTCTGAAGTTATATTGAGTTACCTGTCCATCCATCTGTCGTGCATTACTATAGGCAAGGTACTGTAGTTCAAGATAAGTGTTAATCTGCATGTGAAACCTGTTTCTGGCAATGCACACAATGAATTACCAAAGCATACTTTCTGTAGAAATCTGATCATATACCACACTGAGCCATATATAAATCCTATAGATTTCAGTGGATCGAAGTTATTTTATTTATTTAGATTACTGTAGCTCTCCCAGTTTATCTTGGATTTCAGAACCTTGCTACAGAAATACCCTAATTTCAGAGTGGTGATTGTTTAGAAATCTGATTCTTGTGCCTCTGATGTGTGGCAATGTTTGTAAAGATAACGTGTGTGATATTTATTTATTTATGTATTTATTATTATTTAAGTCAATATTTAGGCCACAAACTCGCACATTAACTCGTCAAACAACTAAACTGAAATGCCTAAAACTGTTAATGGGTCTCTAGTTGCCAGAAAAGATGTCTTTTCTCAATTTTTTTTTTTTTTTATCAAACAAGCAAAAATCTACTATTCTCCCCACATGGACTGAAGCAAATGAGTGTTTCTTGAACAGATTGGCACTTGCTATTCAAGGTGTATGATTACTAAACTGAAAAATAAATTGCTATTCACTCCAAATTCAGCCTAAGATTTAAACACGTGATTTGGCTCTGTTACTTTAAGAACACCAAGTTGCATGTGAAGTGATGGCCTGTCCCAGTGGAGTTGGTACTGGTAATGGTACCTATGCTCTGCTGAAAGAGGGTTTACAGCTACGTATTGATGATTTTACAGTAGGTGGTTTTTAATTTACTTTCTTTTGGTCTTTTAACTGCCTGCTATTCCCCTGAGTAGCTTCCTACTAGCAGACATGCTGCCACATTCATTGCGAGGTTGAGTTCAGATCCCAACCTGACTGCCAGAGTGGAGTTTGAAGACATACGCCCTCCTGGTGCGGAAAGTAATAAGAAAATAGCGCATCTCTTATTTGTTTTCAGTATTTGGCTGCCTTTGGTGTCACCTCAAAAACTGGTCACAGACAAAAGTACTGGCAAACCGAAAACAAGATATTAGTTGAAGGCTGCATAAATGAGTGCAAAGTTTTAAAATGTTTCAGCTAGTAATCATTGTTAATGAATCATTTATGTGGAGATTGAACACTGCTTAGTAATTGCACAATACATGCAAGTTGAACAAATTGATCTGCCATTGCGCTTATTAACTACCAGAGAAGACCTTGCTGAATTATTTGAGAAACGCTCCCCAGATACATATTTATTAAAGTTGTTTATTTCTACATAAAAGTCCCAGAAGCTTAAGGGTGTGCAATGTGATTACTGACTTCTGTTTTCCAGGAAAGCTAGTACTGAGAGAGTTACTCAGCTGAATTATGAACAAGTAATGCTTTACTGCTAAGATGCACTTTCAATTTGGCCATCCAGCAAGGAGGAAAATATTTAGAAACTAAAAGCACTTTTTAATGTTTTAGAAGCCAGAGTGAACCTGTAGACAAGCGATATACTGATTGCAGAATGCTGCTTGCCCAATAGTCTAAGATCTGTGCCTTTTTTTAATAGAGTGATTTCAGAAAGGCAGGGACACCTTTCTAACTGTAGACCTAATTATGCTGCCATCCTCCCCCTCCTGCTGCTGATAAACAGGTGAAGTGGTAGGGGAGTGAGAGGTGCGATTTTTATTTAAGATCTGAACATGCAAGATATGTTTCATGAAGTTTACATTTTACACTTGGAGTGTAATTAATCAATTATGACTTGGGTGGGTGCAAATATTTATTTCTTAGACTCCCTTACCCAGGGCGACTTGGTCGTAAACAGTAAGAATAATAACAAATACTAATACTTCCATTTTTAGTACTGTTTACATTAAAATTCAAGATTTAAAAAATTTATTTTTATAGAAGTTTTGTAGAAAGAGACGGAGGAGGTCAACTAAAATAACAATAAATTAAAGCTGCTGCATGACTGGCTAGCTGATTAATGGCAAAGCATCAATGCCCTGTTAATTAGAACCAAGTTGCTGGTTTAAGACCAATTTCTCATTGGATGACCCTTGATAAATCAAACCTTGAATATCTAATTTAGAAGGCTCATTCCAGGCTCTTTCTGAAGGGGTTGGGACAGTGGAGAATCGGGGCTAATCAATATCGACCATGAGCTGGACGACAGGATCGCAGCTTGATACATTTTTAAATGGAAGTGACTGCTAGCCACTGTGCAAACAAATTGACTTTTACCCAGGTAGATAATTGGAATCGGTAATTGATCATTCATTTTTCTAGCTTTCTGGATTTAAATTGTATTCAGGCTTTACTGTCGTCGTCGTTCCTGCAAGGATTGCAATGCTGTAAACCAGAACAGAACCGGTGCATTTAACCATTTAGTTTCTAATTGCTGCAGATGTTAATGGTAGTATGGGGAGAGCAGGCTTTTATGACTATTTACATTGTAATATGTACCAAACTACATCAGTGTTCTGTTTTTCATGTTCTGTTTAACTTGGATGTAAAGGTGAGGTGCGGAATAGGTGCTGTGACTTTCCCTTGGCTTCCCATTACATCAATATAGGCTGCATTATACTGCACCTCATGTTTTTCAAGGACTGTTTTTATAATGGGTTTTGAATTTGCATTTATATATATATATATATATATATATATATATATATATATATATATATATATATATATATATATATATATATATATATATATATATATATATAAAAAATTTTCCAACAAACAACTTCCTATAATACATTGTACCCAGCAGGCAGTAAGAAGTGAGAATGTCTGTCTTGCTTTCAAAGCCTAGGGGTCAGAGTGTTTCCACTTTTTGAAGTAGCTACAGTGCCATGCAAAAATAAGAGCACCTGTCTCCAGACATGTGTTTTAAAAAAAGAAGTGTCATGTATTTGCCAGGATGGGGAGGGATTTCATAAATCATTTTATGGCACTTGGAGTGACACATTTCAGACTGGTACATCTCTACCTCATGAATATGTTTAATCCAGGTTAAAGGGTGTGTGTGTGTGTGTTTTTGCATTCTTCCTTTAGATGGCTCAAAGCTGCTGTGACGGTGCTAATGGTTATTTTGTCAAGAACCATGGAATGGCAGCAAACAGATTTCATTTACATTAAAGTGTGTGAGCTTCTTCTTGAAGAGTTTAGTGGATGAATCTCTCCCCCACCCATTCAAATGTTAAAGTGCTTATTTTTTTTATTAACGTTTTAAAACCACATTTACAGAGCTTGAAATACTTGCCCGTTTTGCTACTAAATGAAATAGCTGTTGTCTGCTGTGTGACAACTTTAGTGGCTTGCCATGCAGCTATTTTAATAGATTTCATTTTTGTTTTCTAGTAAATGCTCTTCCATTTGACAGAATATACTGCAAAGGATTAGATTTGCTCATAATAAGAGGGAGGTGTTCTACTGTTTTTTAGAATTTTGCACCTTGAAAACCTTTTTTTGGTTTTCCCTTTTCTCTTGCACCTGGGTTAAACATTTTAAAAGTGTGCACTCTGCTGTTTTCTTACATTGTTTCAGTTTAGGTATAATAATTATAGCAGGGAACGTGGCACCAGATCATGGGGTCAGGACATTTTCAACATTTTGAAGAGAACAGTTAAGGATACAAAGTTGTGCTTCCTCTGGCTTTAGTGGGTCCTGCTTCACTGCTGGTTTATTAGGACTATTAAACTGGAAGCTTTGCTATACTATCTCTGTCTATCTTTCCAATTGGAACAAACAATAAGCATTGTGTTGCTGTATCTTTCCATTATTCATCAAGTTACTGGACACCTCCTGTCACACAGAGGAGAAGCAAGTAATTCAGAAAAGTGTGTGTCATTCCGTCAACTTCAGGCAGTCAAAAACCAGACCAACCAGAGACTACATGAGGATACCAGGTCCACCACCCCCACCCCCACTCCCTTGCTACCATTGCAAGTTTCATAATGCTTTTTGGTGCAGCTACAACAGTCCCCTAATTAAGTTCAGTATTACTTTTCTTAAACCCAATTAGAAATCCGGATTTGCAAATATCAGATGGTGTTACAATATTTGAGTGGGGTCCAAAATGGCTCCTTTCCTTGGCTCAGCAAGTGTAACTGTTAAATTTTTAAAATATTTAGTTTTGAATAGTAGCTGAGTTTCTTTAGATACTCTTGGTAGCCTTGGCAGATGCACCCAGTTCCACCGAGTAAGCCATCTGTTGGATGGGTGGAGAATTTGGAAAATCAATTGTGATGTACAATATTAAATACACCTTGTCCACAATCCTGTAGGCAGGAAGTTGCTGGTGGCCCAAGGTTTACTTTGAGGTAGTAGTGTTTCGTTACCCTCCACTAATCAGTAATGGAAGTGGCTGAAGACTATTCATGACCATGTGCCATGACCTGCCCACTTTATTCTGGGTTAATTTGCTTCACGCCATATGGTTGATTCTTTGGTAAGGGTGAGATTTAATTGTAATTGTGGTGTCGCAGTCCTCTGTGTGAACCAAAAATGTTTTATTGTAGGTACTGCTAGCTTAGTCTGCAGGCAAGCCAGAGAGATAGGCCACTGTGTTCATGAGGCCAAGTAAAGGTGTTCTAGGACAAGTGTCTACATATCATTAGATATGAGAATGTAATAGATGGAGGTAATATATATGTTGATTTGTGCTTCAAGGATCACTGAACTGATATTGCATTGTATAGCTCTTTTATGGAGACTTCCAGCAATGTGCTGGTGTCGGTTCTTCATCCAGAGTTCTGAAGAACGGATTCAAGGTTGCTAGCCTGGGAACATAACCTTTGAATCACGATGTAACGCGTTGTATGAGATGGCCATTCCATGTTGAAGGAGCTACAAAAATTAAGAACATATCTATTGACTACTAATGTGTTTTTGTTTTTAAAGAAATGTTTACTGCCTTCATAGTTGAATAATTGTACTGTAACACTTTAAAACACTCAAGCAGAGCTTTTTTTTTTTTTTTAAACCTTAAATATATCAAGAGTACCACATTGATCTGATTTTGCTGTAAAAATGGAACTTGAAATGGGCTTACATAGAAAAAGGATGCTATCTCTATAATGGAAAGTACATGGTCTGACAGTTCTAAATGCAAAGTTAACTGTACATATTCTAAAAAGATAAGGTCTTTTAAAAAAGATGACAGCCTCCTGTGCTAAGTATTAATGGCAAATGAATTTCTCCGGGAAGATGTTTGGCAAGGTAAAAGGTCTTGCTTTTTAAGAAAAATGCAGTCTCTGTAAAATATGAATCTTTGGAGACAAGAGGTATGGTTTCTGTGAAACTTAATGACACTAGAAGGTCAATGGCACTTGTATCTGTTAAATGGATTTGATTAAGTGGAAGGAGCCACTTCATATGCTATTCCTTTTTATAATGTAACTTTTTGTACTTCAGGGCAATCGCGCAAGGGAAAAATAACAGAAGCTACATGCTTTTAGAAAAGCATTCTAAATGTCTGTCTTTTTCTCTGGTACTTGATGCTGCAGTGAGGCGGCTAAGACCTTGAGCACAGAATTAGTCAATTTTGAAACAATAGTATAATCACAAAGTGTTTGCATGACAATTAATAAAAAGGGTGTTTGTAGTAGTGTCAGATATAGTAACCACAGTACATGAACAATTAGAATGATATACTTTGGAAAAGCTTTTTATTGTTTTTCTACTAAAGATGCATAACGAATATAGAAGCGGGAGGGTGTGGGGTTGGCAGAGGTGTAATGGGGTCTTTGTGCTACTGTATGCCACAGGCCACTGATTGTGGAAGGTTAATCTTGTGCAAGATATTTAGGCACTTGGTGATATCAACTACATTTTGTTTCCTGTTGCCATGTACTGTAATTGTACACAAACGGCTTAATGTTCAGCTAACACTACAGTGGTTAATGAAAGGGTTAAGACGGACTGCTCTTTTGGAAAACTTTGTGTAAAACAAACACATGCATTGTGGGGGTGGGTGCTGGGGGGTGGTGATAAGCCAATTATGAGTGCTTCACAAGAAGTGGAGGGAGCGACCTTTGTGTATAATTAGTTCTCTTATTTAAAGCAAAGATTTTGAATAGAATAACTAATTAGCTGTCATAAATGGCAAATTAAAGATTTTGGTGAGATCCCGTAGGGAATGCAGAACTCTATTCCCTTGCCTGTCTATGCACACGCTGGTGAACTTCTCTCTCTCTCTCTCTCTCTCTCTCTCTCTCTCTCTCTCTCTCTCTCATTAAGCATGTTTTTGGTTTAGTGCAGTCCTGACAAGGGAGCACTGTTGCCGTACCTACAGTGAGAACCTCTAACAAGCCATGAAATGCAGGTAGAATAGACTGCCTTTAGCTACAGTGGCTTCAATTTGAAGCACTTTAGCTTCATTTCCACTGAACAGTGGTATTTATAGTAAGTTTCTGATCCTAATACACTTGCTTCAAGGAGCTTTTTTTTTTTTGTCTTTTTTTTTTTTTTTCCCAGTGAGGAGGTAGGGGAGCCTCCGGGCAAGCAGAACACTAATTGATGGCTTACATCAGGAGCAATGGACCAATTAGCCACCTTTTTTCAGTTAGAAGTAAGAAATCTGATGCCTGAATGCTATTGGAGCTGTTATTCATTTTAAAACCTAAGCTTAAATATAACTAACAAGCTTTTTGTGTTTTTAAAAGGGTATCCCATAACCACAGTGGAGATGGGACAACATTGTTTAACAAAGCTGGATCCAAATAGAGAGAACATTTGAAAGGATGTTAAATTAACAGAGAATGAGAATTGGGTACTGTACAAAATCAACTACTCCTGGTTTTTTGTGGTAGCAAAACATGATAACCAAATGTAATATTTTGCCAGTGAATATGGCAACCAGCGCTCTAAAAACTGAGCAAGTCTTTCATTCTATTGTTGACTTCATCTCTAAGCACTGTCTGCTATACTCTTCCTTGATTTACAATCACCACTTACAGTACTGTGTCTTAGATAAAAATTAAAAAAAAATTCTAAAACAAATGCCTCAAATTAGTTGTAATTAAATGAGTTGAGCTGCAAGGCATGTATATTATAATAAACGCAGAAAACACTGAAGCAATTAAAGAACTTCAGTTTCATTCTAGATATCTAAACTTCACTAACTGGTGTGACAAGGTCTCACACAAGGGGCTTCTGTAAAATAAACAAGCTGCTTTCCTTGGTGAAGATAATGCTGTAAACGGCCAAAAAAAAAGAAATTACCAATGCAAATACATGCATCCAGTTTAAGGCATGCAATACAGTGAAGTTTGTCTAAGAACAACACAGTATTTGTTGCAGAATACAGTATTTGTTGACCCTGTATTTTATACTAAATGTTGTAACTTTACATGTTTTTGTGCAAGATACCTGGCATGGGATAATGATCCAGTTTTTGTCATTGACGCTTTTAAATGCAGTATAAATTAAAGAATAGCTTTTGATTTATGCAATTTGTGTTTGTACTTTTAAAGTACATACTAGGGGGTATCTTCACTTTCTTTAAAGCCAGGGAAATGTACACCATCTAGAAACGGGTATGCCAATTAAATAAAAGTACAAGGCGTACTGTACAGTATGTTGTACTTCTAATCCTTGAACAACAGTGGTGTGTGTGTGTGTTTTTAAGCTTGTGTTTCCAAACCTAGAATAGAACACTAGCAATAGTTTGTTCTATTAAAGGGATCAATACAGTTTGTGAGACAGTCTTAAGAGCTGTTGTCCTGTGCTTTCATCTGTAGCAGACCTGTTATTGCTGAGGAGAGTGGTGTATGAGTGTTGGCAACAGTGGCCTGAGGGTGGCTTTTAGTAGAAACACAAATGTCACCCACAGATAGACTTAGTGTTTAGTGGAGTTATTAAATTGACTTTATTTGTCCTTTTAGGAGGCTAAAAGGCACACTTAAAGTGGAAGCTGTGTGACAGGAGGGCAATTTGCAGGTTGTGTTGCTCCACTTGACTGGTGTTCAAAGAGTAAGCAGCATAATACATAAGCCTCTTTCACACTGGCACTCCTACCTGGGTCCGGAAACGGGATTCTGGCTAACCGGGTCACAATCCCGTGTAGTGTGAAACCATGTACCTGGGTCATACCCGGGTCCCAACGACCCACCTCAGGATGTGGGTCTACGCATTTATAATACACATTAATTACTAGGTTTTTATTTAGATAGATCATTTTATTTTTTGCTCAGGTGGTCTCCATGCATGATTAAAATTGGCCTTCACATGAACTGCTTTTACACATTTTCTTGTGCTAAAAATTAGCCCAGCACACACATTTACAATTCAGCATTTGTTTAATTATTAAAACAATGCTGTTGTATTTGGTAACCAACTACTTTTACATTGTTGACTGCAGGCCTGAACCACACAGTTGGAGTATTGATTCAAGAGTTAAAATGAAGACTGTATCTTGAAGGTCATTTTTGCAAAGTTTGTGGTTTTGAATGCTGCTGCTGCTTTTAAATGTAATAGAATACCTTTTTTATTTGTAGTGTCTATTTTGTTAGCAAAAGTTCACCTTGTTCTGACTTCTTCCAAGATGACCTGTGACCTGTTACACAGACAAAAACACTTCGTGGCTGGATCTGCTTGGCATGAACTCGCACATTTGAAATTCTTTCACAAACGTTCCTTGCTTTTAATTTAACGTTGCTTCTGCAAAGTGAAAACAAAGATTTTTTTTTTCCTTTCCTCTTTAACAGCACTTACATTCAAGCAGATAGGCTTCAAAAGAATGCTTTTATCAACAGCACTTTAATGGTATGCTGTGTTTTAGTAAGTACAACGTACCTTATGGCAACTGAAAACGACAGAACACAATGTTGAATGGCAATGCAAATGGATTCTTTACAAACTTGGGGAAAGAAAGCATATGGAGAATGGAGATTAAGAGGAGTTGCAGTTATGCAGACCAGTAGTTCATTTTCCCTTCTTTTGTTACAGGTGTGCCAATGCTGTCTGTACAGCCCAAAGGGAAACAGAAGGGGTGTGCTGGCTGCAACAGAAAGATCAAGGACCGCTACTTGCTCAAGGCCCTTGACAAATACTGGCATGAGGACTGTCTAAAATGTGCCTGTTGTGACTGCCGCCTTGGAGAGGTCGGGTCCACCCTGTACACAAAAGCAAACCTTATCTTGTGTCGCAGAGATTACTTGAGGTAAGGAACAGAACCGAGACTGTGCACCAGAGTACTTCATAAATAACACGTTTCATAACACCAAATGAAGTGCTGGAATTTTGCAGTTTTTAATCCGTGGATTGAGATGCAAGTTTGCTTGGACAGTTAGTAAATCTTAACTTGGACGTCAAAATAATGCTTTCTGGTCACTACAAAAAGACAATGTTGCCCTTAAGAAGGTACAGAGAAGGGAAACTAGAGAAATCCCACTAAATGCTTTGTGTGAGTGAACTACAGGTTAAATACTGAAATGTCTTCGATTTGTAGAAAGGGAAGGTGTGCTAGTTTATGTTCAGGGCTATGATTTCTGCTGCCCAACACTTGGTGAGTAATGTTTGAAGCTTAAATAACTTGTCAATGTTACAGAATATCAGTACTGTTAAACTTGTAAGTTCTTAAGAATTAATAAACTTAAATTGCACAAGTTCCCAGAATTACCAGCCTGCCCATAAATAGCTTCACACCTGCCAAATGGAAAATTCCAGTTTGGGAGACTTGTGCATGTTCCGTTATGATAAACCAAACTGCTTCTCCAAATCCAATTTGACAGTATTTTTTAAAATGTTGTTTGGTATATTAGTTTTTAAACCTCAGGTTTACGTGTGACATACTGTAAGCACACACCCACAAAAGGATTGGCAAGGATGCAAGCAGCTATCTTTTTAACATGCACATTTTAGTAACCTACTCCTGTACTGAATAGTAATGCTTAGATTGTAATCATTTTACTACCAGGGGCAACCACAGAGACTTATTCATGTTCTCTCTTTCCATATGTGCTATTGTAATAGAAACTGCTTTTGGTGTAGTGCTGGTCTAATGCAACTCCATGCAGGCTGACTAGTTGCTTCCTGGGCAGCATGGTGTCTATCCCCAGTGTTTCAAGTGGTTCCTTTCTCCTTTTTGGCCATCTGTTTGCTAAATTATTTCCTGGGCGTTAAGACCTGCTCCCAGGGGCTTCCCACTGAGCTCCTACTATTTCTCTCCCAGACTGGCCCCTTGGGTCCCATGGCCAGATGCTACAGTCTCCAACCTCTGCTTGTCCATTTAGTTGTGCAGCCCTATACGTGAAATAGTTTTAGCAGCATGGCAAGTGCTGACTTAATAACTGGGACAAGATGTCAAAAGGATAAATTGACATCTAGCCCATTTCACTCAAATGTTAATGCTGTTAAGATAGTCGGACGCTCCAAGTGTGTCTGTCCTTGCACAGTGCAGGTGCCGGGACAAGATGATATACAACATAGATATTTATACAGTCATTATTGACAATGTATTAGGAGACTGCATTTGCTGCAATTAAATGTTCTAAAAGGATGATCCGTCTCAATTGTGGTCACAGCTGAGGGCCAAAATCTAGCATTTTTGAAGTTCCACGATTGCCATAAAGCTTGCCTTATGGCAAAGCCTGAACAAAAGAGTAAAGCTGTAGTTTCTTCAAAAGCAGACCTCCGAGTGCTGGATTGAAAGGGCTTCTTCTAGAGCTGCTCTATTTCTAAAGGTCTTTTACTGAAGTCTTAAATTCTATATCGCCCTTTTTTGCTTCTGTTTCTAGATGAATGAGAAAGGAGAAACTTTCCCTCCTAAGAAGCAATTGCTGCAGCTGTTCTTAAAAATACATTTTATGCTTGGACATGGGGCTTTTAATCTTGGTAGTTATCTTTTAATCGACTAATCCGAGCATTTGAATGATTTGATTAATCGCTTGTCTTTTTAAGCCCCATTCAATACAGAATTGAATTTGTCTATCCCAAACGTATACTAACTCTTGCACTCTAGCGTTAAAATTACCAAGACACAAACCAGTATTTCAATAAATGCATTTATTTAGTGTTTCATTTAAATTTAACTTGTGTGTGTTGGTGTTTTTTTTTGTTGTTGATATTTTAATTGGTTTAAACCCTCTAGTTTTATATACACTTGTTCTTGGAAAGTCCCATCGGGGTGTTTTTTAAAAGGAGTTTTAGTGCTCATAGTAGCAAGTGGTTTGGTTTCTATATTCTCGGGAGTGTTGGGCCATCCTAACTTGTTTCAAATTCACTGTTTTTATTCAGGGGCCATGTGTCTCCTCACCTTTTTTAAAAGCTCTTTACAGTGTTTTGGCTGTTCATTAAATTCAGAAGAATGGATGAAATATACCTATTTGGAGAACTGCCATATGCACATTAGTTATGAGTGGCTATATGCCACCGTGGTGTGTGGTTTGTTTTTTTTTGTTGTCCTTTTAGAAACATAACAATGAGAATTCTCACATTCCACAGACGGTGAATGTTGCCCAGACATCACTGTTCAGTCCCTGAATCCACTTGACACTATTTCATTTAATAAAAAGCTGGAGTTTATTAGTATTTTGCTATTCTGTTTCATAACTGCACAGAACAATAAACTAATTGGCTGTTTTTTATACTGCTGGGCTTTGGATTTTGTGACCTAATGCTGCATACTTGTCAGGGGTGAATAACCAGTTATGCTTTTGATTGCTAGGACTGCAGGCCTGAATTGGTTTGATCTTGTAGTTATTAAACGGATCAGATTAGTCATTCACTTATCAAAGCCAAGAAATTATAATTGAAATTAAAAACGAGCACTTTGTATAGTAATACATTTTTAAAAACCCACTGCAAATACTAGAACGGCTGACTTATGAAACAGGATTGTTCAGTTAAAGACAACATGATGATGATTATTATTTATTTATTTTATCTGGTTTTTGTGGTGTGACTCGGATGCCTTTTAATTAAATGCTGTTACAATTTTCAATTGGTATGCCCAGACGCTGGAGCAGTGTAAAACTTTGACAAATTCAAGACCTTTTTTTTTTTTTTTTTTTTTTTTTTAAACCATACATAAACACGGAGAACTATGACAAACTAAGACAACACATGTTGGTTAATATTCAGTGTTCAGACTTGATTCAAATGTCTTGTGTTGCTCTGAAACGGTACTGTGTCACCTTTGTAAACTACATTTAAACAAAGTTTACCATTTAAGTTGCCTTTCTAATCGCGGCATTCCTTCTGGTTTTTTTTTTTCTCCTCCAGAGTTCAAGACACTTTTTTATCTGACTTTTGTAATTTAACAAACCCACAAGTTTGTGTGTATAGTGAGGAGAAATGAATCCTCAGTAGGTCTTTAAGATGGAACGATCAAGCTTCTTAACAAAAACCAACAAAGGCAGGGAGGTGAAGGAAGCATTGGAGTGTCTGAAGTTGCTCAGGCTGTTTGTTCAAACAGTCTACTGGACATCTGTCTTGGCTAATCCATACCTTCCCTTTTTTATATAGAATTAGTTTAGCTGTGGGAGAAAGTGGTGGAGGTTTTTGAATGCAAATTGTGTTGGGGTTTCATATTACTTTTACTTTTGTGTGAACTGGTGTGATGGGATGTTTCTAGATGATATGGGGAAAGACATTCGCTCTTTTGAAAAAATAACTTTAAGGTAATGACCATTTAGAAAAGAAGAAATGTTTTATGGACAGTCCTAGTTACTTTCCAGTACAATCTTGATGATTTTACCTGTCTGTACTTCAAAGGGGTATTTGGGTCATGTTTTGATATTTGTGGCAGCAGTATGGAGTAGTGGTTAGGGCTCTGGACTCTTGACCAGAGGGTTGTGGGTTCAATCCCAGGTGGGTACACTGCTGCTATACCCTTGAGCAAGGTACTTTACCAAGATTGCTCAATTAAAAACCCAACTGTATAAATGGGTAATTGTATGTAAAAAATAACGTGATATCTTGTAATAACTGTAAGTCGCCCTGGATAAGGGCGTCTGCTAAGAAATAAATAATAATAATAATAATAATAATAATAATTTTATTGCATGAAGGTAGCACCAGTAAATCTATTGTTGTGGCTACTTGGGCTAAAGGATTTGCCTCTATGTACAGTAAGGCAGGACCTTGTCATACGATATCCTGTTCAAGTATAGTTCAGCCCAAGCATGTAATGTCTATCCTTTTGAAATCAAAAGCTTTTTTGTTCTCTTACTAAAAGTAAATGGACTGATCACTTTGAAATTGATAAGCTGCCCCAGATATATGCAGCAGACCCACTAGCGCTAATCCATTAAAAAAAGAAAAAAAAAAAAACAATGTCCCCATCCCTCGGGCTGTTTAACTGATTTGATTAACCTTCTGGTCTACTCTCCATGCTCTGAACAGAATATTCAAACAACTGGAACCTGGTGCCTTGTTTGAAATCTGAAACCAGAAGTGGTACAAAAAGCTGATGTTGCTTGAAGTAGGTCATGAGGTAAAGCTAGAAGAATGATGTAGAAGGCATTAATTGTTCGACTTTGTAGAACAGGGTGGCGGATTGGTTAACAATTTAACATAACAGGTGTACCACAGCCTACTCTTTGGATACATTTTTTAGGTGGCTTCTAGACAATTTCTTTCAGGCTGTGCAAGTTGTAAGATTCATTGAAATCCTTATCACACTTTTGCCCTGGGTTTTTTGTATTAACAAAATGAGTAATGAGCTTCCTTTTTTATTTATTTTTCAGTTAAATTAAACTGACAGGAAGCAGGCTGTTGGTTATGCAAAACAAATGGCTGATTTGTAGCTTTGCGCCTTTTTCTATATTTTTTTTGTAATATGCATGACATTCCAACACGCAATGTCGTAACCTTTTTAAATACTGTCACTTTTTTTGCCAACATCTTTTGAAGGTATAAATCAGTACCTCCCACTAACAGTGAAAGTTTCCATTAGGAGAGATTTAGAGACCTTTTTACTGTGGAGTTGTTTTTTTTTCCCCGCCCCCATTGTAGTAACTTTTACTGTATCTCTATATGCTGTGTGCTTTTTAACTTGCTTCTCCTGGGAAAGTCAAAACATCTTCCCGTTTTTTTGTTTTGCATCTGATTGGTCAATGCTTGCTTTGCTTAGGTCTTCCCTTTTTTATGTAAAAGTGTGTGTGTTATTTTTTTCCTGTAAGTGTGGCAGTGATGGAAAGTGCACAAGGTATAATCGGGGGAGCAACTTTACAATTTGGAAGAATTAAACAAGACAGAGGAACTTCTGGTACATGTCAAGACTCTTTGACTTGAAAATAGGTCAGGTATGCATTTTAAAATCTCCTGGTCCTTATAATTATCATTCTCCCCAATACACTACTGTATTTCATACACATTGAATGCTGTTTGTCAGCGTT
This sequence comes from Acipenser oxyrinchus oxyrinchus, assembly GCA_030684275.1. Taxonomy (NCBI): domain Eukaryota; kingdom Metazoa; phylum Chordata; class Actinopteri; order Acipenseriformes; family Acipenseridae; genus Acipenser; species Acipenser oxyrinchus. The sequence continues at coordinate 6,903,006 of CM060267.1, forward strand.
CTTTAGAATTGTAGTATTAAGTTCCACAAAGAGTTTATCCTTTTAGACAAAACATTTCTGTAAGCCTCTTCTGTGTATCTTCAAACTAAACAAGGTGGCATGGGGGGGATGTAAATCCGAAGCAGAGTTCTTGCAGGGAAGCAAGGAAAGAGATTTGTACTAAGACTGTTTGTGACCTTGATCATTCTTATCTAATAAGCTTAGAGAAACCAAATGTGCCTTCTCTATTCAGTACGCACATTGGAAACCACCTATGGCGTTCATCTTCAAGGTTATATTCCTACTTTCCCAGAATTTGTGTTTCTTTTGAAAAAGAAATGGTATCCTTGATTTTGACGAATCTTTTGAACTTTCGTTGCATTATAGAACAGAGCCTCCTGTGTAAAGAGAAAAAAGCCTGCTGGATTTGGCTCAATCCAAGTCTCATTAGTTACAATGGTTAAAGAAATCTTACCAGTTAATTTGGTTGTTTTAGACCTATTTCCCTTTACCATGTGCTAGGAGAAACTCTTTGAAGAGGGGGATTAGAACCGTGTGATCACTTTAATTGGATCATTAGCAAATAATTAGTATCTACATTGGTCCTCTTCTGCCAAGATAGATTTGTGTGTTTGATGTGTTTGCAGACTTGCTGAACTCCTTTTGCAAGACATTGGCTCCAAGAATCCTTTATTAGGATCAACTAGTTTACAATTTTAAAATGTTTCCCCTTTCTTTCCAGGCTCTTTGGTACCACTGGGAACTGTGCAGCCTGCAGTAAGCTGATCCCAGCCTTTGAAATGGTGATGAGAGCCAGAGATAATGTTTACCATTTGGACTGTTTTGCCTGTCAGCTTTGTAACCAGAGGTAAGGCGAAACAAAGATGTTGCATTACAGCTCTTGACGTGACCTTTTTGCCACCACAGACCAACTTGATGCAGTTTCAGGGTTTTTGTTTAACAAACCAGATCATCCTCATCACCCATTTAACATGTTTGCTTCAAAAACTTTTTTTGATCAAAATTCTTTTGAGCCGAGTATTTGTTTGTCTGCGACGATGTGCTGTGGTGCTATTTTAATAAATAAAATCAAGTGAAATCTTCAGTGTTATTGCAGCAGTACAGATTTCACTAGGGTTGCCACTTCTGAGGATCAAAAATCCACTAGGTAACCTTGATAATACTACCACTATACTACTGACCACAAATTTTAATGTTGCCCGTCTATTGCAGTGATATTGTATCTTCATTAATCTAAATTCCTTAATTGACAGTACTTGCATTGCAGCATGGCTGTAGTGATCTACATAGAAGTGGAAGCATAAGATTATAAACGTGAGCTTTGTGTCCCGGGAACGCATATTGAAATACCGGGACATTTTCCTCAAAATCGGCATGAGCCAAAGAAAACGGGAACAGGTGGCAACTGTAGATATCACAGACAAACAAATACCATTATTCAGTGTGTTTTTATTTTATTTATTTATTTTTAAACTAGCTGTATTTGCAGTTGCAGAGAATTTAACTACCCTGTTCTAGACGCACTTTTTTTTTTTTTTTTTTTTAAAACCCTGACAATGTTCTTGCCTTGGTTTTGCTTGTGACTCGTCCCTGGTTTCTGAACTTGGAAACATAAATAAATAATATTTATTTATTTATTTATGTTTTAAATAATCAAACTAATGTGGCTGACAAAAGTGGTAAAGGGTGCCACAGCAAAGAATTATTCAGCCTGCTGTGCAAATAACATCCACAGCTATCGTGTTTGCGCATGTAGGCCGAGCGTTGTTTCAAAGTAATGCTGTAAATCAGTCGCTTATTAGGCCAATGACTAGGCCCCAGCTGGAAAACAGTCTTACAACAGCTAATTAAGTCACTGTTGCCTTTTTTTTAAAAAAAATTTTTTAAATAGTATACATTGACAATGAAATGAGGAACGAAGTTCAGAGAACTTGAGATTTGAATTAAAATAAAGCTCAAATATTCAACACTGTTGGGATGTGCAGATAATACAGCTACCCAGATTAAAAATGTGATTGTATCTGCTACAGAAGCTTGACTAATGGCACTCCATATAACACCTTCTATACACTAAGCCAGACGCTAGTAGTGGTTTAAGATTTTGAAACCCACTACATTACAGGGGCTATGAAGCCTTAATATCAGTCAATAGCCTGAGGGTACACCACCTCGGTGTGCCAAACATGAGCGGAATGGAATGAAAAGGCTGCTTTGAGCTGGCGACACTGCTTCTGCACAGAGTACCCAGCAACCCCCTGTCACGCTGTGTAATTGAAATCTGGAATCTCTACGCATCGCAAGGGTGAGCTCTGTCCTCAAGTTGGCTGGGGCTGTGATGTAAGCTTGTAATTTGTGGAGGAAAAAGGTCAGCACCAGCAGTACTAGTGTGTTGAGCAACAGAACACAATGTGCTACCCTTCCCCAGTGATGTATGACTGCATTATCTTTTACTGGCATAATGCATATCTGCACATAATTATGTTGAGCAGCCCTCGGAAAGCAGTTACTGACTGATCCTAAACCTTACTGAAATAGACATGGTTTTAGTACGCATCTTATTGTCTCCCCGTCTTAGTTACAGTTTTAACAATACTGGGGGGGATTTGGAATTTTAATTGCAGAGTATTGTGCTTTTCATCAGATTTGTAATGAGATTTCATTTTTTTTCTGCCACCTTGCAGGTTTTGTGTAGGAGACAAATTCTTCCTAAAGAACAACATGATCCTTTGTCAGATGGACTATGAGGAGGGGCAACTGAATGGAAGCTTCGAAACACAAGTTCAGTAGCCGGAGCCCCTTCCCACGTGCTGAAGCATTACTGGATAGATGTTCTGCTGCACTCCAAGTGAGGAGCGTCTGTCTGCTTGCCTGCAATACTTTTGAATCCATATTGGTCCAGAAGGGACTGTATTGTACATGTACGTTTTTTTTGGTTGTTTTTTGTTCCCAACCCCCAACAATAAGCAGTTAGACGTTAGATGTACAGTTGTGCCTGCTTAGCTGAGCACTGCATTGCCTCTATGTTTGTGATTTATTTTTGTTCTTTCCCTTTTTGGGTAGGGTTCCTGGGAGGGTCTGTACAGTCTGTTTTTCTGTATATAAACTGGAACATTTATTTTATGAAAATGTAATGCAATTTTATTACTAGTGTGAATTAAAGATTCTTAAATGTTTCCTGGGTTTTGACACTTATTTTGTTAATGCAATGTTTTATAATATAGACAAATAAAAATTATTGCAGGTGTGCTACCTTTGGCAGTAAGTAAGGTCTCTGTACAGTGCCCAGGAAGAAATGGTGGATTTTAAAGAACTCTTTATTTTTCAATTTGTTTTGGCCCTACAGAATCTTTTGTTGTCCCATTCTTTTTATTTGAGCAGTTGGGGGGGCAATACCATTTCTATTCACACAGACACCCTTCCTTCCAGCCTCTTGCTGTTTGTGCTTTCCACATGGAGCAATGTTCCACATGGAGCAATGTTTCAACATCGGCCCAAGACCACATCTCCTCCCTGTTTGGTCTCGGGTTGGGAGTTTTGAAATGAACTGGACTTGTTTTATATAAACGCTCCTGAAGCAATCGGGTTCCAAAAGTAACTGACTACGACTGCAACACTAACACAGTTGTCAATGGCAAGCAAAAAAAAAAAAAAAAATTTAAAAATAATGTAGCTGAGCTGGAGCACAATGTCAGTATGGTTAGCCAGTGTGCCTTCATCGTCGCCAAGACAATTCTCTACAAGCAATTTGATTGAAAACTCACATGCCCACACAGTACATGTTTGTATTTTGTGTACTACATTTTTAGCAGTCATATTCTCAAATTGCTAATTCGGATTGCTGTGTGGTGTGTGTGTGGTGTTTTTTTTTTTCTTCTATACAATTCCTCCCTCCTCCCTTGCTGCCCTCTTGGCTTCTTTGCTGGCTAATTATCTTTTCCATGGTCACTGCATTCATTATGTGAAGAAAATGTTCGCACTGAATAATTTGAATTGTTCAGCAGGCATACTTTAGAAGGCCACAAATTCCTCAATCTAATAAAAACGTTATCTTGTTTGCTTAACGTAGCTAACACTTTTTCATGGTCAGAATTAGTCGCTGTGTACTTGTGGCGAATGAGGCTGATTATAAGGCGATTCACAAGGTCACGTGTTGTGGAGGCAACATTCCACCTGCTGTGTAAGTTTGACATTGTCCCTCTCAACACCGTCCTTTAAACCTCATTTGGCTGTGACTGCCAAATGAGGTGCCAGTAATGGTAATGCTTTTGTGTCAAACTTTTGCTCATTTAAACTACTGTAATCTAAGGCAGACCCAGGGTACACATGATGGCATTTGCAATGCCAAGGGTCTAATGCAACAAGTGGTTTTCCAAAATAATGTCCCAGATGTAGACGACCTAAATATACTTGGTATCTTGATAGCCCTATTAATGCATAGTTGGAATTGCAGCAAATAAGTGAAATTGTTGACCTTTAACTTGCGTATTGCAAATTGTTACAGAGAGACCATCTTTCTGCTGCCAATTGTGTCAACGGTCAAACTGCCGCCCAGCCTGTCGCCCCACACTGGCTGCGTGATGTCAATTAAATAAATTTGTACATTGAGGCAAGGCCAGACCCATATTAAGTCAGATGTCAGGTGAACTCTTGGTATATATTTGGTTTTATCACAAGTGTTGTCTGTACTGACTGGCCAATGAAGTAAGTGACGTGTGCCAGGGATTTTTCCTCCTCTCGAACTTCAATTTCTGACCTTCATTATTTTGCCTGAGGAAAGAAAGATTGTATCTGGTTCAAAATCCTACCGCTTGTAAGGCCTGTCGTATGACACAATTTCATGAGTACATTTTCAGAGAGTCAAAGGAAAGGCCAGGAACAGAGCAAAATATGTTTCCCCTCAAAGATGCAATTTCATACTTGCAACCTTTTGATTCACGGAAGACTGAATATTAATTGGGCATGTGTTAAAGTAAAACAACACACCTGTGTTACACTACATCTGATCATAATATATTACTGAGCTCTATAGATATATATATATATATATACATGCTAGTTAAGGTCTGTGGCCCAACATTAAAGGAAATATTAATGCCACTTCCATTTTCCAATCTTCCTCCTGGCGTGGGTGAACAAAGAAAAATATAATCCTGCTTGAAATATGTCATGTGCATTCATTTTTTGTCATCCTGCAGTTCTGGCAGCCACCAGTGTACTCTTCTTAATGGAGAATTTCCATTCAGAACCAGAAATCTGGATTAGTTGAAATGACTGATACATTGAATTTGTATCTACATTCACGTCAAAAGCTGACTATTTCTTTAATCACTTTTATGGTATATAATAAATATTGCAGTCATATTATGAATTTATATCAGAGAATGTAGCATGGATTGTGCCCGGATTCTAGTAATGAAAATGACAAAGGTGTGTGTGTGTGATATATATATATTTAGTTTTAATTTATATAAATGCCTATAAACTTTCCCAAACTGCTTTGTTGAGTGGATCCATTTACTTAAACAATGTTTTAAGGTCTGGATGCTGAGCTCAGTTCAATACTCCCTCCCTGCATTGCAAATCACGTTTGACTTTGAAATGCTAATTTTGAAGTTTAGCCAATGTGTGTATGCTGCTTTGAAACATATCCTTTAAGCTGCTGCCAAGCCAGTAAAAGATACAGACCTTTATAATGAAGGATAAATGACTGAAATGAGATTATCTTTTTTTTTTTTTGGTTTTGTCAACCGTAAACAATATTACATATAAGTCTGTTTGCATGTTGCGGCTGCAGACCTCAGAGTTTGAAAGGATCCTCTTGTTGATTTATACTGCGAACCTGGAATAGGACTGGGGCAGCACCTGCATGTTTTCGCTAGATGTTAAACGGTGGGTCACAGAAATCCCTGCAATGAGAATCTGGTTCTTCAGCACTGGCTGTGTAAAATGTTCCAGGATTCCAATATACAATCCATTCCTCACCCAGGTTGGAAAGCATTAGGCTGTTTTAAGCAGCACCTATTTTAATTTTATTTTGCAGTGATTAATGATTGTGTGTCATGCTTAATCTTGCACTTTGTCAAATAAGAAAACTATTGTACCAGCTACTGTATTTGTTATTAAATTTGATACCATTACTCATACATTTTATAGGATCAACCTAATCATTTACATAATGATATCAGTATATATATATATATATATATATATATATATATATATATATATATATATATATATATACACACACACATCTCTATCATATTAAAATAAATATTCAATGTTAACTTAAACAATGTCATAACTCACCCTTTGAGAAGCCATAATTCTAAAGCTACATACTGTATCTAAACTTATATGAAATAGCAAAAACTAAACAACTTCATATATATATATATATATATATATATATATATATATATATATATATATATATATATATATATATATATATATATATATATATATATATATATATATATATATATATATATATATATATATATATATACACATACACACACACACAAAAGAAACGCAAGACTCAGGTCGAATGGATTTAATAAAATATTTTAAACATAGGTATCAAACAAAATCACAGAAAATGTGAACAGAAATATAGATCAAAGAATCATACGTTTTCAGTATGAAACGTGACACACTGTCAAAATGAAAACCTTACAAAGTTAGTATCGGTATGACCTCCCTGAGCATTAACACTATCCTGGCAGTGTTGATGCGTAGACCTGATCAGCCTCTGGATAGACTGCTGTGGGATGTTCTGCCACTCTTCCTGTGCAGCTGCAGCCAGGTGGCGAAGGTTGTCTGGTCACAGTTATCTCCTGTGGATGGCACTGGCGATTTAGTCCCACAGATGTCCTACTGGACTCATATCAGCAGAAAAAGCTGGTCACTGCAAGACCTTGACATTGTTTTCTTGAAGTCGTGCAATTGTAATCCTAGCACTGTGCGGTCTTGCATTGTCCTGCTGGAAAATCCACACTTCCAGATTGGCTTGCAGGAACAGAAAAACTGTTGCCTCAAGGACTTCGTCAATGTATTGCTGAGCAGTAAGGTTGCCCTCAATCTGTGTTAAAGGAGATTCCACCCCACATCATCATACTTCCACCGCCCCACCGGTTGGCTTGAACAACGCAACAGTTAGCAGAACACTCACCCCGACATGGTGGGCCGGAGTAGTGACCATCTGCCTTGCAGGTTCCAGAGCCGGTTTCCTGGTTTCTCTGGACTAGTCTGCTGATTGTTGAAGCAGAACATCTCATTCTCCGGGCAACTTCTCATACAGACAGGCCGCCTTCAATCATGCCGATAGCAACTAGACGATCTTTATTACTCAAGTCATGGTCGGATCTTTTGCTGTTCTTGTGTTAATTAAAATCATGTCTTTTTGAATGGCTATTTATACAGATTCTTAAATCAACTCATTTTGGCAATTTTAGTGCCATATGCTTTAACACACCAAACTGGTAGAGAGCTGACCAGGTGACAATAAACCAAACACTATTAACTATGTGTACAAAAGTTAACCCTCCTGTTTCCCGCTCTCTCTCTACAGGTTCTTCTGGGATTCTGTGACACCAACCCTGATGAATGTCCAAGGACCACAACACAGGTAAGGAAGCTTCAATGCGCGTCCACAATAATCTTTATCAAAATAACAACTTACACAATAAAATATAATCCCAACTAAAACTATAAATACAAACATCTATCTAAGATAGCAATTTTTACTAACACAATTGGATTAGGTTAACACTATCTAAAAAACAAGTTAAATTGTGCAAATAAGCAGGGAGGGTCCCAGTACTTAGACTGTGAGAAGAGAGGCCGTAGCACGCAAGGAATACAACCTTATATTCCTTGTGTCCCGGCTTGTAGTCTCACTCCAGGCCAAAAATGGTCCTTGTCCTCTTCGCTATAGATTAGCCCCACACAGACAGGCCCTGTCAAAACCCGGGGCCGGCTCTCCCCGTCCTGAACGCTATCCCGCTGGTCACTGTCCAACTGGGGGTCAGCCCAAAACCCCGGGCCCAGGTACCTGCTGTAACAAGCAAAAAGAACAAAACAAAGCCACTGTCAGTGCAGTTCCCAATTGTATCCCAATTTTGCATTTCTAACAATACTCCAGCAGGTTGTCTTATATACAAACCACCACAATAATTATGTACAATCGGTATGTTATGTGACACACTTCATAATCCCTATATAGTAATAAAAATGGTTTCCAATCACACACTGAACAAGATTATTCTAGCCCTGTGCACTTACCTGCAAGCTAGACAGGGTTCACCACTCAAACAAAAGTACTTCTACTTCGTTGTAACTTCCCTTTATCTCTTTGTCCAACTTTTCTAGGTTCTTCCTGCAGTCTGTTCTTCCAGCAATTTCTCTCATCCGGGTTCGGGTTCGGGTTCGGGTTCGGGTCCTCTGGCAACACAATCTGCCCTGCTCTCTGCCTACACTGTGCAGGCAGCACACCCTTTATAGGACAGTTGGTAATATAATGAGGTAATGGGTAACAGGTGATGCAATTAGGTTCCTCTGAATGTCAATCAGTTCTACCATGTGGTCACCAGTGTACTAATAATAAATACAACAAAATAGTAAACACACCAAGCAAAAACTGAACCTAGTAATATAAAATAATAACAACCAAATAATCACAGCAAAATTATAACAAACAGTGCAAATCAATCAATCAATGAAAAGTGAAAAAGTGCAGTGCTCAATTTGGTCACTTATGACATTAACTCAACTCAAATACCAAACACTGAGCACCTGGTGTTTTTATGAAATCACATGACTTGAGCTCAGTATTTTGTTATCCTAAGGGACAATACTACTCAAACAATCAACAAACCTATCTGCTCACTATTTAAAATGTAAGTAACATTATGTATGTGCCCAATGAGCTACTGATGTAAAACTGTTTCGTTTTCATTGTGCATCAAACACACACACACCTTTTATCAAGGAATACCATTTGTGCCATATAAAAATATATACTGTATATCTAGGTCCTACAGTATCAGCTATTTAGCCTGTTTTAGTTCGTTCATATTCTATTTTTCTATTCTGCACAAGTCATCTCCATGTAGGTAATCATCCTCCATTCCACAAGTTCTCATAGCACACTTCCATGACGGCTCCATATCCATCAACAGGCTTTCTTCAATGAGGCTCTTCCAAAACAGCTAATAATCCAACCTATTAAATAGTCCATGATCATTATGCTGTAAAAGTGATTTGCGTACAATCAATGTATAATTATTTAAAAGTAATTTATAACCCCAACTTCCCCCCACCCCCCAAAAAAAACTTTATGTTTAAAAACAATCTGGATTGTAAGTCAAATTCATTTATACAAGTGCTGACATTGAAGTATTTTTCATATCTGTTGGGAACATTTGTACTATTACGGTTAGAAAATGTAATTATTGTAATCAGCCTTGAGTTCGAGGGCTGTGTTGTAGAAAACAGATCTGAACAATGAAAATGGACCTTGATAATGGAACAGCCTTGAATTCCACTTCATTTATCACACTAATGGATGTTGAGATGACCTCAATCAAAAATTTGTTTTGCAGTTTTCAGCAGAAGACTGGGGCCTTTTATATGTTAAAATAGTTGGTCAGATTAGCTCGTTATGAAACTATCTTGCTAATAACATTGCAGCAAAGGTTGGTGTAAAAATACTTTGGAATGAACCTTTTTTTTCATGGCCCTGGACTTGGCAATAAATTGCTTCTGTAATCAGCTTTTTGAAAATCTTTTTTGCAGCTTGTTCAGTTTATTGTGATTCTTGGAATGCAAAATACAATTGGATTCCATTAGATTCACACTCTTCTTCTAGTAAAAAACAACAACGACCACCATTTTATATATGGTATTGCTTGTATATTTATTTAAACATACTGTATGCAATAACTGATAAGTATGTTTCATAATTAACCACTTCATCACACTATAAGATCACACACATAAAATAATACAGTGTGTGTGTTAGTGAACTTTATAGTGAAGGTGAATGTCCAGCATATATTGCATTGTTTGGTGTAAACCTTTTGTTTTGGCCCTTGTGCCATATTCTTTGTGTCTTTTTGTTTAATAAATGTGTGCTTTTCCACTTTAAACTGCACCTTCAGTCTCTTAGTCTCTAATTCCTGCCGGTAACATCTTGGGCCGTGATGCTACCCTGTCACATGTGGTGTGAGAGTGTGATAGTGCCCCTGGATACTAGAGCAGGACTAACCTCATCCCTGCCAACCTTACATTCCCCCACACACACTATTTACAGCAGTAGCCCTGCCACATACAGTAAAGCCATTGAAAAAACACACACTAAGTTTTATGCCTCAATTTATTTACATTAAAAAAATCCTTAACACAATCAAGCACCAGAACATCACCTGAAAACTGTTGCAGAAATGCTGTACTCGATGGCTCTACTACCAAGCAATGTGATAGCTAAGATAGAGCTTGTTCTGGGTTTACAATGTTCTTCTGATGTGTAAGTCAATATATCATCTTCATTAGACAGGGGTATCTGGACTGCTTCTCTCAAGAACCCCAAACACGGAGATCATTAGGCCCTTTGTGCCTTCTGTTTAGTCTTTTCAGTCGTGTCTAAGTTGCCTGATTTTAATTAAGAAAGGGAGGTTAAGAATATGCAAAAACTGAATTGCATATCACATCATATATGAGAGAGATTTCAGCCCTTGGTATGAAAAGTATCTCAATTCCCTGACTCAGTTTTGGGGAACATTAATATTATTAATAAAAAAGGGCAAGAAGTCATTTAATACACCATCTTCAGGTTATAAATCACTGTTTTTGATGGTTTCCCTTAATGAATTAATTAAAAAGAGGGGATTCTTCCTCTGAAGGCATTGTTATAAAACAGCATCTGCTACATAACCATTTACATGTTTTTCTATTTCCGATAAGACTGCTCTAGCCTAATTGACACAGTAAAAATGTTTTATGAGATTAAAAAAAAGTATATAAAAAAAAACAACAGGTAAATTGTCTACCAATCCTCCTTTGCAGACACTGCAGGTAGGTGGATACATTGTTATAGGTCAAGGGTCTCATATGAAGGTATCAACAGCCCAACTTAAGGTCAGGAGTGGAAAGAGTGACAGCAGGGACAGGCAGAGGGACAACACTAACATGCTACTCAATGGCTAGTGCTATGCACTATGACATCACTGAATTTCCTTTTCCATGTTTTTGGGCTCCTACCCAAATTCATCATTTGAATGCTTCCATTCCACTCCTGCTGCCTTTAGAACCACATCACTCTTTCTAAATGGTCACAGTTTCTTAGATTTCTCATAAAGTACAACATGTTCACCCTAATAACATGCTTTAAACCTGTCCATCTCCAACAGTTCTGAGTTTTTAAAGTGGTTGTTTCAATAAGAGTTGAACGCTCATACAGCTGTGCGCCTTCAAATAAAATTGATTCCAGTAAAAACCTGCCCTGAAACCTATCAGAGCTAAAGGCTTTTAAAGGTCACACACATAATAAGTTCCAGGGGTCTCAGTCCAGTAATGGTCCTTTTCTGTAGTAAGGAATGGGCTGCTATGTAGAAATAATTGAGTAATCTGTGGACCATTCAATTCAATAATCAGCCAGGCTAGTAGCGTTTATGAACTGGTGACTGTTGTTGAATTCAACTGGCAGGGCTCCATACAAAACTAAAGCTTATCTCGCCCTGTCTCAGTGACATTTAGAGCTTACCTGCAAGGCTGAATCTTCCAAGCTAGTTTCAGCATTTCAGCCCAAAAAAAAAATTTCTATATGAAAACCTGCACTGCAGTTGAAGAGTACACTGGTAAGTTCCTTTTTACTTGTCATACCGCGACACATTCATTTTTAATTGGGATTTAATATGGAAATAAGCCACATATCCAATTAGACCTGTATTATAAAGATTGATTCAAATAAAAAAGTATCAATTTACCGCATTACAATCGACCTGAATTAGTAAGCAGTCCTGTTAGTTCAATGAACCCAAATGGATTTTGTAAAAAAACAGTTTTAGAACCATTTAAATACTTTTAAGAATGATCTGCTCCATAGTTTAGTTTTAGGAAATAGTTTTCATGGTTTTTCTTTATTCAAGACAAAAAAACAAAATGTCATCTGTTAAGACTGTTTAAATTGACTCTTAAAAACGGCAGCTTAATTCACCCACGTCGATTAATAATAAAGATCGGATTTCAGAGATGACAAATTAATTAAGCTCATTCAGTCTCCACAAAATGATGCAGTTTTACAAATCATGTAATAAACTTTAGAATCGTATTATTGATGATTATCGCATTCCAAAAAAACTGTTAGTACACATATCTTCTGAGGATGGGGGGAAATTCATTTTTCACTAGAATGCTTATGGAATGATGATATCTGTAATACCTTTGCATCCATTTTTTGTGTGCAAATGAGTTTCCTCCACCTCACTGGTACGTGCAACACAGCAACGCAGGGATGGCCTCTACAGAAGACAAATGTTTACAACGGTACTAAACAATTTCTATCAGCTGATTCTAGGCCTGTTTAGAAACTGAAAAAAAAACTATTATACATGCTACAAAGACAACTAACACTGCCTACTTACACAGAAGTGAAGTCTGTTCTTTCACTGACTTTCATGATCCTGTTCTTAAATATATGTGAGGGTCCCCAAGTGGTTCACCTGATAAAGACAAGAGCGTATGCAGGGTTCTACACTAGAGATTCCACAGGGAGCTGGCCCCCTCCTGGTGCCACACTAACCTTTTCCTCTGGATTGTTGTGGGAACATAATTGGATATTCTAAATTAGGGAGAAAATTGAGTGTATAATTATTTCATAAATAAATAATATGTGGGAACCAAACAAATTCCTTGAACTGCTATAGCTATAAATTAGACTTGAAACAGGTTTTTTTTTTTTGGATGTACATAAAAGGTTTAAATGATTAAAAAAATAATTCATCATTTAACTTAATTAACCCTTTTGCATACTTCCTAATTAATTGTTATTGTTAATTCATTTTTGTACACTGCAGTTATACCACCTTTGAAACACATAGATAGATATACACACACACACACATATAAATAAAAGATAAGAAAAAGTATATCCTTTAGAAAAACCATATATTCTAGTATAGCTTTTGGCTGTATTGCATTGAATTGTATTGTAAAGAAGTCTCCTCTCCTGTCTTACTCCAGTGCTGCCAGACGTGTGTGCTTGTTTTTGATGAGCACTTCATTGTCCACTTGGGACTGAGAAGGGGGTTAAAACTAATTTCACTGGTGACTGAGGCAATACTTGGAATCAAGTTCCCTAAACAGAATAAAATAACTTTAGTAAGCATGTGTGCTACTTTGTTGTTCCAAAGTGAAGATATATTATTATTGTGTGCCAAATTCTGAAACTTTCCTACCTTTTGGTGACAGGCTTTATGAGTCTAATGCAGTTTGTGATATATAGCATAATAACTGGTTCCATGTCTGTAGGGCTTCCCTCTTAATATTGTGTGCCTGGTGTATCAGGCCAAATTATTGTAATGAGCCGAATTTTCCATATAACAGCAATATGAGTTCATTAATTATACTGGTGAAGTAACCTGCAGAAAGGGATGCTTTTATTTTGAAAATTGGATTTTAGACATAAATACAATTAAGTTAATAAAACCTGCAGATAGCTTAAATGAAATAATAATTACATTTTGGTTATCAAAAGGTTATCTTATTACCTTTTTTTCTCTTTGTTTTTGCTTTTGAAGAATAACTCCGTGCTTTGGAATGAGCTTTGCAATAATTCACATTTATGTGTCTAAACAGGGCGATTTAAATTCAAGAGCAGTTGAAATCTGCCATTTCGTGTTATGCAAAAAGACTGAAATGCAGAAGTTTTTGTGTTGTTAGTAATGAGGTTAAACTTTTTGTATTATTATTATTTATTGTTATATGCTGCGTGAATCTCATATCTGCTTCTAGAAAATTAGAGGCTGTATCTCAATGTCAGTAAAAGAATGTTAATAAATAATGATCTACAAATGTTGCAATAATTGCTAACCAGAATCATAGAGCCCTAAAGGCATCTTAAAAAACAAACAAACATAAGCTTAATTTGTGGATCATAAACCAAGAACCAAGTGATTTTATATATATATATATATATATATATATATATATATATATATATATATATATATATATATATATATATATAAATGTGCTGCTCTGTATATCCTGAATTAAAGTAAAAAACAAACAGAAACTAAAGATTTGCATCACAGTGACAGGAGGGCCAGTAGGGACACACTAATATTTTAAAGCCTTGGTTTGGCTCCATATATTTCCAATATATAAAAGTCTTGACTTCACATGAAAGAGTAATATCAATACAACTAATTACAAATCCAAGTGAACTTGCACAAATATCCTATTAATGCAGAGTCAAGGGAACAGTTACAGAAAGCTGGAAATGTACAGTAATATGCAACAAAAAATATCCCGCAATTATAGAGTAAAGATTTTCAAACAGTGCATTTACCGTAATATAAAAAATATATATAAAAAAGAATATTTTGAGAATGTTTGCTTGCTATATAGGGGTTGTGCAGTACGGTGTTTTTGATACATTAGGATGAAAGAGGTGAGCGTTAAAAAATGAATGAAACCCAAGGCAGCTCAGTCATGTGGTTTATAGACAGGCTGCATGTTACAGATGAAACATTACTTTAGACATTTACATTTCACTTTACAATGGCTTTTGCTAGAAGTGCGTCGCCTCTTTTCATGGTTCTGCTAATGGAACTCAACAGCGATATAGCATACCGATTGTCTGTAATGCTGAAGCTGTTAGTATTGCCTGACCTTTAATATACATACCTATTGTGTCACTTACCACAAAAACACAAAGAAAAGTTTCTATACACATAACTGTACAGTGTTGATACTGTGCAACTATGACTATCCCAAAATTCTAGGTGGTGCAAAACTTTTGGTAAAGTAAAAATATCGCAAAAGTCTACTCGTAGCCATAATATTAATAGTCAGTTTTCCGTTAAGTATTTAGAAAACTACAAAGCGGTATATAATTCAATATGTTAACGTAAAATTATTCAGCAGGTTTTGTTCGACTTGAAGTAACATTTGTTAATTCTACAGGGTGATGCAAAACTATTGTCCATAGCTGTACATGAACAAGAAATATAATATACTGAAGACATACAGCTTGATTATCTGACCCACAAAACCATCGTACCTGACATAATCTTGGTTTTTTTTACATGGGCATCTGCCGACACAGTCATTAATTACCCATTGAGTATTTTCAAATTGAAACCACCGTATCTTTATCAATTGATTATCAAGTCTTTCAACCACTCCAGCTTCCACGTCGGAACCTTATGCAAATTATGCAGCTAACCGTATCCCAGTTGATTATTGTTTTGTAATTCAATACTCCTCTCAATGTATGTTATCCCATGTATTTAGAAACAAAATATAGGAGCTGTTTAAAAATATAATTAT
Source organism: Acipenser oxyrinchus oxyrinchus (assembly GCA_030684275.1). Taxonomy (NCBI): domain Eukaryota; kingdom Metazoa; phylum Chordata; class Actinopteri; order Acipenseriformes; family Acipenseridae; genus Acipenser; species Acipenser oxyrinchus. Next base: position 6,918,564 of record CM060267.1, read on the forward strand.
TTTTGGTTTTGTCTTGTTGATGAATTACAAACATATGCAGAAGGAGAAGAAAAAAGAAGGCGGTCCCCGCCCTTCAGAAAACACCTAAATCATTTTCCTGGTTGCCATGGCGCGTGCGCACACACACACACACACACACACACACAAGATGCTGGCAGCTACAAAGTTTCAATTATACAAAGTGCAAAAAATAATTAAAAAAAAAGAATAGCACTTGAAAAAAATTGCCCCGCCAGAAATTGAGTGGAACAATAAATCTGTTAATTACCTCATTAATATTCAGTTGGGGTCAGTGGACTTAACAGAACCTTTTTTTTTTTTTAGAGAGGCCAGGGAAATATTTAACGCACAGCCTTACGTCTGCCTATTCCTATTATCAACTATGTACAGGCAACTCTTATCTAGCCGCCAGATGTCTCAGAACAATGCAGTGTTATTATCAGGCTACTGCAGCGTGTGTGACTTGTAACTGGTGTGTGTCGGAGACAGTGAAGTATAGGTACTGGAGCATTTAGTGTAATTGATATGTGTTTTTTTTTCCTGTATCGTTTAGGCCTGTTTGTTTGCACTGCTGGTATTCATGGCAAAAAAAAGAGTGATTTTCACTGCTGCCATCTTTCCCCCTCCACAGGTCACAGATAACTTGTCAATGCAATATTCTGACCAGCACAAAATGCGTCAAGGCTAAAACCCGACAGTATTCGAGAAAAGAAAGTTCGTCTTTGTAAATATAACCCCACACTTATGGCAAGCCAAATTATCATTTAGAGATATCTCAAATTGCATTTTAAGATATCTTGAAATATTTAGAGATATCTGAAAAACATTTCCAGATATCTCAAATTGAATTCTAGATATCTTTAATTGTGCAGTTTTTAAGATATCTAAAATTAATTTAAAGATATCTGTAAATCAATTTGAGATATGTAAAAATGAAATAAAGATATCTCAAATTGATTTACAGATATCTTTAAATACTATGGAAACCATATGGATTGTGCTAGCATGGCACGCCAAACTGTCATTTAGGGTTTTAAAGATATCTCTAAATCATTTATAGATATCTCTAAATAACTTCCTGTTCATTTAAAGATATCTGTAAATCATTTAAAGATATCTTAAAATAAAGTCCTGTTCATTTAAAGATATCTGTAAATCATTTGAAGATATCTTCAAATAACTTCCTGTTCATTTAGAGATATCTCTAAATCATTTAGAGATATCTCTAAATAACTTCCTGTTCATTTGAAGATATCTTTAAATAGACAGGAAGTCCATTGAAAACATAAAGCATTTTCACAGGAAGTCATTTCGAGATATCTTGAAATAGCTTCCTGTTCATTTGAAGATATCTTCAAATGATTTAGAGATATCTCTAAATGAACAGGAAGTTATTTCGAGATATCTCTAAATGATTTAGAGATATCTCTAAATGAACAGGAAGTTATTTTAAGATATCTTAACATGATTCACAGATATCTTTAAACCCTTCATTTTAAGATATCTCTAAATGACAGTTTGGCGCACCATGCTAGCCAAATCCACATATTATTTAAAGATATCTGTAAATCATTTAAAGATATCTTAAAATAACGTCCTGTTCATTTAAAGATATCTGCAAATCATTTGAAGATATCTTTAAATAACTTCCTGTTCAATTAGAGATATCTGCAAATCATTTAGAGATATCTTCAAATAGCTTCCTGTTCATTTAGAGATATCTCTAAATCATTTAGCGATATCTCTAAATAACTTCCTGTTCATTTGAAGATATCTTTAAATAGACAGGAAGTCCATTGAAAACATAGAGCATTTTCACAGGAAGTCATTTCCAGATATCTCAAAATAGCTTCCTGTTCATTTGAAGATATCTTCAAATGATTTAGAGATATCTCTAAATGAACAGGAAGTTATTTGAAGATATCTTAAAATGTTTTAGAGATATCTTTAAATGAACAGGAAGTTATTTCGAGATATCTCAAAATGATTTAGAGATATCTCTAAATGAACAGGAAGTTATTTGAAGATATCTTCAAATGATTTAGAGATATCTTTAAATGATTTAGAGATATCTTCAAATGAACAGGACATTATTTAGAGATATCCGTAAATGATTTAGAGATATCTGAAAAGTATTTCAAGATATCTCAAAAACATTTAGAGATATCTTAAAATGATTTAAAGATATCTAAAAATGCATTTTAGATATCTCATGTAAATCATTTTGAGATATCTCTAAATGTATTTTAGATATCTTTAAATGATTTAGAGATATCTTTAAATATTTAGAGATATCTTCAAATATTTAGAGATATCTTCAAATATTTAGAGATATCTATAAATGAATTTGAGATATCTCTAAATGATAATTTGGCTTGCCATACACACTCTTACCATTGCCTTCAGCTTAGACACGGGTGTTTTATTCAACAAGTGAGAAAAGTTGACCAGCATGAGAGCAGTCATCAAAATGGGCTTTGACTACCGTCTTTCTTTACTCAGTTACTCTATATGAAGTTACTGGAAAGTACCATAGCTATTCCATTACCAAAAAACGGCGTATGAGTGTGTGTATATATATATATATATGTACTGCACCACACCATGAGCATTTTTTCAAGAAAGACGCAGTAGTTTAACAAAACATAGCTACAGTGGTTGCCCTAACTCTCAGGCGCAGGACAGCGAAGATGGCCCTGGGTATATTTGACAAGTCTGCAAGGTTTTTAAATTGTTCTGGTGGGATACATGGCCATGCTTCAACGATTACCACCTCTGATTTGTTTGGGGAAAATGGGCTGAAGTCTAGACTCCAGAAAGGCCCACACTATAACGATTGTCTTGGACGCAGAAGCTACTAACAGCGGAGTACCTAAGCCCTGGAAGTCAGACATGCAACAGAATACATGTTGGGGATTCTGTTTGCATAACATTTCTTTTTGTCCAACCTGTGAAACATAAAGAGCAAAAATACAGTTTAAAATATTGCTCAAATTATCTTAAAGGTTGTCTCTGTAGACAGATGGTCTAAATGATTTAATCATGTAGTGGTCATTAAAGGAAGGTAGTCATTTTATACAGTAAAGACTGAATACAAATGTGTCTGTATCTTTTCCTTTGTTGCGCATGCAGTTATTGTCTGCCAACATTTTGATGTGGGTACAGCTTTACTGAATTTGAAGCGAGTTAATAATGACAACATTAATACAGTTTCTCTTTGTTCTCCAGCTACCTTTCTTTAATCTTGTCTCAACAGAACAATTCCTACAGAGGAAGGAGGGAAGAGAGACTTCAAAGTGAATATCTACCTTATTTTCTTAAAGAAGACCATTTTAGTGAAGGAATGCAAAGGAAGCATTCTATAAGGAAAATACTGAATACCAATAATGTTTTAGGGATTGATACATTTTATTCACATTTTTGTAAACCCCCTCCCCCAAGTGTTTACAACACAGCAAGCACTCATTGTCCACTACAAATAATCATTTTAATTTGACTTTTAAGAGCAATTCTCTTTTGAAACACCACACTCTGCTGCAATACAGTAGTATTGTGCTGTACAGAATACAATAACACCTCAGAGAGATTGGGCTTTTAGCCACTGTAGTCATGATTCGTTTCTCTAAATCTATATAATTGAATGCTGTATTTGTGTACACAACTTTAACAATTGCTGTAAACTCGCAAATAAAGGACTTCTCCCCACCCACCCCCAGCCATAAAATAACAAAATGTTGCCAATATTATTTATTCACCAGCTGAAGCAGATCATTTTGAGCGATTATCTGATAAATGAAAAGGTCAAAAATAATTTTCCCAGGTTCTGGGTGGCTGAGTAAGCCATTGCCTTTTGCCCTTGGGTGACCAGGGTTTAAATGAAGTTACGCATTTCTGAAAGTGGCTGATCTGTCTGCCTGTGTGTTGGTCTGACTGTCAAAAAATAAACTCAACTTCAAACTCCTTGAGATTATTTTTATTAGTAAGCAGTGGTTGACTATAGTTTTCTCTGTAGTACTGCCTTTGCGTATACAGATGGAAATTATATTATTGTATAGTACTGTGCACATACTGTTCTTATACATTGCTTGAATATATGTTTCTAAGAATGCTTTTATAACAAGCGATACTTGTTGGGTTGTTCGAAAGTGTGTATTTATTCTCACAATGATGAGGCGAACAAAAGACTGTCTGTTAATATATCCATGAGCATAATCAATGGGGAGGTTTACAGAGTTAACCCCCTTAGTTTTGATTTAGGCTGTTCTATTGATTAAACTTGTCTATTTAATTGTAACTGTCATTGCTTTTTTTTTTTTTTTTCCTGTGCTCCAATATTTACAAACAGATTTTCATTTTTCACATACGGTGAAACAGTAAAACACCACAGTGTACTTTTTTCTCTGCTTGAAGTAAAGACTTTATGGATTTGTTTTACGGAGATAAAAGCTGCAGTGTTTGTTCTAAACATGTCTGTGTATTGACACCGTTCTGTGCACACAGCAAGATTGTTTCAAGGAACATTATCCTCTTAGTCGGATATTTGGGACTGTATGCTGGAGGCGAAGGACTAAGAGAGACATAATTTCAAAAAGAAACAGCACTTTGATTTGTTGGAAAGGTAAACCCTGCCAGCAAATATAAGACATTTAATATTTCTGACCTATCTGCAGCCTGTCTGCCAGCTCTTAGAAGATACAATCTAAGATTGGGCCTCGATAGTAAAACTTACAGTACTGCATGTTATTTCTCCTGAAATCGTCTGCACCCCTTTAACACCTATTCCCTGTTATTAACAAGACATGAGGTGAAATGACCTATGAAAGTGAAATAGTTACAGACTACCTAAAAATAAGGCATGCAATCTGAAAACTTTCACTAGTATGCTAATCTACAGGTAACATTTGTGGCATAATTTCATTAGCTATAATTGCTTTAAATGTCTTATAATAATAATAATAATAATAATAATAATAATAATAATAATAATAATAATAATAATAATAATAAAGCTTACTTGTGTTGAATAAAGGAAAGTGTCCCCTATTCATTTAATACTGTATTATTATTATTATTATTATTATTATTATTATTATTATTATTATTATTATTATTATTATTATTATTTAGCAGCAGTCCATTGGGACACACAGTTAAACACTTTATACTTTACTTGCGTGTTTGCCATGTGTTGGCTTTATAGTACACCTCAGAGCTGGATTCAGCCAGGAACATTCAAAAGAGTAAAATAATAATGTAGTTATTGAAGGAGTAAGAAAATGCAATGATAAAATGAATGTTTCTTGAGCATGCAGAACTTCTGCAATACTATGCTTAGTCTAGTTAAGAAATAATTTGTTCAGTCTTTAAATCTGATCTAGTCAAGTTATTGTTGCTGTACAGCAAGCCAACAAACACCAGAGACACCTTGTATTAGACACTACTTAGGGAGCCTCAATGTTCAGTCCCTTTGATGGCCACTTAATTTTGTTTTCACTGTACAATAGTAGGAAACGGTATTTACAACAGCACGGTATGCAGTATTTTGTATTGAATACAGCCCTTTTTTTGGTTTCAATTAAAGTTTGAACTCTGGTACACTGATTGGCAAATCTGCTTCACACCTTGCGTTGAATCTAAACAGGGTGTCCTGTAATCATTATGCATAACAGTTAAATGGGGCCTGTCACTGCGTGCCTCGTCCCGATCATCATCACCACAACATGGCTGGCAACATGCAGACTCTCCTCCCCTCTCTGGCCCAGAGGGAAGCCAGTCGCTAAACCCATCAGCGAGGAAAGCGGTCCCCTGCTGGAGCAATTGGGATTTGAAAACTTAAACATTTCTATAGCACCAATTCCAGCATGACCAGCAGTGCAGGGACTCAAACTGGCTACCTTTTGATCAGGAGGTCAACGCAATAAAAAAAAGAATACTGCTGGACGATACACTAAACTTTTCCTAAAACACTGGTGTCAACACTTCTGTTGCTACACTGACTTTTCTCAAAACTAGTATTTCTGTAAACGACCAAGGTGAAATGGAATATTTCTCATTAAGACTGACAGCTTAGTGTATCATCCATATATATATTACACACAACACACACACATCTGTGAATCCTGTGACTTTGTAGTCATAGAACCGTGTTTTTCTATGATTTCACAATGTCCTAATAACAACTATTTTTGAAATTCCCAAGACCACCCTTATATACAGTGCTTAAGAAATAAAAAGCATGACAATGGCTTACTGGTGATATATTTTCTACACTAGAAGAGCAGCAGCTTTCATTTAGATGCATCCCCACCTTGATTCTTGGGGAGCTTAATGTTATCTTCAATACTAAAACCTCCAAAAACGATTATACTACAAGCCTGTTAGGCCACACTGTCAAATGGAGTGACATACCACCCTTTCAGTTTCCATCAGGCACTTACACTGCTTGACACACAAACGTATTATTTTCCACAGTGAAAAGAATGGTGCCAACTCAAAGCTTACTAATGAAAAGCAGGCACAATCGCATGATGTCAGGTGAGCAGAGGTCCATACAGTCTGAGTTTAAACAGTGAGGCAGTATTATTCCCCATTTTTATGACCTTAATCTAAATACCGTATTACACACAATTGTAGATTCATATTGAATATAAACTAAATGAAAACGCATGACTCATTGTTAATCACTTTATAAAAATAAGATTAACCTAGTACCTTGTTTTTTTTATTTTATTTTGTTTTCACTGCAGGTGCTTTAAGCTAAAAGCAGTTGTTTATGCTATTTTGACAAAATGTTTTAGAGTGTGCCGCGCTACATGAAGTGGCTGAAAACCGGGACTTTTAAAAGATTTTGAGCAAAATGTCGGGACTGTCCCGGCTAAACCAGGACATCTGGTCACCCTATATATACTAGCTGTGTCTTTTATGGAAGTTATGCATTATACTCAGGTTATATTATCCCATATGGTATACCATGGCGGATTTGCGAGGGTAGCATACAAGAAGTGCACATTATCCAAAAGATGTATGCAATATTCTAGAGAAGTAGTGTTACATTCCAAGAATTTCACCCAGTGCAGGTTTTGCTACAAGCTTGTTTAGCCACAGTGCATGGGTAACTCAGCTCAGGTGTGTCTTATTAAACTCATAAAACCTGGAATGGATCAAACTGCTATGCACTTTCCTGCTATTAACTTCTTAGTAAGAATCATGAAAACAAAATAAAACCTGAGCGGCATTTCAACTACAAACCCTCAGTCTCTCTTTCGTCTCTTAGTGGATACCCACACAGTGACAGAACACCCGTTACACCAGCATTTCTGTATGTGTAAGTTACAGCTATGGCCAAAAGTTTTGCATCACCCTATAGAATTAACAATTTTTACTTCATAAACCTGCTGAATAATGTTACGTTAACTTATTGAATTACATACCACTGTAGTTTTCTATAAACGTAATGAAAAACTTAAAAAATGTGACATTTGCGAAATCGAATATGGAATACTGTACTATTATTATGGCTTCCGGTAGACTTTTGCGATAACATTTTGTAGTTTTTTGTCCCAATCCTAAAATTCTAGGTGATGCCAAAAAATGTGGCCATCGCTGTACCTTTCTTACATCATAGCAGTCAAAAAGCCATTAATAATAATTAAAAAAACATGTCTTCTAACTAAATTAAAATGTTTTGTCTCTTTCTATAACTATAAGCATATGAAAACAATGTGGCATTTTTGAAAGAAAAAAAAACATATACTTGGTCATGTGTTTCACAATTCAGACCTTATACCTGCATGCTATACGGTAAATGGTGTTAACTCATTGTTTATGGTTCAAAACATTAAATAACTGCAGGTGTATTCTCCCCTTACTGAAACATGCAACTAGCACAGTTCTAGTTTTAGCTTAACACTTCATTGTTATGCTGTATCTTACAAATGAGCAATGGTAAAGCTTTGAGATCCAAATGTAGCAGTGTAGCCCTTAGGATGTTAACACAGCTTGTAAAGGGAGGCAGTGATGCAAAACTGGTGATATGCACTACATGTTATCACTTACACTAACATGTGTGGTAGAAATGGGCAAATCCCAATCTCATAGCCACAGCTGGGGCCCCTTCGGGGGGTCTCATTGAGATATTCTGGCACCAGTTCTGGAGAAAATCTCAACCCTGTTTCTTTATCCTCTGCGCTGGCGTGCCTGCTAAGGAACTAGGGCAAGTAAACACCGAAGGGAGGCCATTTTGACAGGACAAAAATGTAAATTAGTGTATTAAATACAATCAACACTGTAGCCCCTCCCGGAGGTTATAAAGATGTTCCATCCTGTTAAAAAGATTATCAGTTAATCCAAAATGTGCAGGAACATGAAACAAAAATGTTGAGGTCTTTTCATGTATTTATTTGTTTGCTTATGCATTAATCTGCTGGAACGCCATGTTTTTTTCCTTCATTTTTCTAAGCATGTGTAAATGTTTTTTAACCATTAAATAGGAGCTGAAATTTTCAATGGATACCGTGCAAAAGTATTAATTGTAAAGACCATTATTTGGTGTCCATGAGGCTGCATCAGCTCAGCCACTCCATCCTCGATTTGCATACAAAATGCTTTATTTTGGCAATCAATGAAAGTGCTTCACTGTATTTGTGGCTTATCACATGCTTGCAGGAAATGGATTCCTTAGCCATCTCGTTAAATGCTGTTGATGCATAACAATTTGAAACATGGCACAAGCTGGAATGACATTTAAAGATGCCTTCACTTAATTATATTTTGCAAACATTTGGTTGTTTGTCCTTAGGGATAAAGTGCCTCCACTACAAAGTTAACTTGTTAATAATTCAAAAAGAATCTTTCTTTGCTGAAACACTAATCGTTATCTCCTGCTCATACTGGTTAAGGGCATTCAAGGTGCCTTCTGTAAATGTGGGAATCGTGTTGGTATTCATCTGCTGTACGTTTTAACTTTAAATTGAGAATGCATGCCGTGAACTCTAATATAAACAGGGTTTTTTTGGAGCAGAAGAGCAAAGCAACATTTCTTCATTTCAGTTGTAAAATTGTAAACCATGCAGACTGAACCAAGCAGACTTAGACTTTTGAACCTTTGCAGGGAAATAAGTTAAATACAACCTGAAAATAAAATGTTTTACCTTTTCATTTTCACAAAGCAAAACATTAAGGAAATACTCAAAAACTGAAGCCTATGCACACCATGATGCAATTTAAAAATGCAGTGTCCTATAGTTGTGCTGCTTTCTTTAAAATATAATCCCTACTGTAGGTATATACAAGTGTATCATTACTAAATCTTAAATCAGAACCAAATATTGCTTTCTCCCCTGGTTGGTTAAGCAGCAGGTTGGGGTAACAGTATACTAACTAGCATTTTTTTTTTTTAGGATACTACTAACCTCATCTTTTAGATGTGTTTATTCAGATCTGGTATATCCCACCACTGTGCATTTTCAAGCAAATGTTTGGCTCTTTTTTCAACATATTTGCATGGAAGCCCTGCAATTAAATGCTGGCTATGTGTGAGGAGGAATTATTCAAAGGGATCGTGATGTTGAAGTCACACAACAGAGTGTTAATTCATGTGGAGCTAATCATGAAGCTGGAGTTCAGCGATATCATTGTCCAAAACCTGCCAGGAGGTAAAACATTTTTCAATGTGGCGTACACAATTCTGCTCCAGGTTTGACATGTTGCATGCCGTAATACTCTGTGAAGCAAAACCATTTCACGAATCATACAGTATGCTTTATGTTTTATGTCTCTATTAGTTTCAGCAATTTTTGTTCTGTACATGTGCTACATCACAAATATCCTTGATTTTATAAGCATGCCTCAAAACATTGGAAGCATTAATAAGGCTAATCTTTTCTTCATATAATGGCCATACAACATCAAAGAGCAAGAATACTGAGGTTGCTTTTATCTGCACCACTGGAATATGGGCCTCATTTGCCTTTTCGTTTGCATTGCACAATAAATGCCTGCTGCTTCCAATTCCCATGCCCCCTTTGTCACTTCATAGCATTCAAAGTTAACTAAAATGTAATAAACTGTTGGTTGCTTTTTACAGAATATCCCATCAGATGTTTCAAAACAAACCTATTCTTTATTTACTACTGTACTTGTTTATTCAGACTTACAATCTTACATGCACAATCAAGTTATGTTTTCGACTAGCCACAGCTACAATAAACTGCAGCAACAGTGTTAAGGCTGGTATCCCTTTATTTTTAAATACAGTCACCACTCAGATAACCGTTACCCAGATACACGTCAGTCACATTTTATCGCCATTGTATTAAGAATAAAATCATTCCCCATTATATATATGTAACAAATTAATGCACTTACCCGTCACACACGATTTCCTGTCACCAGTTTTCTGATACAAAGCCCATCTCTTCAATGTTACAATGTATTTGTTTATCCGTCACAGCCCAAGTTTTTTTTTGTTGTTGCTTTTTCTCGCATTCCAAATCAGTCTGTCTTTATTGTGCAGTTACACAGCGCTTCCTCCAATTTCACATGACGAAAATACAGCAAAAACAAAGCGAATGAGGCAAGTTACGGTAATGTAAAAGTTTATCATTAAACAGTTTTAGATACTGTGATGCTTTTTTTTTTTAAAATATGTGATCTTTAGTAGCTTTTGTGCATTTTCATTTGCAAGTGAACTGTGACACTAGGGCCTTATCGAGCACTATATTCTACTGGCTGGTGTTAAAATAGCTGGCACTAACATATTGCCAATCCGAATGTTTTTTTTTTTAAATGTTTGACCCATTTAGAAACTTGCAATCTGACTGCTTTTCAATAGTGTACTGGACCTTGGTCTTCCTGCCATGTTTCAGGATGTTTTGTGAAAATGTACTCAGGTTATTACAGTAATGTCATTAGTGGTAATGGACGACACGTTGATGACAATACTGACTAATTTGTTGGAGTGGCTAATTAAACAGTAGTGGACCTAAACAGTTACATGTTCTCAGAAACCATCAAAACTGACACCTCAGTAAGGCTGAAGAGCAAGCTTCAAGAGTAAAGCCTGCACTTCCCCAGAGGGCGGTCCTTCCAGGGAAGGGTTGAAGGAAACAGCAGAGTGAGGGGTCTTCATGCTCCTATTGCTTTACCTGGTGTAGTATGTGGATAATAAGAGGACCAGAATCATGAATCTAGCACCTTGTAAGTATGTACAGGTGCACTCCACTTACAACGGACTCCAAGGGACAATGGAAATCAGTACTTTATAAACAAAATACGTAGTAAACACACCTTGAAATGCTGTATGTAACTGCGAACATAAGTACCTTAAATATAAACAATACAAAAAAGCTTAACTGCCAAAGAAGGGGAGTTTATTGTTTACACAAAACACGCTCCTGTGGGTCATACAATGTAATAAGTAGTACCATTTTACAAATTTATATTTTCGCTAATGAAATTAACATTGTATATGTTATATGTTTTAAACTGTACAATGGCTGTGCCAACAAAAACTTAGAATAAAAGTAAACAGCAACTGTTTTTCCTGCCCGATGTCACAAATGCCATCGTGACTGCCATTTACTGTCCCGGATGTAACTTATTTGCGCAAAATATCTACGAGTAAACGAGTCAGTTTTAACCAGAGTAATTCCCCATTAAAACCCATGTTGTTTGGCAGGGACGTGCCTCCTCAATACGTTGTAAACGGAACTCCGTTTTAACAGGATCCGTTATAAGTGGAGTGTACCTGTATTACAGATTGTATAGCCTTCAGCTGGGGCTTTTCACTAGCCCCTAACTAGCCTTTGTAAGAACTTTGAAGTTCTTGGCTCTTTGGGTTAGTGATCTAGTCCTGTGAGTCTTTCTGATCCGCGTGCTAGATCCTTTTTGGACAATTGTGCTGATAAAGCCAGGTCGAATATGACTCAATGCTCAGCAGCTGCCCAGTTAGTCAAACAATGCTAAGCTATCTGCAAAGATGAAAGAGCTCCCTGGCCAAAGTGAGAGAGCATGTTGTCGCATCACAAAGAACATCCCAATCCCAATGTACACTTCATATTCTACTGCAAAGTTGTAGATAATAGAATTTGGCCAAAAGTCTATGACACTTTTAATATGAGCTATAATTTCTTTACAATTGATTGGGTTTAAAGCCAGGGTAGCTTTAGACAATTTCAAATTGAATTCCCCTTCCCAATTTACCACGCACACTGATATTAAGCATATGGCAGTAGTCTAATGCTTATCAATGGTAAACAAATAAAATGTTTCAATGTGCCAATCAATTGTCCCATGAACACAAAGGTCTGTACAAATGAAAAAGCCTTAATACATGTAAAATTGTATCTAATATCTTATATTTTCCCAGGTGAAAAGTCTTATATTAAAGTATGTCGTTTTATACATACACATATTAAATACAATTATAAATAAGGTGGGATAAACCCTCACTAGGAAAGAAAGTTGTTTATAAATGACCATAGTGTGCCTGGTTCATAATAAGAAATGTTTTAAATTAACATCCAAATACAGTACTATGACTGCAATAATTTCCCATCTAACACTGTTTTTAATTATTCTATTTATGTGTTTTACATAAATAGGTTAACGTCATCAGGTGCAAGTTTACATTAAAGGTTTCAACACCGTCCAATGCATTCAATTTAAAATCTGTCTAAATTCAAAAGTGCAAACACAGATTTTTTTTTTTCCATTAACAAAAACATTGCTTATATAGTCTTCAATGTAATCTATACCTTGCTGATTACTCTTAAAGGCACTGCAGCTTGAGGAAATCATGATATTATAATGTACACACCGGCCACAAGAGCCTGCACGCCTTTCAAGGACTATATTACAGAGTGCCTCTTGAATGATCAATGCATCTTATTCGTTTTTTTACAATTGGATTTGTTCTCTGAATAAAGACCAAGTAAATTGAGGTTGTATTACATTGCGGTATGTGTTTTATGAGCACTGCTTTGTCTCAATATAACAACAAATCCTAAAAATGTTTTAACAAAACATACCAAAGCCCACGCCTTTAATCGGCCCAACATTTGTTTTATAAATTGGCTGCGTTAGATGAGAAAAAAAAAATACAACATGAGCCTGGTTCGCTACACCTTTGTAAGGAGACATTGTGCAGCAAACCACTTCCATGTACAACCATTTCTATTTCTAACAGCAACTGTGTTCAATGAGGGTGCCTTGATTGCCATACAGTACATGTGAATCCATTGTATCTCAGAACAGTAATTATGTCAATATAATAATTGTTACAGCTGTGTATAATGGTATTTAAAACAGGATTCATTCATCTGACTTTTTACATATCTGCCCTTACTCTGGTCCCACTGCAGTCGGATATGTGACTGTATGAACGAATTACAAACTATTAAATGGGTAAAACATTTAATTACACAGTAATTATATATATATATATATTCATTGCATACGCCTCAAATGTGAAGTTTTGAAAGAAACACGTTATACATGTATTTTTATTTCAAAATTGTCCTCACTCCTTCACTGGCTTCTTTCCTGTCAATAACTAATCAGCTGCTTCCCCTATTAACTGGCATGCTTTCAGCCAACATGCTATGACCCAGAAGAGGTGAAATGACCCAGGGAGTACAGATGCAAACAGATAACCCAAGAATAAGGCACAGCAACCAAGAGTTTCCTTTAACCTAAAGGACTACCCGATATGATGTTTTAAAATGAAAATACACGTGTGCTAGTTCAGACATATGTAGCTAATGGTAGTACAAAATGGCTAAGATTCATGGAATTATTTTGTTAGCTACAATTACTTTAATGCATTTGTTTATTTATAGGTAAGATATTATTTGTATTTTTAGAGGGATGGGGGGGATTCTAAATAGGAAATGTACGGTTTTGGACCATAAAAGAAAATAAATTCACATTATGCAGACATACCATATCATCATGCTATTGTTGACCCCTGCTACTCTGATACACTCCATGCACCTATTATCCTCCATCCAGATGCTGGCAGCTCAAGAATTGTGGTAATACAGTATAATGTAAATGCAGTACCTATTCCCCATGTTTTCCCCAGATAGAAAGCAGTCTGCTTATTCATAGATCATTACAGAAAGAGACATAGAGGGCCATTACTGAAACTTCAGTGGGAAACATAGTTTGCATTACACAATTAGGGAAGGAGCTGTCCGATATGGAAAACCTTTTACTGCATGTTAGGCGACTGAATATGCTTGCTTTTAAAATACACACTTTGTTGCGGTATTATAAAAGAAATCATCCCTTCACCCAGGCATTACATCTCAAGTACCTGGGGATGTTTAACTAATAAGCTATTAAAATGCATCTATTGAGTAGGTGTTAATGATAACTTTGATATCTATTTTCTCCATTTACACATGTTTTCAAGTAAATAATTACAGTCATTTATTGTATGACATGACTTACATAAAGCTTTGTGTCCTTGGCACCATAGAGCCGTTTTTTTTTCTTTCAATTTAAAGTATTGTTTACACTATCCAGTTTTTTTTTTCATTAAAATTATAAATTGAATCATTTAAAAATCTTTGGCTAGCATCCTGTTGCATGGTATTGTTGTGTATCACCATGACAACTTCCAAAAGAATCACAGAGAAAAGGAACCCTCAACTGGTTAACACTGAAAGAACAGTGAAAAAACCATATAAAATGGGTTTAAGGTCTACTCATGTGAATGGATCAAAGCGTTTGAAGTTTGACTGCTATTTTGATTGGACCTGAGCCGTTTAATGAATGTAAAATGGGGTAAAGCTGATGAATGTGTGGTAGATACTATGATACAATCTCATTCTTGCTGGGACACGGTAGAATCAGTTTCTTATAGAATGTTGTGGGATAACAGTAGTCCAACTAAACCCATTGAGTATTGGTCTGGGTACTGTATATTTGGTATGCTACTTTCATAGACCTGACATGATCTGTCACAGATACGAATTGTATTTATCACTGTTGAATTCAAACAGTTTTAGGAAAAAGCACTGTACACAATACAGTATTATTTTACATAAGCACAAATCATATTTTGAGATTTGATATTTGTGTGTTACCTCCCATTAAAATGACAAACTGGGACTCAAAAATCGCGTTGATTTGGTGAATCATGTGTAAACAGACGTAGTTTACTTTGCACTTGCTCAATCCGTAGTGATAAATGTAACTACAGCGTTAAGGTCCCACTTGGGGAAGCCTGAAAATCACTGAGATTATTTTAGCCAAATACTGTGTGGGGCTAAATGTAATTATTGCACTGCCATCTGCTGGAACTACAGAAAGCTGACATATTGTATAATCCAATTTAAGGTACAGTAAAATGTATGGGAAAGTCAAGCATGATCGGGAGCAACATGAAACCAACAGCACAGAGGTATTTGTGGACATTCATGTATACACTATACTGTCCAGTTACACGCGTTACAGTTCATTTAAAATGTTTACAATAAATCGCACATATTCTGGGGTGTATATTGTTCAAGATGACAATATCTCACAGATTCCCCCCTCTTCTGGCAGAGAAATAAATACTTACTGCGATTTTGTTTTGCTCATTCTGAGTTATGTGTATTACCACAGATGAGGTTACAATGTAACCAAGTTGCAGGAATCGATGAGAAAGCGCAGCCATTGTGACAACACATAATGCAAACGTGCAGAAAATGCATGGGTGATTCCCCCTTTCCCTTCATTTTCACTTACCTTAGGTTTCAGACAGACTCCTATAAGAAACTCTGATTCATTATTGAGCATGGCCCCTCTTCACCTGGTGTTTCGACATTAAATGCACTTTTAATTGAAGATCGACTTATCTTAAATATGTTTTCAAATTTGTTCCGAATTTTCTGTGAAATCCTGTTAATTTTTTTGATTTTAAATATCGATATTTGTTTAGTTATCTAGGTTCCCCTTAAATAAACACTTGTGTAAATATATATATATATATATATATATATATATATATATATATATATATATATATATATATATATATATATATATATATATGTTTTTGTTAGTGCAGGTATTACTATGATAAGGAATTATACTATAACATATCTGCTTAAAGGCCCCAAACGTTAAGGTGGGTGCGTTCACGACACGCAGACTTTCGTCATTCTGCACAGAATCGGAGCAAGTAGTCAATGAATTTTCAGAATCTTTTTAGAACCTGCGCAGATTTAGCAAAGTCTGCCTCTCGTTAACGCACCCAGTAATTCACCTCGCCTGCACCTGCTTATTTTGCCGTGCATGTTGCTGGCTAGAGATCACGTGGCTGAGTAACCACATGACTTCCCCAGTTCTGGAAAATACAGGAAGAAAACAAAGAAACGATCAGGAAAGACATTGCCTTTCTTTCTGATTATATGTTTTATGGAAACGATGTCGATGTCTACGTTTCAGAAGGTGACACTCGTCTCCTGTCTCGTTCTCTGTATTTCCCTGCTCCTTCCCAAAATGCTTTTATCCAAGGGGAAGAAGGAAGCAGGACAGCAGGAGGGTAAGGATTCAAATGGCACAATTTCGCCCCATTCATTGTCTCCCTCAATATTTTTGTCTAGAATGGTTATTTTAAAAAACAAAATTGCAGCGGAAAATCCAACGGTGTATAAAGTAATTGTGAATTTGGAATGATTGAAAATAATAAAAAAGATACGGTGACACGTTCAGCATGTCTCATTTTAAATTCGACTGGTGTAAATTGAAATTGCACGGTATGGAAAACGTCATCATAAAAGAAACACGACAGTCTCTCTAAACAATAGTCAGTAGCTGTTGTTTTCTAAAACGTATACCTAAATAAAAGTGTGATAAGTCATACGTAGAATCCAATGGAATTCACACTTTTAAACGTTTAATATTAACCCCCTTCTAATCCTTCCACACCCGGTGTTCATAATGTTACCATGTGTTTTTAGATACCCAAATAAACGTTATTTCTGGTTCTTGTTTGTTTTGTTTGACCTTAATCCAATAAAGCCATATACAATCCCTGTCATGATTTTTATTTTCGTTTATTTATGTCCCACCCTGTCCCCTGTATTGCAACCCAACCTCTAAATATCAGATGTTGGGACCATACCCAAACAGCTATATGTATAAAAATACTTTTATTGATTATAATTAGGTTTCACTTTGGGCCCGTTTTTCAAAGCTTGGTGACTTCCTGTTGAGTATGAAATATTTAAGTAAACGATGTAACTAAACATAACAGAAAATTCAATTTAATTTGAAATACAAAAAATAAAGCACATGTTAAAAAAAAAGTGTAATAGTTTCTTTAGATAGACACTACCCTCCTCCAAGTATGACAGTCATGGAGACTTTCTTGGCAGTCACTGTGACAGAAATCTGTTTTGGGGATACATTTTTTTATTTATTTTTTGGTGGTGGTGGGGGGTACACTGGTTAAATGTACTGCATTAAATCATCTGTCTCAATACTTGCTGGAGGGTTGTGTATAAACTTGTTGTTGGGTATTTTAAAATGGGGCACAGGTCATCTCTCACCAATTGTTAACCATTGTGAGGAAAAAGAAGGTAAAACACTCTTTTTAAATATATCTCATTCTGGTAAACGTAAGGTTAAACGGGAATCACCACAATGCTATGGAACCTGTGGAAAATAGTTAAAGTATAGCTAAATGATTAAAAAATATAATATACTTGAAAAGAGGGCAGAGACCACTAAATTACACAGGCTGCCAGTGAAGACAATCTGCAAAAGTATAAGTAAGATAAGATAAGTAAAAATATATTTTTTATTATTATCAACCATGTTAAAAGACCTGTATTGATAAACACTCTGACAACCGTATTTTAAGCTATGGACTGAACTGTGACTGGAGACCCCCCGAGTCTCAGAATGTAAAGATACGCAAAGTTTCAAACAGGAAACTCAAAATACACCTGCAAATATGATAATCTGGTTGACAAAAAAATCTTTGAACCACCACCAAAAGACAGGTAGACAGACAATAACTACCACATTTATGTCAGCCTAGTAATCCAGCCAGATACATTTAAACCTACCTCTCTGCAATTAGTACAAGTCCTCCCCAACGTCCACCTCATTTTTGGCCTTGTCAAGGGAGTTGGCATCAAACTGTTTCCTACCTTAACAGCATCTAACAATGCCACATTGAAACTGCATCTTGTGCTGCAAAGGCATCTATAGAGTAAATGGAAATACAGTATTTATATATTTTTGCTTATAATGAATGATTGAACTCAGTAACACTTTATTCAAACCCAACTTGCCTTACCCTGGTAACTTGTTTCTTTTGCCCACATTGCCCAGTGGAGAGAAATGGGGAGGGGCTGTACTGTATGTGAATAGGTTTAATTCATACATTACTGTCTTAAACTTAATGATTTACTGTAAAATAAATAAATAACAGCAAATACTGCTTCCAGATCTTGTGTTGAGCATTGTGGGTATTCCATTCATTAATACTTTAATTTATTTGTATTTACAGCAGGGTCAGGTCGATTCCCTCCCACAATGCACCGCCAAAAGATGTCGTTCCCCAAGTCTCACAACACAGAGGCTATGGCCAAGGCAAAGGGGGCAGCGGAGGGAGGAGGGACGGGAGGGGGAGAACCAGTTTCATGGCACAGATCATACCAGTATACGGTTTTGGAATCCTCTTATACATCCTTTCAAGCCATTGGGGTCTGTGTTAGTGATCTATACTGTGGTGGATCTACTGTAAATGCTTACTCTTTAACTCCTATGATCCCAGCAGGGGGTTTTACCCTTATTTATTTATTGATCCACTGCCTTAACATTACTATATACAATACAGAGTACAATGAAAATATAGTGAAATGCATTTTAGGGTAGTTACAAAATTAACAAAACCAAAAAGTCAGCTTTTAAACAATATATTTCTCAGTATGTGTTTCACAGCAGAATTTATCACAGAATAATGTTCTGATGCAGTTTTCTTAGCCATCAGAAAAGAGTTGTATGGATTGCACAGATCTGTTTGCAAAGTTTCCAAATGTAGTGTACAGCATTTTTAATGTGTTACACTTGCAGCAACCTCTAGTGGCTATCATATTGCATGTAATGCAGTGGTCATACTCCATTTTTCTGTAACACTTTAAAATAATGACTGCAAATTCATAATGGATTCCAACTGAATATCACACTTCATCTGAGTTCTGAAGTAATTCATTTTTAATTCAGCCCTGTTAATTACCTGTATTCATTCCATGTTACTTTGTAACAAATGATGTTGATCACGTGGAGGCTGTGTGGTCCAGTGGGTAAAGAAAAGGGCTTGTAACCAAGAGATCCCTGGTTCAAATCCCACCTCAGCCACTGACTCATTGTGTGACCCTGAGCAAGTCACTTAACCTCCTTGTGCTCCGTCTTTCAGGTGATGTAATTGTAAGTGACTCTGCAGCTGATGCATAGTTCACACACCCTAGTTTCTGTAAGTCGCCTTGGATAAAGGCGTCTGCTAAATAAACAAATAATAATAATAACATGTACAAGGCATGCATTCATGCATGAATGGACACCTCATATTTGTGAAGAATAAACAGTGAATTGATTAGGAATGGATGTTTTTAAATCTTGATGAAATAACTCAAAATGAATTACTTCATAACTCAGAGGAAGTGCAAAAGATATTCAGGTGTTATTCCTGTGGTATTCAGCCGGAATTCATTATGCATTTTCGCCACTAAAATATTGCTTCTTCTGCGATTGTAGATATAATATTCTGGTGATACCACATATGATATTACTCAACCAAATCTAAAAAAAAAAATGACGAATAATCAAATATTTAAGACCATTATATTAAAACAAAAAGTTGTTGGAACAAACTTCATTAATGTCAGAGGTTCATTACTGAAATGAGTTCTCTTGGTCTTTTCCCAGCCTACCTTCATAGATTTGTGTTATACTCACTGGGAGAAGACAAGAATAAAATGATGCAGCATCAGTGAAGATGGCATCACTTTTTCAGTCACTGCCTCATGTTATTCATGTCATTTGGTCAGTTCCTTTCAAGGGAATACAGTGTGTCGGTCATCATCAGTTGAATGAACAGGAGCCTGCCCACCGTTTGAAATTTTTATTATTTGCTAATCTCTATTTTTCTTATTTGTGGTTTGTTTAATATGTGTGTCCACCTCCACTTTTGATATGTAATGCACCTATTTGAGTATAATAACATACCATGATAACAATGCCATCAGTACCACATGTCACACTCAACCTTACAACTCCTAAAGAAAATGTCTATGTTTTATGTTTTTCAGATTACCTCCAAGGGCACAAATACCAAACCTGATCAGAGATTCTTTGCTTTAAATAACAGAAACACGAAAACAAAAATCAGTGAGTGCTAGTTAAAGTAAAGTTTAAAATTACAGCATACTGGTTAGGGTTTAAACTAAGCAGTATAAAGTTATGTCATATATATATATATATATATATATATATATATATATATATATATATATATATATATATATATTTCTTTTTTATAACCATAAATACTGCATAAATAGCATTTTTTAAGTTATTTTTACCTGGCTTAAATGTTTTATTGTTTTATTATTGTTTTTATTATTGTTTTATTATTATTTTATTATTATTAATATTGTTTTTAATGTTTTATTAGATAAAGCAGACACATGTTTCAACAAAAGTGATTTCATCAGTGTACTGTTATAACATTATAAGAGAAAAAAGAGGAAAAAAGAAGAATTAAGCTGCCTTGGAAAGTATATACCTGTTTGAATCCTCGAAGAGCAAATCTTCTGGTGAAATGTCCTGTGCAGCATCTGTGACTTTCCAAAGAACCCTGCAATGTCATTTATTTTAAACTGTCAGCTGTACATCTTCTTAATTCCAATTCCAGTGGGAGGTCTATGCAAACAGGCCCCCTATTGCAAGCACAGTATCAAGTGCCTGAGCATGAGCTTGTCTGATAAGATAAATTAAAAGCATGTCAGTTCACAGGTTGCTATGTGTGTTCCTTTGTCGTACCTGGATTAGTGGATGGAGTATGTAATGTCATATCAGGGCAGTGGAATCTTAGACCTATTGTCTGCAAGGTTAGTTAGTTTGACTCGTCAATCGGATTGTGAGAGAGGGACATGATAGAAATAAAGAAACACATCAGCAGCAGCAATTTCTGACTGATGTAGCTCCAATCATCTTCTTTTCAGCAAATTATGAACTCGCCCAGCTTCAGGAGAAACTGAAGCAGACAGAGGAGGTGATGGAGACGATCGTCTCCAAAGTGGAACACAATCCTGACACGTAAGAGATTAGCTTTGCAGTTCAGGTTTCTTTCTCATGAAAGAAAAACAAAAAACAAAATAATTGTACATAGTTTTAATAGCTTTAAAAGCCAGGATATTAAAACAATGTAATACATATTCGCAAAATCCATAGTCCACATTTAGACATGTTATGTTTTTAGGGTTATTCTAATACCAGTTTAACTTTTTAGTGATTACGTTGTGTTTTTGAACCCCAGTTGTGTCTTGTTGGCTATTTTTACATCCATTTCTGTACACCTTTTTCCCTTCCACAAAAGCCAATATTTTAACTTATATTTTCTTATCAAAATTAGCAGCTAACAAGTAATCCCGATAACAATTTATGTACTTATTTGCCATTATTACAGCACTATCTATTCTTGCAAAATATCTTGTTTGCTATTCAGAGGCATCCCTTATAAAAGTTTACCATAGTAAAAGCATAGCAAAGTGTAATACAGAATAGTGAATGCAGGGTAAAGCATAGGTAAGCATTGTAAAGAATAGAGAGGTATGATAAAGCATATTAATAAACATGTCAAACCAAGGTAAACTATGGTAAATGCATAGTATAACCATGGAAAAAAAGCATGGGAAAACTGTAAACATAGCATGCCAAAATATTGGGGTAAACTTTTATAAACATATGATTGAATGGCCAAGACGTGTTAGCAGAGTTCTAGATAAAAAACACAGACAGGGTTACACCACACTATTACATTTTAAGAAGTTCATATACCATGCTGTATTTCAATTTATGTCCTCGATGTTTTCAAAGAGGTGTATCTGTTCTGTAAACAGGGTGGTGTACTTGCTAGAAAAAAGTACTGCCTTTCATTACCTAACAAAGTGTGAAGTCAGGTTTTTTTGAGCCGCTAGTACTAGATATATAATGTAGTATTTGTTACTATAAATGACTGTTTCCGTTTTTTATTAATTAAAGTAATCTGAACGGTTGGGTTTGCTGGTCCACAGTGTATGCTGTGATTAATTTCCTCACCTGGTGTGTTCCGATTACAGGATTAAAAGTGTCACTTCAGAGCACGAAGAAAAACTACTCCGACAGCTAAAAGAAATCACTCTGGCGATGCAGGAGGTAAAACTGATCGAGGGAATCTCCCCTGAGAAGGAGGCTGAGGAAGGCCCATACATGGAGGATTGGGAAGGTAGTGTACAGTAAATGCTGACTAAGAAAGGTGATTTTGGGCCGTGTAATCTTTATAATAGAATGTGCACTTCATGTTTAACATGTATGGCTGAGCAGCCTTCAGTTACAGTACACCCCTTGTATAACATGCACTACTTGTATATTAATAAGCAACCTGTATTAATGTAATAGAATATAATAGTCTTTATAAACATATTTCTGGTTATAAAGGCTTCTGATGTTTCATTCAGCTTGGAAAAGCAACCCATGAACATACTTTACATCCTAATTTCATATACTGGCTTTCGGTATGTTTTAAAACAGATGCCCAACTCAAATAAAACATCTCAAAACAACAAATATAATTACTTCCATAGCCTTATGTGATTTAGTATTGAATACTGTGCTTAAAGGGTACAGTACATGTGATCATATATAAATATACATATATATTTTTAAGGTTATCCTGAGGAAACCTTCCCTATCTATGACAAACCGGCCTGCTGCAGACATAAGTACGACACAATTGTGGTGGATCGCTTCGACCTGGATCAACCAACTGCCGAAGAGTTAGCTGAAAGAGTGGGAGAAATAGAAACCATGGCCCAGGAGGAAGAGACTGCAGGTCAGGATATTGATGGGAAGAGAGAAAGTGGGAAACAAACCAGCTTCTGCGAGCAAAGAGATGTCTCCCATTATAATGAAGATGAAGAACAAGAGGATTACAGCGAGTGTGAAGAGGAGGACCCAGTAGTGATAGCCGAGAACATTAGCTTCACCTGCGAGAGCTTTAGTGATGAGGAGGAGCTGTGCAGGGACCTCTCTGATGCCCAGGACACTGTTGATAAGAACCACAAAGAAATCGAAATGGCAAGAGAGGAGCCGTTTGGAATGATCAGAAAGCGCAACAGGAAAGGAACGCAGTGAATGGGGTTCGAACAGGATAACCTAAAACGTATATCCATTGTACATGAGTCTTTCTTTTTCAGTCTCAAAATAATACATGTTTGAAGGCGTGCTAGCCAAGGTTTGAAAATCCATTTTCTTACCTTTTATTAGCTCTAGAAATATATTCTCACTGCCTCCTGCCGCCTTCTGTTGAAGAGCTTTTGGTGCTTTGCTTGTCTTTCATATGTAGACATTTCAAGACAATGATATGTTTCAGTTTAATTGACTTAAATGGTGACCTACAGGTAGGGTACGAGTATGCAGCTGCTTATCTATGGCATAGGTTAGCTATGCGTTAAATCTCAGCATGAGAGATGCAAAGGAAACGCATGTAGCTTCATACAGCTTCTTTTTTTCATGCAACACTAAGCTTTTCTTTAGTTGAACTCACAGCGCAATCCCACATGCAGTAAGACAGAAAGAATGCAGTCTTGAAACAAGAAAAAGGATGTGTCTTTTTAACATGTTGCTGCTCACTTACAGCCTTCTCTTTAGTTTCAGTTACAGTGATACAGCCATTTCCACCCTCCCCATACTTCACACCTTTCCACTATTAAATACAAGTGAAGTGCCTACCCACTCCCTACCCCCCTAAATTTGATTGTGTTTCGACTATATTAACCAATTTAACTGTACTGTATATAAATGTACACTCATTATTTTGAAAATGTCTTGTACCCTGTCTTACTTTTTTAATTGATTTAAATCACTTTAGCTCTAAACACTGTCATTGTTTAAATAATTAAAATGATTCCTGGTAAATTTCCGTTTTTTTTATTGTACTGTAAACCTGAGTTTGTGTACTGTATAACTATTTAATGTATTTTTTTATGTATTTATTTATGTAATTACTCTATGTTGTCTTGGTCTTTTAGGAAATAACACAGGGATATTTACAGTGTTACTAAGTCAGTGTGGTTTTCATAATAAATTGTGAAAGCTTATCTTTCAGAACGTAGATCACATTCAGTAATGTGTATGAGGACTTAAAAATCTATGTTAGAAAAGATCACTTAAGGTAAGGAAATGCAAATTGCATGTTGCAGCACAATCATTTACAACTAAGAGTGATTTAACACTAGAGTAATTGTATTCATATTCACATTCATAGTTCATGTGGAATGCAATATACTTTGTACGTTTTCAGTGTAGCAGTGCCTATGGAATTGCCAGATCCAAATGCTTACAAATTCCGTCTCATCGCTACACTCAATAAATTTGTTTTAGAAAACTGCATTTTATTGCATGCGTTTTTTTTTTCTTCCTACTAACGGAGTCTACATTATGACTAACTATGAATAGTTTATTTGTGCATTAAATAGTAATTGATTCATTGACACTTTGTAACCCTTTTCTTTTCATTTACTCCATGTTTACAATGAAGACCCCTAATTAAATATGTTCTGTGTTCTTTGCTTTAAATGATCAAATGATTGTGTGAATGGGAGAGAATGAATCTGAACTGCAAATCTACCTCCTGACCAGGAAGGGCGCAGGGATGGGCTGACTCAATGGTAGGACATAACCGGAAGTCATAGCTGTAAGCAGCTCTATTGTGATCAGCTGCGTTGTGTGCGGCGATTGGACAGAGCGTGCTGCCGTGCTGATCATGGGGAGGAGTTTGGCAGTACAAAGGGAACGTAGCTACGTGAGTATGGCCCCTTACACTGAAGCCGGAGCGCTGCTTGTATGTTTTGTATTTTGGCAGACTTCTACGGATCTGGGAGCTGAAGCAACAGAGCCAGCACGACCCCCAGAGCATCTACACTGCCACACCTTCTCAACCCGTGTGTGCACCTGTGGATCATAATGTGTGATTATTGTTTATTATTTGGGAACCCTTCTTTTGTTTGGGACTGCAATCCCACCGTCTATCATCCCCAATACCATTGTTGGTAGTGGGGATAACATTTGCAATAAAACGGGAAGGTTGTTTTGTAGTTACACCCATTGATTCATTCCTGCACCACTCACATCCTGTAAATAATGCATTTGTTGGAACATTTGCTGGCATTTGATGCCACATTGTATGGGTATATACTTGGTATAGTAATTACTGTGCAAATGAATCTGCATTTTGAGTATTCATTTGCTCACTTTTAACAATTTCAAAAGAAGAAATGTCTTCTGTTTTGTTTGTCCTACATCAAATAGGTTTTCAGAGTTATTTAGTACAAATTAGTTTTGGTGAACACTATTTCAGGAAACATTTAATTACTATAAAAACAGATTACCAACCCCTCGCCCAAACCAACACACATTACAGTAATGAAATGTAATTGTACCAACTGTAATAATCAGAAAACTGAATAAAATATGATGCAGTTAACACTATCATTTAAACTTTTATTTTCTTCAGCACTAATGTACTGCATTTAAACAAACACTGTACATAGAACAGCATACACCTTTTACATGAATTACAATAAAATACTAAACTGTTGCACATACATCATGAAATACAGTTATTTTTTTCCATTTGTTTTCCTTGGTAAAGTTTAAAAAGTTACTTCTATGAAAAGCACAGTTTTGCAGTATCATCTAGATGTCCAAATACAAAAAACACAAAATAGGTTTGACACAGGACAAGACTTTTTTTGTGCAAGACAGCAGAACTTGCTCAAGGCATTTCAGAAGAGAAAGGTAGGACCAACATTTGTTCTTAATATTTCATGTAGGAAATTAATCTTTTGATGTGAATGTTGTTTGTTTCGATGTTTGTAAATCCTTTATTCGGAGGCAACTGCATGAGAGCTGTGAGATTGTGAATTGCTGAAATAAGACTTGCGGTGTGCAGAGGGTTCATACGGCTAAGGCTTGGCTTCAGAAAAACATCAGCATCTCCTGTAATACGAGACCAACCCTGAAATCCTTCATTGAAAACATGGGTTACAAAAAACTAAAAAAGTAAGTTTCCAAAACAAACTGACAAGTGAACTGGCAATCACATACTGCACACCACAAGCAAGTGTCAACCACTATGCCAAAGAGGCTCCTCTGCATGTGTAGCTATAGAGCTTTTAACCTCATCACACAAACAACTGCAGTGCTTTTGTTACAGAAGCCATAGATTGAATCCAATATGCAATTTCAATGTGCAAGACTCCACCAGTAGACTTAGAAACCAACCTTGTAGAGGACAGTTGTAAGACCCTGGCAAAAACACCTGACAAGCTGGTGGGATCATTTTCGCTGTTTAATTTGAGGTTTGAAGTCTATAGTGTGCTCTGATTTTGAAAAACAATTTTTGTCAGACAGTTAATCAAAAACGACTATCCTTTACATTCAATAGAAATGATCATTAAAAATAATAATAAAAAAATAAGTTTAATACTAGGTGCCCAGACTTGCTTCGCAAAGTTTGCTCTAAACTGTTTTTATTTAGAATATTGTCTTACTGGTGTTACAGACTGTGTACACCATGAACTAATGAGTGCAAATATAGTCAACAGAACAGTACATGCTCATGTAATAGAATTGTTTTTGTTCCTTATGCAAAATGAGTGTAATGGTATTATAAAAAAATGACCATTTAAGTTGTTTTAGGATTGCTAGAAAATTATCTGTGGGAAGCTAAAACTGCATCAAACCTAGCATTTCAGCCTAGCATTAAATACAGTAATAAAAAAAATAACAATTATGAAATCACTCCAAATTATAACATGTATTCCCAAAGGCAAACTATTTACATCTATATTACATACATCTTAAAATCACAGCTACCATGCTTTACACAGTGAAAAACCAAAAAAGAAGGGCTTTCTCTTCAAAATCCTTTTTCTAAAATATGTGACTGTACACACTAGGGGATTTCAAATTAAATAAACATTTAAAAGGTGGGTGAAAACCTTCCCATCGGGCCTCCTGTTCAAATTCTAACATTAACATTTTCGTTCCTTATTACTAAACAACTTTACCAACATTTAAAAATCAAGCGCAAAATGATTTTTAATTGAATGGATATTCATTAGGATAATTTTACAAAAATAATAACAAATGATATTATTCAAAGATATACAGTACATATGACATTCAGATGTACGTCCACACACACTTGTTTTTTATTTGGCCATGCCACAATGATTGTGTTTTTATCACTTACACATGTAGCTGGAGAAAGTATTATGTATAATATGCATAATTCATCCATTTATAATTCCTTTATATGTATTAGTCTGGGTTGAGGCCAACAGATTAGAAATGTTAATTCTCAAAAAGGAAAAAAAACATTAAATTAAACAACAAGAATCCCATACGAGGCTGCAGACAAATTCATATTTAAACTGCACTTCAGATAGTTTTGTGTATTAGAAACATCTTCCAACACAGTCACTAAGGCCCTTAACGTAGTGTGTGGAAACCAACAATGTGGCAACTGAATATTTACTGTACAACACACAGTATCCTATAGATTTAAAAAAAAATCTTTTAACATAACATTACAATTACGTAAAATTTACATTGTCAGTATTCAGCATGTCAAAGATTGCATGTACTGCATCTAAGATAACTTTTTTTGGTTTGGTGCTAACTGGATCTTAAAAAGTAAGTAGCAGGGTTCCGGAAAATATAGCGTTACACGACCCCAGGTGTTAATAACGTACCTGTAATTTTTCTTTTCATTGCTTCATTGTTATCGTAAGTCCTTGTCTGCACTTGTTGGGTGCCTAGGCAGTGGCTGAATCTCAATGAGGTGTGCTATCCCCACATAATCTTCCTCCTAAACCCCTGCGGTCCCTGAGCCAGATCACATGACTCACAGTTCTTCTACTAGGAACACCAAATAATGGATACACCAACCATTCCATGTTGACTTATCATTGCTCATTAAAAACAAGAGTACAGTTGTTTTCAAGGATATTTATGATAACATAATAATAATGTTAAAATCAATTACCATTGCAAATCTTTAGAATTTGTCAATGTTTGTTTTTCTTGATCCAGTTCTGTGAGTACAGTAAATTTCATCTTGCTCTGTGTGTCGTTTCCTGCACTGATATAAAAAAAACAAAAAAAAAAACCTGCCAAATATACTGACAGGTTCTAACCATTTTTCAAAAATAAATTGTGAGCAAATGCTGCCTATGCCTTTGAGAGATCACTGAAACAGAAATC
The DNA here is from genome assembly GCA_030684275.1 of Acipenser oxyrinchus oxyrinchus. Classification (NCBI taxonomy): domain Eukaryota; kingdom Metazoa; phylum Chordata; class Actinopteri; order Acipenseriformes; family Acipenseridae; genus Acipenser; species Acipenser oxyrinchus. Next base: position 6,947,100 of record CM060267.1, read on the forward strand.
TCAGCCTTGAGCATCACTAGTTTTCTCATGAATTGTGAAAGTCATATACTACATGTATACTGCTAAACCTGCAAAATAGTATCCTATATTCACAACAGTCAACATACTGTATTAACTACAGTATGTATTACTGTATCAGCTCTTACAAACATGCCATCTGATTGTTTTTCTTTTTGGCTGCTGTCATTGACAATGAGTTGCTTGCATCTCAGTGGATGAATTTCTAATAAATAAAAAAACATATTAGCGCTCTACTGGAAAACGATCAGAGGTTCATAATCTACTGGACTTCTTTAGGCAACAAATCAACAAGATGTTCGTAATCGAAGCACAGTAATTATCCAGCATGAAGTGCAAGATAATAATTCTGCAGAATCAGTGAATTGCTGTTTGTGCTTTACCTCATCCATCCACGGGTTTCTTGTAGTAGACATCCCTCTAAAGCACATTTTGTCATTTTGACATTAGATCCCTGTTTTCAAGACATTTCTACACTCCAGTTCCTCTGACTCTCTGAAGCTGTAGTGTTTCACAGGGAGGGGTAATGAATTTCAGGCAGTGTGTGAAATGTGGGCTGCCTCCATGTATAGTGTGGTTTGTTCTGTGGGAATGGGTGGGGTGGGTGGGGGGGGGCGTTGTTGCTCTTTACTCGCAGGCCAGTTTGCTATCAAAGCTAGAGAGGGCGATAGCAAAGGCTTGAATCGCACACATGGGGTAATTGTAGTCCATTGTGAAAATATCTTCAGCCACCCGACCAAACTGCATCACTATGTAATCAGCTGAAATAATAATAATAAAAAAGTATTTGAGTATGAAGAAGACTGGCATCAGGTACCTCTAAGCATAACTTACCACATAGCAATTTCAATGCCGATCTACTTGGACATAATGTTACAGTAAGTACAGTACATGATGATGTTAGTTTAATATATAGTGCAAGGGACAATTCATCTGGTATTAGCAATATTTGTTATTGCTTTTAGAATTAATAGAGTATGTTAGTGAGAGTATGGCCAAACTTTGTAAAATATGATAAATGCATTGTAATAGGGAACATCTTGTTAACTGAAAATGTTACTGTGCTAATAATACTAACCGTTAATTCAAAAGACAAAAAAAAAAAAAAAAAAACGTTTAGGAAATATTGTAAAGAAAATCACAAAGAAGTTACTAGGGCAACTGATTGGTAACCTGCATGCACCACTTCAAGAGAAGTGACATGAAAGTGGTAGCAGAGACACCCACCACCATGAATATGTGATGCAAAGAGCAGGGGCGGGGCAGCAAGCGTCCACACTTACGATCATTATCGTGGATGATCTGGAAATTCTTGACTGATGCCTGCGTGACTCTGCCGTGGAAGTTCAGGACGTAGGACTGGGTGTCGTCATTCCAGACCGGGGTTTTATTGTGCAGCTCAATGATGCTCTCTGTGCTTTTGTTCTGCCATCTTGCCAGCAGTGACTCATGCTCCTTAGCCCACATTTGCAAAAATTGAAAGAAAAAACCCGAACAAACAAGAAGCATTACTTCCAGTAGGTTAATGTTAAATCTGCTGCTGGAAGCTGTGCAGTCGTCCCTAGCTAGCTGGTGTGAGCCTCATTGACTGTAAATGGCATCATAATCATGTGGTACCTCCATCTTAATGTTCAGCATGACAGGTCCACGCTCTTCATTTAATACATTGGATTGGGCTTTACCCCTTTTGCTTTGGTCTAATAACCTCTAATAACTGCTACTGATCATAACTATAGTCCTAATCATGACATTACCAGTAAGGTACAGTAACGCACATAACTCTCTACATTACAGACATGAATTATTTCAGCAAGAGGAAATACTAGTAGATGTATTCTTATTGATATTCTTATTCTTGTTATAACAATGACATTTAAAATGAATCTAGAAATGACTGGATTGTAGGCCTGGATTGCAATTGATCAATTAAGAACATAAAGCAGAATTGCTTATCTGACTTACATTCTGTGGTCTGATTGAAACTTTTTCATGGTCCATATTCATGCCAGGTATAATAACACTCATTTTACGGGGCCCTTTGAAACCTAAGACGTTTGTTTCCTACGAAAATGAAAAAAAGTAAAGAAATGTTTGTTTCTAATGTACAATATCTGTGCATTAGTTATGTAGTTCTGGACACATTTCTAGTGAATACTGCTCATCTCAAGTAAGAACTGCTATTCACATTTTAACCACCGGGGGTCTCATTGCTTTGTATTTGCATTTGAACTAAAAAAAAAGATTCTATAGTCAGCACTCGGATATCCGTTATTCAGATACACGTGAGTCGCATTTTACCGCCCTTGTATTAAGAATACAATCAATCCCCATTATATATATATGCACTTACCCGTCACACGCGATTTCTGACTCTGTCACCAGTTTTCTGATACAAAACCCATCTCTTCAGTGTTACAAAGTACTTGTTTATCTGTCACAGCCTAGGTTTTTTTTTTTTTCTTGCATGCCAAATCAGTCTGTCTTTATTGCACAGTTTCACAGCGCTTCCTCCAATTTCAAATGACAAAAATGCAGCAAAAACAAAATGAATGAGACAAGCTACAGTAATGTAAAAGTTAATTATTAAACTGTTTTAGATACTGTGATGCTTTTTTTAAAATCTGTGATCTTTAGTAGCTTTTGTGCATTTTCATTTGCAAATGAACTGTGACATTAGGCCCTTATCGAGCACTAAATTCTGCAATTTTGAATACTGTGGATACTGTTTAAATTCTGGAAACTGATGTTGTTGCTTTTTTTTAAATCTTTTGCTAAATTGCACTGCCTTTTTCATTTTACGCAGTTCTGTGCATGGGTAACATTCTGATTTCATTTTGCTGGGGAATTTTACATACTGCAGCAATACGTACCGAATTTAAAGGTATGTACTGTATTACAGTCCACGTGTCCAGTCGTCTCTTTTGGCAAGTGATATTTTCAGAATCATATCGTTCTGAATTAAAATACTTCTGTTGAAAATATAGTACTGTACCAACAAAACCAACTACAGTACATCTAAATGGAAGCCTTCCTCTTTTAAAACACAGTCCTTTCAACTATGTATTTTTGACATTGCATCGTTTTTTGTGTTCCTTGAAAAAATGGACAAGGGTTGGAACGGGCCAAAATGAAATAATCAGATACGCGTCACACTCGTTTAACTGTCACTGAAGTCAACATTTTATAGGGTCGGATATGTGAGTGCTGCCTGCATTACAAAGAGCTGCACCCAACTGACATGCTAATCCTATGCAAAATATACACTTGCTAAAACAATAGCTTGCTTTGAGTTTAAAAAACACATTTATTTAAATACATTATATGTTTTATAAAATTCCATTATAAACTCATATAGCTAAAATGTATGACCAGTAAAAATATAGGTTTTAGGTTTTAACAATATCCTTGTAAGAATAAGATGAGTGGGCAACCTTCTTTTCTATTATGAAAGACATTTCCCTGCAGTACATTTCTTTCTCAATATCATGTAAAGAAAGCCAAGGGACTGGGGACTGCACCTGCTTCTGCCTTCGGTGACGCACCTGCCGTTCTTTAACTGCAGTAATTGCTTATAATCCCTTGTTTAGTGTTTAATAATAGTGTATGAAAGGGCACTTACATAGCAGATAGCTGCCAATTCCTGACGCAGCTTGCTTGTCTCCAAGCTAGAGGTGGTCTTCTGGGGATTCACCCCATTGTCATACACAGTAAACTTGGTCCCCATTAAGTTTGATCTGACGAATAAAATAAGCAAATTACAATGCAATTACTGTGCAACATCATTTACTGCTAAGATTAAGAAGGTACATTCAATATATATATATATATATATATATATATATATATATATATATATATATATATATATATATATATATAAGTGGCAGTTAGCCAGTTAAAACACATTGCGCAGGCAACTGAAAACTATATTCAATGGTCAACTTCTAATCGAAATGTCACAACAATGGAGAGAAATGAAAAGGCCTCCATTCTAAAGGTCCTTCATTTATTCTGGATTTAATTTGGCATTTCAGCATTACTTCACAAAAGTGTACGTGGCAATCAGAAGGTACCGATTCTCACAATAACAATTGGGGCTAATTACGTTCTTAAAGACAGATAGGCATCTCCTTAAAGCCCCAGCTACTGCTAATACTGCTTGTGGTACCGAAAACAGTACAGTTTATAACCAACAGCAATGTGTTTCACCAGGCCGGCATGTATTTATGAAGGTAACACATGAAACTGAACAAGGATTACTGAACAGCTACTGACCTCAGCTTCCCGATGAAGCTCTCTCCACCACGGGACAGATCAGTGGGGTCTATGGAGATGAGGTAATTAGAGGTTTTGCTCTTCTTCCTTTTCCTTCCAGCCAATAGGAACACCTACAGAAACCCAGATCACACCACATTGTAAATGTCAGCCGCAAAGACCGACCTCATATAATGGAATAATGAGGCAGTTACATCAATCAGATTTCTTGATTTTCAATTTCCTGGCATTTGACTCAAATCATGAACATCTGCACAGCCCGTAATTATATCAGCGCAATCACTTTTGGGGACAATATTGTGATGAGAGTTTAAATGGGATGTGTGAAATATGCAAATGATGCTTGTAATATACAAGAAGCAAACTTTCTTATTTCAGTAATTAGAAAAAAAAAATGTAAGCACAAAGGAGCAAAACAGCAGTTTTAAACAAAGCAGTAAGCAACCCAGAAAAGGCTACATTATTACATACGCTAATGACTAATATATTTTTAATTGTAACGTTGCTTATAAAGAGTACCAGCGTTAGGGATGCTATAAAGATCAGATGTTTGGAATACAGTACCACTCAACTTGAATTGTTTTTATCAGACTTACAGAACACTGTTTGGGGCAAACTCATTACAGTACTTTACCATTGCTGTACCACTATATATATATATATATATATATATATATATATATATATATATATATATATATATATATATATATATATAGTATTCTAGTCCACTTCTGTGGACTGTATAGATATACTCAGCATGGTTGTAAGGAGTCGCTGATGCAAATAAGGTTTTGTATCTCAGTATTAAAAAGTTAAATATGTACATTATTAATGAATTCATGAATGAAAGGCAGCTTTGGGAAGACAAGCAAATCCAGGATGGTTGATGTAAACAGGTTGATGTCCCGTACTTCAGCAATAAGATACATGCCAAGGTGTGACTTGCTGTTAGACACGAGGCAAAAAAGGAACCTCTTCATAAACCACTACTGGTCACTATAGAGACTGAGGACTCAACAGTAAATAACAGATCTAAACACAAGGAGATATTCAATACGTTTAACAAGGTTGGAGAGTGATATGCAGGTCAATGAATGTAACTAATGGAACACAGATGTGTCAAAAGACAAGGGATGCAATAGATGTAAGAATGCCCCTCAGAGACCAGGAGATGTATCCTTGACATCCTAGGATTAATTTTGTCAGATTAAACATCAAATGGGTACAGACGTTAGTACATGTCACAATGAAAAACACAGGTTGTATATTACTGACCAGCAGCTGCATATGGTTAAAGTCAGGGTGGAAGCGTTTCTTTCTGCTCTTCTAAGTGCTTTACCTTCTTGCCATCCTCCCTTTCTAGATGGAGGTAGTAAGTAGGGTACATCCCACGGTCCATCCCCTTCTTATCTCTGGTGATTCTGCACTTGACGGTAACTCCCTGGGTAGCCGGCCTCACAGCAAACTCTTCCAGGTCATCCACTTCCACCTCCACCACTGGCTCGCTCGCAGGAGGCGTCGACGCAGAGGCCACTTCCTAGAGGAGCAAGAGAGCCTCAGACCAAACACAATGACCGGACAAAAAAATAGGAGACCTATAATTAGAATGTTCCAGAGGCTGCAATGTATGCAAATGTATGTAGTCATGTGACATGCCTCGTGAGCGGTATGAGAGTTGTGTGCAACTATTCAGCAATAATAATCAGGAAAGCAGAATGATCTTGGTGACTTCACAAGAATCATGATAGTGGGTGCCGGAGTAACTGGCTTGTGTCTCTCAATGCAGCAACGTGTCCATCAAGAAAGATTCCCAGGTTCATGAAATGGAAACTAGAATGCTCTAGTCTCAACCGGGTCATGACAGATTGTGAAAAGCAAAAGACATGCTGCAGTGGCCCACATATCAGTAGTAGATGCACCTGTTTCCATTCGCACTAGGAGAACCACGTTATTTTGAATGCACTGTGAGCTCTCATTGTGAGGGTGGTGGCAGCTGAGCCATACAGCTTGTTTGTTTTAATCTACATGTGACTTTAGAAAGGGGAACTCAAGCGCTTTCTGTGTCTGTAAATATTTTGCTGTTCAATAAAGGGTTTCTAAAGATGAGGGACCAGCAGCATTGGTGACTCAAGCTATGTGTGTAGTAAAAGAGGAGACTGAAGTAAAGTCAAAGAGCTTCTCCACGGTGTAATCCTCAAACTTTATTAGATGAGAGAGCTTGGGGCAAGCAGCTATAAAAGGGTGACATGTGAAACTTGGTCAGGACCATTTCAGAGATGAGTAATCCCTACTGAAATATTTAACAACAAAAACTATAGCCAAGTTTAAATCTTGCAGCAACAGAAGTGATGCTCACCAGAAATAGAACTGAAGGTTTATTGTTTTCAGGGAATTTGTCTAGACGGAGCAAGCTTGCTGCCCCTATGGGTCATGATAAATATGAAGGACTGACGTTATTCCAAATCCTGGATCTGAACCTGCTGAAGGCAATTTAAAGGCACAGATGTTTTCAGCACATCAGTTGTGTGCAAGGAGAAAATGTAATGTCATAAGGGTAAGGTTTTCTGATGTCTGCTGACAAGAGGTTGATTGGTTTATGCTGTAAACCAAGATATAAAATCCAGTGCAGGATCAGGCTAGGTCAGTAATGTCGGTATAGTTATTATTATTTATTAGTGGTAAAATGATATGTCTAATTAAAGGAGCACAAACAGGACTGGAGAGAATGCTATGATGGATGTGGATTTTGAGGGAGAAACCAAAACCAATATACTGTAGTTATAAATCATGCATTAATATTCTTTCATAAGCAGGCCACTGGGATATATTATCACCCAGAATAATTGTGAGAAGAGAATTAAATATGGTGTACACAGTATATCCCGTTTTGAATCTGTTCACCTTGTCTTTGAAACCTCACAATTTATTTCAGTACCAGCAATTGTATGAAGTCATGTGTTTATACAGTATGACACACTGTATCTGTTTTTGCCAATTAGTTAGTACCATGACAGATGCTGGCCTTTAAACTGCATGCTAACTCATTTGGGATTCGTTGCTCTTGGAGCTCCAGTCACAATCTACAGGGAGATGGTGTGGACCAGATTCAGAGCTCTCCGTGAAGTCCAACACCTTCAAATGCAGCTCCATTGCCAATTACCCTAACTGAGCCCCAGGACCAGCAAGGCTAATAGTAAGATGTGTAAAGAAGTTAAGTCTGAAAAAGGATCAGGGAGAGTGAAGGAACTGGGTAACCTAGTGCTTGCAGGACTTGGGCAAGTCAGTTTAAAACCTAAAGGATTAGTAGAAAATAATAAATTAATATGAATAATAGCTGAAAAACAAATAGATTACAAAGGAATAGAATGCTTTCAGACATCATGACAGCGTTATCTAAACTTGATCTAGTTAAGTTAAAAATGAAATTACAGTAAAGGCCCATTCATTGTGCTACTTACAATCAAGTCATTTGATACAAAAGGTAAATGCCTTGTTTTTTACACAGAAAAATCTATAATAGTCACTTACTAGTCAGTTTATTTATTGTGTCAATAATAGTTAGAAAGGCTCTGTGAGTAACGAAACCACCTGTATTAACCAGCCATGAAGTTAATTCATTTAGACTCTCATCAGCAGTGTGGAGTGGAGCGCAGGCTTCTGCCAAAACACGTGAGGATTTCCGCTAGTCCCTGAAAACTGCTTACGATAGCGGTGTAGGAAAGCTGGAGGCAGTGTTTACCTTGTTTGATTTTTTGCTGGCTGCGGATCCTGGCCTGGTGTTGCTGTTTAGCTGGGAGGAGCTGGAGCTAACTTCATCCTCCTCCTCTTCTTCCTCATCAAAGTTCATACTGCTGGAAATCCCTTAAAAAAAGAAGAATCCGATTCACATTTAGGAGGCCACATTTCAATACAACCACAATACCTGTTGGAATGATTATATATTTGCATACACATGGTATCTGTGACGATAAAAAACACAAAATCCGAAGCTCAAGGTTTTTTGCACACAGCAAGTTTCCCCTCCATGGTAGCTACTATTAAAAGTGTATTTTTTAGTATTAAGTGGATCTGCACAGTCAAATGAACATCTGAATGTTAAAAAAAATGACTATAAAGTTTTCAAAAAGTCTATATAACTTGCAAATATATATTCACTCTGAGACATAAACAGCCTAAGCCTCTATGATGCATTTTAGGAGTGTTTAGTTTCGTTTCAAAATTATAGTTGTTTTTCCTTCATGATAAAAACAACAAAAAGCTTTGAGAATCTTACAAAGATCATATGAATATAGACACAGGGCTCTGACTTGGCTTAGAGATAACATACACACCCTTTTTCTGCATTGTGACTCGAAGGTCATGCTTGCCCTGCTGTTGGCCACTGGCCGCCATGTCTCCATCCCCATCGTCTGTGCTGGATTGTCCCACTGTGAGAATCTGGATTGGACTTCCCAAGCCCTGGACCTCATCCTGAAAGGCAGCTGGGCCATCGAGTCCTGCCAGACCACAAGACACCCGCTGTCACCTTGCCAAGCCACGAATCTGGGCAATTTACACTGAGAGGTTTTCCCTTTCAGTTCTGAGATAACATTGCTTACTGTAACGCACTGTTTGGATAATATGATAAGTTACCTGAGAGAAGTTTGTGGAGGTAGAATCTCGAACTATTGGAAAGACATGCACAGCCTATGAAACTGTGCTGCTAACATTAATTAGAAGTAGTTGAACCTTATTATTGATTTTGAATACCAGGCATGTTTACTTTGTTTTTTCTTTTCAATGTTGTGGGAATTTCATGCCTGTGGGTGGGCTATGGGGAGGGAGGGGGGTGGCGGTGGTGGAATCTGGGAAGGGGGGGAGGGTTGGGTCCTGTGGGAGGGGGGGCGATGAGGACCTCACTAAGATTATTACTGTATTGTCTTGCTGCATCCTAGGGATGGTTGCATAATGTCTCCTGTACCATTTTACCACTCTAGAATTTATTTTTGACTCCCATGACTTTCGATATTATCTTGTAATGTGCGAGGTTTAAATTCCTCTAATAAGCACGTTACCTGCCTAGATTTACTACGTAGGAAAAAAATATATGTTGCCATGGTTCAGGAATCTTATCTTAAACAACAAGACATTCCCAGACTAGCCAATAAATACTACTATGTGGCTGCTTCCTTCTCTGCAGAAAACAAAACGAAAGGTGCTCTTATTGTATTACGCCGCAATATCCAGATTACTATCCTGGGTACAATGAGAGATCGAGATGGGATTGTGGCTTGACTTAAAACTATTATTTCAGGTAAAAAAGTCGCCTTTGTATCGGTGTACGCCCCCAACGGTATTTGATCTGGAATTCTTTAATTTATTGACCAAAATATTATTAGACCTATCAGATTTTAAATTAATTCTTGGTGCTGACATGAACGTAGTGATAGCTGAAGCCGAGAAACTCATCTAGTCTTCAAAAACTTAATTTGCCACGCCTTTCAGTCGATGAATCAGCTGTACTCAGTGTTCCAATCTCCTTGGATGAATTAAAGCAGGCTTTACAGGATATGAGCAGAGGCAAATCCCCAGGCTTTGATGGTATCCCACCTGCGTTTTTTCTTACTTTCTTTCAATTGGGACCATTATTACTGAAAATGATACATACTGCCATAGACAAGGGCTCTTTCCACAGAGATGTTAATTCGGCTATCATTTCCTTGTTACTTAAGAAAGATAAAGATCCCGCCATATGTGCAACTTACCGACCTATCTCATTGATAAATGCAAATGTTAAGCCTTATGCCAAGGTGTTATCGCGCCGCCTGGAAGCTCATATGACTAAACTAATTCAACACGACCAAACAGGCTTCATCAAGACTTGTCCAGCCTCTGATAATGTTCACCGCCTTGTTCATATTATTCACATGGCCATAGATGTTGACAACCCGTGTGCTGTTCTTTCTTTAGATGCTGAAAAGGCTTTTGATCGTCTCGAATGTGAATACCTCTGGGTCTAGGTATTGAGTTTATTAATATGGTTAAAACTCTATATGTCAATCCTGCTGCGATGGTGCTCACACGTAGTAAATGCTCTCCCCAGTTCGCTATTTCCAGGAATACTCGTCAAGGCTGCCCGCTCTGCTGTTTGCCATATCACTTGAACCATTAGCTCAGGCTATCCACCAATCTACCACTCATTCCCCTAACACTCCTAATAATACACAGCACCATATTTCACTTTATGCCAATGATGTATTGCTATTTTTAATAATGTTCCCCAATCTCTCCCCCACCTTTTGTGTATTTTTGATGATTTCAGTTCATTTTCAGGACACAGAATAAAATGGTCTAAGTCCGCTCTAATGCCCTTGAATGCTGCAATGAAGGATGGGTGGTTGAAATTGCTCCATTTATGTAATACGTCACTCTAAAAAGCTCTAAATACCATAGGCTCTGTGCCATGCCGGACTGGCATTAGCAAGCATGCAGCTAACCTTTGTGTTTGCCCTTTTTCTCCTTTTTGGCGCTGCTAGTTTGGGAGGCCATGGTGGCTGCCTTTGCTTTTTTAGTTGACTTTGGGGCCTGCGCATCAGTTACCACCTTTACATCCTCCTGTTCGGCCTCCTGTACTGCTCAGGACAGGACAAGGGTGAGAAGACAGAGGGGTGCAGACACAGAATACATCAGAGACACAAACAGAGAGAGAGAGAGAGAGAGAGAGAGAAAGAGAGAAGAAGATAAGAAATCCAAGGGGCAGAAAAGAAAAGCAACAACAAAAATGCTTAATACAGCAAGGGGTGTAGAGTAAAGATGAATTATCCCTCTTTTTTTCTATTTGGATTAAAACACTTTTTTTTTTTCTTGTATATGACACTCTACTACAGGGGTTCCCAAACTTTTTTTTTTTTTTTTTTTAACTGAGGCCCACCTGTTCTGCTGCATTAAGCACAGTGGCCCACTATAAGCACTTACGAAAAATGGCAAATTAAAACTTTTTTAAACCTGTAACTGTTGCTTTTTGTTATTTTATACACACACACACACACACACACACACACACACACACACACACACACACACACACACACACACACACACACACACACACACACACACACACACACACACACACACACACACACACACACACACACACACACACACACACACACACACACACACACACACATACTTAGAATGTCATTGCTCCCACGGCCTACAGTTTGGGATCCCCTGCTCAAGACGTCAGTGGGGGTAGGTAATGAAATTCATTCACTCTTACAAAGCCAATACATGTTTCAAGTCAAGAGAAATTCTGCTAGTTAGCAAGGGAACAAATGTCTGAAGCAGTAATTTGATACAGTAATGAATAATAAAGATGCCAGTTTGTTTGACATATGAAAGCAGAACAGTTCAAAGAGCAGAAGGATACAGAAAGCAGGGATATCTTCAGTCTTTTGAGTAGTATTATACCATACACAGTTATTCTTTTCAATCTTTACTGATATGCTAGTTAGACTTTAAAATAATAGCTGCAAATTTACATTTATCGCAATGGATTTACTGTCGATCCTGAGGTGTTCAACTTGAATTTACTATAAATATGTGGTCATCTTCATACTCATACTGTAACTAGAAAATGATAAAAAGCAAAAACGAAAAAATAATTAAACAGTTATTAAGCTGTTAGTCATATTATATCATATTACGTCATATGAAATCTGTTGCATTTGCCACAAATATTTTAAGTGTTACTGATATATTTATATATTTATAAATATGTCAAAATATGGTAAACACTCCTTTAAAAGCACGTTTAAATAGGAATAAAGGGTTATGTCATCCTCACAGAAGAAAAAAAAACCCCAAAAAATCTATTCTTTTTTCAAAGGCATCTTTATCAGCTGTCCTACATCTGTTAAGCGAGTGCGTGAGAAGGTGTAAATGAAAGGAAAAGATTTCCGGTACATGTGAAAGCCATCTGCAGCACATATTGTATTCAAGATTAAAGCCTGGGGAAGGGTTACAACACATACAAACTACTGGCAATATTCAGGCCATTTAAAAGAAAAAATAAGAAAATGTACATCTGAATTATCATCATCTAGATATTTTGCACTTAAGCCAGCAACCCAGAATTGTTTTTACCTTCAGTTTTAATTAGATGAAGGCTGCAACAGGTTGCTTGGAATGTCATTCCATTTCCTTTACTCTTATTCAACTTCTCTGGCTTCTGATTTACTATTGAATTGAGATTAAAGTTATATTATTATTATTATTATTATTTTATTGTATCATGAGTATTGCATCCGATCAGCTTGTAAAGCAGTCCACATTGTACCATTCTCAACACAACAATGTAGAAACTATTGATTCCTTGCACTAGGCACTTTCATTTATTGTAATATAGGCTTGTGGACAATTTTCCCTTCCCCATCTGTAATTGCAACATGCAATTTCTTTATTTACTGAGACTCACATGTAGAGTGTTGCCTTTGAATTGCCAGCACTGATTGCTTTTATTGTGAAGCACTTTAAGATGGTTTCATATACAGCACTATATACATGATTTTGTATTGTCTATTGACTTCCACTATCCCTCATTATGGTTAACTGCCAACACAAAGCAAATGAATTTTATGAACAACAAGGGGCTTTTAGTGATCTAAACAGACATATGCCCATTGATCCCAATGACAGTCACCAAACCACCAAATAATAAAAATACAGTGGAAGGATGGCAGTATTATGCCACTATTTAGATTATTAAAATAGGGGTGGGGGTTGGGTCACCCACTAAAGTAATACTCCGCCGAGTGCAGGGGGAGTTGTAGAATCATGGTTTGTATTCCCGGTCGCAAGGAGTTGTCAATTTTGGCTGAGGACCCCAAAGGAAGTGCATTTACACTCCTATGGGTTACAGAGAAATATCGAATTGGGTTCGTTCACCTCATCACACTTCTGTAACCCTTTCTGGTCAGATGACCAGCAAGGCCAGGCAAAGACTAGACAGACTGGTCCTTGCCTCCAGCGTTCCGTTGCTTGCCAACATTTGTCACCTAGGTTTGGACAGTGAAAAAGTCAATGTTAGCTTGTCCATTCTTATTGGTTATGGGCTTATTTGAAATGGGGTTTTCACATTGGGGAGAACATAGCCAAACTCAGGTGCTTAACATTTTGCATTTATGTTTTCCTCTCGGGTCCAGTAACAGCATTATAGGCTAAACCTGAAAGCAATGTAGAGCAAATACTAAAGATGATATTTTTACACAATGCAATACTTTCCCTGAGTCCTACCTGATTGGTATGCCACGTTCACAAATAAAGCTTTTTCTTTCTAGCTTTTGCACTCTATTTTTTAAACACTTTAATCCTTCTTTCATTATATTGTTTGTCCTCAGTGGCCTGATTATGCATTGATTGTAACGTCAGGCGTGCTGAATAAGGTTACAGTGGGTCAATCTAATCTCCAACACCCATGGCTTTGAGCAAGATTGCCCACTGCAAATAATTACATTCAAGTTATGGACAGGGCTGTTTTATACATACATATAAATATAAACAGTAGTTTGTTGGTTCCATCCAAATATTTTAACTTCTTAAGATCCATTATTAAAGGTCATGAACTACTGTTGAGAAAAGCAATATAGTGTTGTTTCATAAGACATGTTAGAGCCAAAGTTCAGATGAAGCACGTCATAATTGAATTCTAGATAACAATCTGAGGGCATCAGAGCTAAATAGAGTAATGAAGGTACTGGAAAATGCAGAACTGCAGTTCTTGGAAAGCAATGATGTATGAGCAGCAAGCTCCCCAAGTACGTCACAGGCCTAAGTGGTGCAGAGGAAGAATTACTTTGTATTTATGGCTATAATTATAATCCTTCAGTAGCATGGATAAGACACTGAATCACCCTCAGACTAAAAAATTACTGTAAAAACCTTTGTATAAGTCTATTTTCTAGGTATTTTTAAGGGGTCCTAAAAAGGGGGGAGTGACTTATACACCAGTGTGACCTAAAGGTTTTTTCCTGAAATTGTTGTCTCAGAAAGAGGGGGGAGACTTATACATCGGTTTTTACGGTAACTGTGGTTGTATATAACTGTTTTTCTCTAGTTACATTTTAGAACTGAAATTACTGCTCAGTGAACTGTGTGGCCTGAAACTCATGCGTACTGTTTGTAAAATCACACCCACATGCCGGCCTACTCCTTTGCGTTTATCGCGTTACGTAAAAGATCTCTAAAAGCGTGGTGAATGTCTGCGTGTTAGTGGGATGCAGACCTACCGTGATAAATGGTGCTGCTGTTGCTGCTGAGATAAGATTCAACGAGAGGGGCTTGCTCCTCGGACTGCTTCATTCTGCGTGTTCGTGAGCGGCTATCCACATTGGACTGGACCATCAGGGGCTCCTGCCGCTTCTTCTTCTGCTTTTGCTCTAGCAGTGCACGCTGAAAAATACAAGACCTTGTAGTTACTGTCCCTCTACAGGTCCTTCCATTGCAGGCTTGTCACTAGTAATGCGGAACAACAGGTTCTTTGCGGAAGTTCTAAACAGAGGTACAGGTCACATGCCTTGTGTCTCTAAGGATTGAGCTATGACAAATCTTAAGTATCTAAAAATCATTCCCTCAACTAGGCTGGTTTTATTCATACATCCGAGCGCTCTCGGCACTTGCTTATCCCTGAAACTACAGTTTCCCTGGGAACAATTATAATAGAGTACAATGCACACATGACGTCTTCAAGGACAGTTTTCAGAGTGAAACAGGGCAATACAGTTCTTTGCAGCATTATACAGGTTTACCATCTACCCCTGAAGGACATTTTTCATCCATATGAAACTCAAGAGAAGTTAAGCCTCACCTTAGAGGAGGAAACTTTTGGTAAACCTCAGACTGGATTTTTTAAATACAGATTAGTTTACTGTAACCAAAAAGGTGTTTTACCTACGCATTCTAATCATGCATTTACAACTTGTTTGGAGTTTTTTTGTCAGCTGAATTACCTTAACATTGGATTAATAAACTGCCTTGGTAAACTACTACGGAATGCACAATCCTGGTTGCAAGCGGTCATGAAGGACAGAGCTATAGTACATCTCAGAATCCTTCAACACTGAACAAGACACTTCTGCAGCCCTGTCACAAGAAACCTTAAGGCACAGGACATGTATGTGCAGCAAAGATGTGCATCAGAGAAGTTAAAATTGCTTTTCAAGAGTTCATTGAATCTCTTCACCTTTGAATGACCTGAATATATTTCACACACTTAGAATCAAACTATCAAGGCAGGTAAGAGCCAGTGACTGGTCCCTTTGTTATAGCAGTGGTAGAATGTGATCTTAACATATGAAGATGTATAAAAAATAAAAATAAAACATTATTTTTGTGGCTGCAGGTACCATGATTCAGTCTTTGTACCGACTGATATAAAGAGAGCAAACTCTCCAGCAAATGATCTTTGTTTTCCGTTTCTTTCATGCAATCCTGCCGTATATGGCAAATTAATAAAGGCATTCCACAACAGCAAATGACATCTGACATTTCTAAAAAAGGATTTAAAGGTATGTTGATTATCTTTTGGTTGACTTTTATGATGCCTGACAAGTGCTGAAACAATAACAAATACACTGCAAGCTATTATAAACATGTGTGGGAATAGAAACAAAACTTATTTCACAGTATCTTGGACCATATAAAGTTAGATTAGGTACATTACGGTGGTTGGTTCTAATCTGGTCCAATGAAACAAGCAGGTTAAATCCACAATTTCACAGAAAAAGAACAAAATATTTTAGAAACAAAATGGCGAAAACAACTTTGTCAATAGAAAGATTCATTTGAATGGTTGTAATATGGGTTAATTTAGCAGGCCTCATTAACAGTGTAATCTGCATCAATGTACAGATTTCTGCCCATTTTGCAGGGAGATTTGTTCAGTTTATTACTGTGCACAATGGAAGACTGAGAAGATGCTTCAATGTCAAACGACTAACAGACTGATAAAACACAGGGAAATGCATTATCATAGATGGCATTAACTACACACTGCATACAGTTCACACAACAGATGTATTTAACTGCATTGGTAATCACAAAATGTAGTTCTTAGAAGTTGGTAATGTTTCTTGTTAATACTGGTAATTATATATGCCATGTATCTGTGAAGTTAAAAAGTCATTGTTATGTAACAATGGCGTGATTTGGTTAAAACCACATTTTAACAAGCTGTTTTTACATGTCTGGGTATTGGTATTGTTATACTTGTCTATTGAATAGTTTTATATAAAATGTCAATGGGAACTCATTCCTCTACTGCTTTTAATGGTTATACAGTTCATAGTGCAAAAGAAAACTAGCTTTATGACTGGACAGCCAGTGATGTTCTGAAGAACGCTGCACTAGTCAGTTCCTCGGGTTACTCAGCACCTTTGTCTATACTTGGGATACACAAAACAGCTTCAAACCAAAGTATTCTCCTTTTTGTACCACTGGAAACCATAGAGACCTGTGAAAATGTTCTTTCACTTAGGTGCTTTATAATTATTAATTTCTTAGCAGACATACTTATCCAGGGCGACTCACAATTGTTACAAGATATCACATTATTTTTACATACAATATATATATATATATATATATATATATATATATATATTTTTTACACATTATTACATTATTTTTATACATTATTTTTTACATACAATTACCCATTTATTCAGTTGGGTTTTTACTATAGCAATCTAGGTAAAGTACCTTGCTCAAGGGTACAGCAGCAGTGTCCCTCACCTGGGATTGAACCCACGACCCTCCGGGCAACAGTCCAGAGCCCTAAACACTACTCCACACTGCTTCCCACGAATAATGAAGTCGGGATGTATCCGAGACAAACACCCTCCGGTTACTCAAATTTGAATGGGTGATACATTTCACTCCAAAGAAACAGATGTAGTTTTTATGCAAAATGTGTTACCTAACAGTTCAAATGTTCAGTCTCTGACTAAAGGAAGTCTTTGCTCTGCCCTACTAGTCTGGGACAGGTCTCTCAACTCAGGCTGCTTGCAGTCAATTGATAACAAGCCGAGAGCTCAGCATCTTCCAGAAAAAAATAATTCTCAAAAGGAACATCACAACTTATTGTGAAATGAATCAACAACAAGACATCAGGAGGCTTCCTCTTTACAGGGGCTCTTAACTCCTACAGAACACTGAAGTGTTTACTCAGAGCTTGACGCTATAACAGATTTGGAACAAGCTGTGGGTTCAATCTCAAGCAGTAAGTTCATTCTCTACCACGCACTCAACCCACAAGGCATCATTTATAACAGTCAATTAACATTGTATACATACTTTATAGATTAGATCAACTTTTGTGGGACCATATTTGAGTAATAAACTGTAGGGTTTTAAATGTGACAGTGAGGTCTTTGGAACCTGCAAACTTCCTGATTTGAACTGGTCATCAAAACCTACAATCCTTTCTCTTGCTTGCAAAGGAGATAACTGATATCCCATCATGTACTAAAATGTAACAAATCTCAGCATTGGAGATAATACAATATTTGTAAAGGGCAGCACTGGTCAAACTGTTTCATTCTCGCATCACTTCATAAGCCATCAGTGTCAAGTAAAATATCGGTGCAAATTGAGAATAAAATGTCCTTGACAAAAAATTTTTTTCCAAGATAAGAGCAATTTCTCTCCTCACATTTCTGTCTAGTGGGTCGATATTAATTGCAGTATCTCTACTGAAGCCTACAATAGGTTTTTAGACTTCAATCATTTAACTTCAAATAGACTTAGATATTTCATTGCTTTGGTTACTACATTGAAAGTGTAGCTCATCTTAATGGACTTTAATGGATTTTTCCCCCCCAATAAATATCTGATCAATACATAATGTACATTTTATTATTTCTATTGAAATGATGTTCCCAAAAATGAACATACTGTAATTATTACTTTTATTGCGGGTCTTTATCGCTTTCTCTGGCTTCAGCTTTTTCTAATACAAAATTATCTGAATTTCTTTTTTAAGTGCAGTTTTTGTGATTTGACAGATTCCAACTCACAGTTTTTGGAAATAAAAATAAGCTGTCTCAGAAAGAGTGTCCATTTCTTGACTTCCTAGGGAGTATATCCAGAACTTCATTTTTACTCAGTCATAATTACTGTATACCTGTGTGGTCCACTGCTTCTCTCAAACTACTTCACAGCCATTATAAAATCAATTAGTAAAAAGTAGATTTGCCTCGTTACCAATGGAGAAAGCGATTTAGAGGATTTAGGCAAAACGGTTTCATACAATCACAGGATCTTCAGTAATACGAAGGTAAAAGTTAGGTCAGAAAATGAATAGCAATGTTTTTAAATTGTGTGTGTATGCAGCTAAAGCACTGGGGTCTTTTCCCTGGATCTCAATTGTTTCCAAGAGGTTGACATGTGTAACAGGGGGACGGAGGGTGGGCTTGTCTGCATTCGTGGTTATAGAGCTTTTAACCTCATATTATCTCATCGATAGGGGACAGGACAGAGTCTGTAATGGCAGTGTATCACACAACACTGCCTGTTACACATACAGTTTTGGATGGCTGTGGGAAAGGCAGTAAAGCTCACAGTAGCACGCAAACCACAGCATATGTTTCCTCCATCCTACCTGTCTGTCAAGCTTCTGCTGTCGAAGATTACTGCCTTCATCGTCAAGATGGCTGCAGAGAAAAACAGAAGGGCACTTTTTTAAAAGACTTTCAAATGAAGAAGCTATTGATACAACGTGATGGATTTTCCTCTATTCCATTTTCAATATTTAACATGGCTTTCTATAAATGAACTAAACTCACTCGCTCACTGTCACACAGCTCAGACCAGCTGATGCCCCGGTCTTCTTATATGTCAGGAATAATCCTTTAATTTATCATTTGGGGGTCAATCAAACACCAACGATTGACACAGGAACAGGGATTTTTTTTACCTACCCATGCGAATACAGACAGCTCCAAACACATTCACAAGACCTGAAAACTTTTCATACAGATACAATTAATACAGTAATTATTCCTGATGGAAAACCACGCTGGGTGGCTGTATTAAGATCTGCCACAATTTGCTGTGAATAATTAAAATACACTTGCAGACAGTGGCGTAGCCAAGGTGGGGTTTAGGGGTTTGACCCCCCCGGAAGATAATCCAGGCGATTCACCACCAGCACACCACCCCCCCCGAACAAAATCCTTCATACACCAGTGTTATTAACCATCATCAAAAAAATCTCCATCCATCCCCGAAACAAAATCCTGGCTACGCCACTGCTGGCAAATACTAGCAGTAGGAATCTCTGCAAGCTTCGACTCATTCCACACAACTTGCTGTCAAAAGAACTGACCTGTTTTACATTACTGCTTGAATGAAAACGTCTTGATTTCTGACCCTGCCTTGTAATCCCTATCTTCTCATTTTATATATATAGGGTTGGAGGCTGCGAGGCACCAGTATTGCTGCATCGGATCCTGATAGTGTATTTCTTAGCTGGCAAGTGTCATTAGCTGCTAATGCAAGTTCGTCGGGGCGGGGGAGGGGTTTCAAAGCCGACAGACACAAGCAGAGAATTAACACCTTAGACCAAGGACAAACATGCCAGTGCCAGAAAGTAAAACAAACATCATGTAAGAGGAAATAGAAACTGCAGTTTCCACTGCCATTTCCAGGTGGCAACATGCAGTTGTTTTGTATGATAACATTTTTCCTACTCAGCGCTTAACACATCTTACCATATCGGTACTATAACAAATTCCCTCTTAGATGTTTTGATCTAACTATCATTAGTTTTATTCACAAGTATTTATTAATATATTTTGCTTCTGTAAAGCACCTCTGCAGTTGAAAAACATAGCTGAGTCGATGCACTGAAGATCTCACGTAGACCCTGAATACCAGTTTTCTTATGAATAGCAGGACTTTTGATGCAAACCCACAGTGAAATGGGTGGCATGCAAGCTTGGTAACTTATAGCAACCGTAAGCCAATGAGAAGACCTGCAGCAGCGCTGCCATGGCAATTCCAGTTTTCCATGACAGCAGCAGCAGCAGCAGCACTACATCAGTAACATGTACTGACACACCACTTTGTTTTATATAGAAAAAAATACATTTAAAAGGGTTTAAAAGGAGGTATAACTGCAATGTACAAAAAATAATTTTGTGTAGAAAAAATAATATAGATTAGGTAGTATCAGGAAATGTGTCTAATCCAAGTTAGTTTTAATGAATATATACAGTACAGTGCAAAAGTTTTAGGCAGGTGTGAAAAAATGCTGTAAAGTAAGAATGCTTTCAAAAATAGACATGTTAATAGATTATATTTATCAATTAACTAAATGCAAAGTGAGTGAACAGAAGAAAAATCTAAATCAAATCCATATTTGGTGTGACCACCCTTTGCCTTCAAAACAGCATCAATTCTTCTAGGTACACTTGCACAAAGTCAGGGATTTTGTAGGCATATAGTCAGGTGTATGATTAAACAATTATACCAAACAGGTGCTAATGATCATCAATTCAATATGTAGGTTGAAACACAATCATTAACTGAAACAGAAACAGCTGTGTAGGAGGAATAAAACTGGGTGAGGAACAGCCAAACTCAGCTAACAAGGTGAGGTTGCTGAAGACAGTTTACTGTCAAAAGTCATACACCATGGCAAGACTGAGCACAGCAACAAGACACAAGGTAGTTATACTGCATCAGCAAGGTCTCTCCCAGGCAGAAATTTCAAGGCAGACAGGGGTTTCCAGATGTGCTGTCCAAGCTCTTTGAAGAAGCACAAAGAAACGGGCAACGCTGGAGGACCAGAGACGCAGTGGTCGGCCAAGGAAACTTACTGCAGCAGATGAAAGACACATCATGCTTACTTCCCTTCGCAATTGGAAGATGTCCAGCAGTGCCATCAGCTCAGAATTGGCAGAAAACAGTGGGACCCTGGTACACCCATCTACTGTCCAGAGAAGTCTGGTCAGAAGTGGCCTTCATGGAAGACTTGCGGCCAAAAAGCCATACCTCCGACATGGAAACAAGGCCAAGCGACTCAACTATGCAAGAAAACACAGGAAATGGGGTGCAGAAAAATGGCAGAAGGTGCTCTGGACTGATGAGTCAAAATTTGAAATATTTGGCTGTAGCAGAAGGCAGTTTGTTCGCCGAAGGGCTGGACAGCGGTACACAAATGAGTGTCTGCAGGCAACAGTGAAGCATGGTGGAGGTTCTTTGCAAGTTTGGGGCTGCATTTCTGCAAATGGAGTTGGGGATTTGGTCAGAATTAATGGTCTCCTCAATGCTGAGAAGTACAGGCAGATACTTATCCATCAGGGAGGCATCTGATTGGCCCCAAATTTATTCTGCAGCGTGACAACGACCCCAAACATACAGCGAAAGTCATTAAGAACTATCTTCAGCGTAAAGAAGAACAAGGAGTCCTGGAAGTGAATGTATGGCCCCCACAGAGCCCTGATCTTAACATCATCGAGTCTGTCTGGGATTACATGAAGAGAGAGAAGCAACTGAGGCTGCCTAAATCCACAGAAGAACTGTGGTTAGTTCTCCAAGATGTTTGAGCCAACCTACCTGCCGAGTTCCTTCAAAAACTGTGTGCAAGTGTACCTAGAAGAATTGATGCTGTTTTGAAGGCAAAGGGTGGTCACACCAAATATGGATATGATGTAGATTTTTCTTCTGTTCACTCACTTTGCATTTTGTTAATTGATAAATATAAACTATTAACATGTCTATTTTTGAAAGCATTCTTACTTTACAGCATTTTTTGACACCTGCCTAAAACTTTTGCACAGTACTATATATATATATATATATATATATATATATATATATATATATATATATATATATATATATATATATATATAAACTGTTGATAAATTATCAAACCCATCCTAATCAAGCTCCCCTCACAACTTCCCACATGACACAAACCTTCTCTCCTGTGTATGTGGATGGGCCCAGACCCAATGAGAAACTGTCATAATCTATAGTTGCTAAGGAATAAAAAATAAATACATAAAAAAAAATAATAGTAATAAAAATAAAAACAGGTCTACTGGCGCTATATGAGGTTCTCTGGCACTACAATCAAGCGCCATACACAAACACACTTCCAAATGAATCAAGCAAGATAATGAACACATAGACTGACTGAGCCCACAGGCAGCCAATGAACTGCATCAATACTTGTCATGTTTATTGTAAACTGTTAGCTAATCAGCATCTAACATACAGTTACATAGGATTTCAACAGACTACACACACTTGCATTCTCCATTTGAACCTAAGTCAGTCAGTAGTATTTCTTTTTTTTTTTTTAAGTTCTGTGACAATAAGAAAGAATGAAGCATAAACATTTCCAACATGTTGCACTAGGCTGCTATATGCTCATCAATAACTGAACTACATCCAACAAACTAATTAAAGATCTCATTGTTAATCCTCTAAAAAAAAAAAAAGCACACCCACACACGATCACTCATATATATCTAAAGGATGTCTATACAAAGACACAGAGGGCATTAAGTATGGTTGCCACAGTCCTGTATTTTAAGGAACATCCCTCTTTAAATAAAGATTTATAAGACCAATACGAGACACCATTTATGAAATGATCATGTGTAAAATAGTACTTGTTGATCATGGATATAAGATATCTTGAAGTCCGATAATGCAAGGCAGTATTGGGATGCATTTTTTCACTGAGGCACACACCAGTCGTTGCACCATTCCCTTTCACACGCTCAGAAAGCATTTCACCTTGTTTCTGGATTCTGCAGCTGTGAAATCTGGAGTTGCACTTTTTAACATTTAATAAAGCAGGTCATTTAGACTGAACACAATAAAGAGGAAAAAATCAAAAACAACAGCTACATGCAAATGTAAATTATGGCAAACACAACTTATCAGTTCCATGCTACATGCTAAAAATGACTGCATTCTAAAGGCAAACTGCCCTGCACATAATATAATAATCCTTGCAACATGCCAGCGATCAGCTTTCCATTGACACAGAAACTAATTCAAGGAAACTCTCCCTTCATTTGAAAACACAATGTTGGCAAACATACCTGTAAGGGATCCAGTCAGAGTAATGCTTAGAGCTCATATCTCACATCAGCCACTGCCTGAGACTCAGTGTGACGGCCTGTAGCAACATACGATGATCTCTTTGATAGACCCCATGCAGAAATCCACCACAGCCTGACCATCATCTAATTCAACAGTGGCGCTCGAATAAAAACTGTCCAATTTAATGCTAATCCCAGGTGCTGGCTATGAAAGGCACACTGTTAATAGGAATCCTCCTCAATTATACATAGAGAAAACACATTTTCCTTCTCAGCCGCTCTCTATTTCTCTCTCTCTCTCTCTCTCTCTCTCTCTCTCTCTCTCTCTCTCTCTCTCTCTCTCTGATAGTAGCTTCGGCAGAGCTCACAAACAAAAACAGTGAGTGACAAACAGGTAGCAGCAGGCTTCTTTTGTCAACAGCCTTTGATGTGAGTGCACCTTTTCTTAATTTTATTTCAAGATGCATGCAGTCGGGACAGGCACAAACTGTTCCTTTGTCATGCACTATTAATTAATTCCAAGTGCAAGGCTCATTAATATGGGACTGCGTGGGGTATTGATAATTGTGCTTTGATTTCGTAAAAATAATGTGTAAAAAAAATAATGTAATTGTAAAAATAATGTGATATCTTGTAACAATTGTAAGTCGCCCTGGATAAGGACGTCTGCTAAGAAAGAAAGAAAGAAAGAAAGAAAGAAAGAAAGAAAGAAATAATAATAATAATAATAATAATAATAATAATAATAATAATAATAATAATAATAATAATAATTTCCTGGGCAGTTTACCTTTCTAAACAAAAAACAATTGGAAATAAAATGAAGATGATTATAGGTCTGCAACACATCTGCAAGTCCTTTATTACATTACTTTCTGTAAAAACCTATTACGGTTCAGCTGTGAAGAGGCACATGGGTCCACTGTAGCTAAAAGCTATGTCCTTGTCTTACAGGGATCAAAAGGTTAATTTTTTTGTTTGTTACAAAACAGTAATATTTTTTAGAAAGAAGCACCAAACATGTTGCTCAAAGTTGTGTATAAAAAGGGGAATTTGATTTTCATGGGTTACAACATGACCCACTTAACTTTTGGAATATAATGGTTTTGGTTGTATAAAGAAAACGTACTATTTTTGTATGTGTGTGGTTCCACAAAAGCTCCTTTTAAAAACAAATGCTTCTCCCCCAAAGATTTGCATTTTACAAAACAGAAAAACAGAACACAACATTTAAATCAGGTTATTAATTTAATGCAAAAGCCTATTTTTGTACATGTTCATCCTTCATCCATTTAGTTATCCCCAAACAGTTTATTTACAGACTCTGTTCTAAAAGAGCTAGCTTCTCCGATGAATTAAAACAAATACATAATAAATATATGGAAATCAAAAGAATACATTATCATAAATTGGAAAATGTTTATAATTAGTATGCCACCTTCCTCATCTGGAAATGTAGCTGTATAAAAAACACCCCTTATAGAATGCAGAATGTATTTGTTTTGTGTCCTGTGTCTGCCTTTTTTCATTTTGAATTTTCCTCTACATAAAGGTACATGTACCGCACAACCTATCACTTTCATAGGCTGTGTTTTAGTGCCTGCTAGTCATGTTATTTTACAGTGGCACAAGCTAATGGAACAAATCTATTAACACACCATGCAACCTGGCCTATATAAACATAACCTTCATATTTTCGAATGCACTGCCTGTAATAGACATCTTAGAGCAATGTTGCTTGAAGATAATGAAGTGACAAATGCAGTATCAAGCTCACGACACCAGAATGGTTGATAATGATGATGATGCAATTACACGGCACAGTAAATCTTGAATATGTTGTATATATAGATGCATCAAGTGACAGCAAAGATAAGAAAACTGAGAAAAAAGGAAATTGCCAAGGGCAACAGACAGGGGGCTGTTTGAATGTATTAGTAATTAAAACAGAAAGTCAATTTTAATGAGGCACAGGGGGAAAAGGCACCAGCGCTCCTCAAAAAGTATTTTAAATGCAGTAAAAAGTAATTATATATTAATAGATATTATTAATGAGAGGAAGTACTGTGAGCTCGACACTGTGTACATTTTTTAAAAGACACAAATAGACTGTATTTAACCACAGTAGCAAATAACTGAATAAAATAAATATTAAACAACGTCCAGTCCTGAATGCCCTACCATTGATTTGGAGTTATTTCACCTTTAACAGTTCCCTCAGTATCAGTATGCAAATACATTACCAGTAGGTACATTTATTGGTCTTGCTAAATTAAAATGAACTGCAGGTACTGCATTTAAATAAATCTCACTTCAATATTGAGTAAATGCAAAAGTTGAGCAATGGCCCGATTAAAGAACTATGCCTTTCCTTTCAGTGAAGCTGTTTTCTTGAACAGAATGATTACAGAATGGCAAGCAGCTAAAGCAGTCAAAATACAGGAGTTAATGCATCACGAATCCCGATTTAAAACTCACATTCAATGAAGTAGACAGTGCTGTCTTAAGGGAAGGTGCATTTCCGTATTAGTACATCTGAAGAACACACTTGAGATGCAGCATCCTAGTGGAACTCAAAATCAACAGCAGCAGTTACAACACAACAAGCAAAACACACAAATCTAAAAGTGAACAGACCCTAACCATCTCAAACTAGAAGCAATTGTGTAGCAAACCCAGTCAGTTTATCTTTCTCATAGCCTGAGTTCAACACGAGAAGACAGTAATACTGCAGCAGACGAGGCAGGGTTTTGTTTTAGCTGCAGTCACCAAGCTCTTATGGAAGCTAAATTAAGGTCAGGAGAAACAGTCACAGTGAATGCAGAAAAATAACCCTTTTGTGAGAACACAGCAGAATACATCCTGTGTCACTCCTCCACCTATTAACTCAATGTCACAATATATCAAGGGAAGGGCAAAATGAGGCTCTCTTTGTGCATTTAAAGGGCATAATTTCACCAGGTACTTAAAGGGGTAGTGTCCAACAGAATCCTGAAAGTCTCTTAATGATCTTAAATACAAGATCATTTATATACCTCCACCCTGCCTTTAATACTATATTACCCATGAGGCTCTCTTTGTGCATTTAAAGGGCATAATTTCACCAGGTACTTAAAGGGGTAGTGTCCAACAGAATCCTGAAAGTCTCTTAATGATCTTAAATACAAGATCATTTATATACCTCCACCCTACCTTTAATACTATATTACCCAATGGTATTTTCCACCAGGGCTGATTTTTCAACACGTTTATTAATATCACTTCATATAACTAACAGAAGAAGACAGAAGAAGAGTAGGTTTACTAATTTTAGGCCAACGTTATCACAGCACCTCTGTTAAACTGCTAAAGTAGCGATTAAAAGAAGGGGCTTCAAAATGAACAGAAATTACCTGTTTTTGGAATTCCCCATTTATAGCTATAATCTAAATCCTTTTTCCTTCTATTTTTTAAGTTCTGATAAGCTCAGTTTATAGCACATTATTTCATTTCTTCTGCTACTGCTTTGACTGGCATTGCTTATTGTCATTTTTAAAATAGAACCTGCATTCTGTGTATAATCCATGCTATGTGTTACAGTACATGCATTATCTCTGACAGTATTCTGAGTGCTTTATGTTGTTGATTGTTTTAACCAGCAGTGGAAAATAAATTATAACATAAGTATAGCTCAGACCTCATACATTGATATTCAACAATATGTTCAAATAATCATGGTACGTTTTTTAAAGCCACTTAAAATATAAAGAACCCTTCTTTGGATTTCTTACTTTTGATTAAGATTTTCCTCATCTTAATTATGTATCAGATTATAATTTTGCCAACAAGTAATAGATTGAGCAGCTACATGACACAGAGCTAACAATTTCAGCTAACCCCAATCACTGCACACTTTTTTTTCACAGTCTTACAATCAGTCATGGAAGATAATGTTTTTGCATTTAAAAATGGCATTTACAAAGACAATGCATTAATTTTAAAGAAATGAGGAATACATGTATATATTATTAGGGGATTTTTAATAGTTAAGAGGACTTCATGCAAAAGCCGTCTCCTCCATCACGTTGATTGCATTACGTATGCCAGGCATGGACTGCACTGTGTCAAACCAATCTAAGAATTTAACGACAGATGAGCGATAAATAGTCTGAGCTCCTCAAGTAGGAAAAGAGTTACAGGGAAAACGGTTACATGTACTTGACGTTGCCACTGAAACAAAAAACAGTTTGCAGAAGAGCAAGAAGATAGAATTATCAAACACTTTTTGCTTGACTTACTTTGAACTGTAAAATGCATTTCCTTGTCGTACTTTTTAAATTTAACAAAATACATTTACTTAAAGCCTAATTGTTTCATACCATCTATCTAACAATAATTATGAAACAGAGATCGGGTGACCAATATTACTATATTGGAAATGTAAACATTTCTTATTTTGAAGTAATGTATTGGCTGAAACCATTACATATATATATATATAATGTAATGGTTTCTTTATTTTGTTTTTTTATTGCCCACAAAATTCACCATTAGTGTACTGCATTAGATAATGTTCAAATCAAATTCAAAAGGTCCAGAATACTATTCAACAAATCAATTACAGGTATGTTCTCTTCTGAATGAAAATAAGATGGAGACAAATATATACAGACATAAATATGTTGTTATTTTTTTAGTGTATTAACTGTTTGTTGTTATTAATAAACAGGTCCCTTGTTAAGGTAAAACACACAGCTAGGATTGCAGTGAGGGGATCAGCAAATAATCTTGCTTTCTTTCAGCCTCCCTGTGAGAAGCCCTGCTGCTATTATGCTCTGTAAAGCTTCTCTTATGTCTGCAGCTTTAAGAGTGTAAACATGAGGTGGATGGGATTGATGGTTGCCGTTGAGAATCAATTCTGTTAGATCTCTTGCTGCCCTGCAAGTATGGCACAGTCGAGGGTGACATTCAAAGGTGATTCACACTATTACAGATCAGTTTGCATTCAAACTTCAGTTCAAACAAACAGATGCTAGTCAAACAGATGTTAGTGGGAGAATACAGTTCTTACATTATGTTATTGATTGCTGACAAAAAAAACAGTACTGTGAAATGCTACAACTGTGAGACTAACACATATAGAACAGTGTTCTGTCTACTTACCCCAAGAAACGTAACCCTATTAGGTCATAGGTCAAAGACGTGGTGTAGAATACAGTGTTTATATAACACAGCACATATGAAGTCATGACAATACAATACAATGCAATACAATACAATACAATACAATACAAAGCATCCCTCAGTGCTGTATAAAGTTAAAAACAAACCAAAATAGCTAATGTGTACAATACACTCCAGTTACAATCAATTATATAAAAGCACAATTTAGATTTAAAATAATCCAATGTTTCAGCCTGCCTAATGACAATTGGAATTGAGTTCCACAACAGCAAAAACCTCTGGCGGTTTTTTGGAACAATTAAAAGTTTTGCATTTTTTGATCTCAAAGAACGACTAGGGTCACACAGAGTTTGGAGTTCTTGGAAATAGGATGGCCCTAATCTATGAAGGGCCTTATAAGCAGCAGCTTTTTTAAATTACTGCCACATTTTTTTTTTTGTGTACTTTACCCACAATCAAACCTGACCTACAGAATCATGGAATACAGTTGTGTACAAAGTATGAAGCCAATATCTCAAATCGATGTATCATCCAAAAACCACTTGTAAATTTGCCTTAAAACTTTCCATAACACTGAAAAGATGAAGAGATTTAATATTAGCAGTTAAAATAGTTTAGGTAGCGGCACCAGTGGGCTGACATTTAGATACAGTAAAAGCTAAGCAATTGGAACATTTATAGGCTGGATCCCAGTGTATGGGTGAATAATTCAGCATAACAAATAAAAGATTCAGTGTGAATTTTCAATGTGGTACAAATATAGACATCACAGCATCTGAGAAGTGTGAACACAATAACGCTTTCAGAGGAGGACCCCCCCGATGAGGAATATCAAACATTGCTTGTTACTAAAGCACTATTTTTGGGATAGAAAGAGTTTGCCTTCATAATGTGCTTCACTCTTTGACATTTGGAATCTGCCATTGTCCCGTGAACCATGAAACTGGCTTACATGGGCTAGGAAGTGCTTTGGTTAAAATAAGAACAGTTGGTCAGTGTATGCCACTGTTTATTAACTTTAAAATGATTACAACAGCATCATTGCCATGTCTAGCAGACAAAGGACATCAAACCAGAGGGATGCATAGTTATTATCATCCTCTCTGTGAGGACATGAAGACACATAGAGAGATGCTGGACTAGTAACTGCTTAGTATTGTAGCTCTGACATGATGGCAGATGGTGTTATATGAACAGTGTGGAATTATACTCCTGTGAAGGTGAGTCCTTAGAAGCAGACACAGTGCCATGGCTCAACAATGACCACCCTTGGGAATGTTATAAGCATATTTTCACAATCGGTGTTATAATTTCACTCTGTTTGGTAATGTGTCTGTTTATTATAACCCTTTGTCAGTTAGAATGGAATAAGAACAGATTGTAATGATGCAGATCACAGGGTTTGCAAGCTAGGTCTCTGTATGTTATTAAATTGCATGCGCACTCACAAAACATATCAATAGCATTAATCTGCTTTGATAACACTGAGGTTAACACTACTGGAGAATAAGACCATAGGATCACGTATAATTTGTTAGGAATCTTGAGTACTCAACATGTGTTTGTTTCTCATTTTATTTGGATGTTCAATATGATATTTTCTCTTTAAAAAATAAAAAATACATTTGAGTAAAATTAATGAAAATATGCCTGAGTATCACCTATTTCAGAACACATGCATCTAATGAAAGTATTATGTTAAATAGGTTTTTTACTCTGAAGTTTTTTGTTTTTTGTTATTTTGCTGCTGTTTTTACTTCTCCTTAGAGCACTTTGCAATTGAATTCATTAGAGACGGAAGAACTGAATGACAGATGTATCCAAAAGTTCTCCTCAGTCCTAAGCTTGATAACGTACTCTCTCAAGTCTCTTCCCTCAGCATCTTTGAACTGAAACTGTCAAACACTTATCAGCCATCTGGCCTCAAGCCAGAACCGAATGTGAAAGCAGACTGTCATAATAACATGATAAAAAAAAAATAATAATAAAAAAAAACACTTGAGGAAATGAGTCATTAAACAATACAATGAAATGCAAATGATTGTTGAAGCATGAACCTTCAAGAGTAAGTAGTGGGGTTCTGAAAAAATATAGCATTATACATCCCCATGTGTTGCTACAACTGTTTAAATAACATTCCTGTAATTTTTCTTTTCATTGTTAACATCTGAACTTTTTACAATTATAACTTTAAAGTCTGTTTCAAAGCTCTTTTCAACACTCTAGTGTTCTGATGATAGAGTAATGATTATTGACCACATTGTCAAACTGGTAACACAGCAATAACGATCCATGATGTGGTACGGAACAGGAAAGCCAGAGCACTTGTTGTTATGTTTTTTAATTGCTCTTCCTGCAGTGATTTAGAGGACAGATCTCAAACCCCAGTGCACTAGAGCGGCCATTTTGAAAAGTGCTTTGAAAAAGAGTTTAAATTTATACATGTAAAAACTTGTCAGGATCTTAACAATGAAAAGACAAATTACAGGTATGTTATTTAAACAGTAGTAGCAACATGTGGGGATACATAACACTATATTTTTCAGAAACCCCGCTACTTACTCTTTCAGTGCTGTCCTGACACTGTCCATAATAAATAGCCTGTATTATATATAAAAAAAAAGCTATACTAGTTTCATTGCAAATCAGCCGTGCAGTATTTAAATTACTGATGTTCATTTCATGTTGTGCCAACAAGACCAAGCTATTGTACTCTGCAACTGATAATTACTAACCTCCAATAAATTAGCCATATGCCAAACCAAACTATTCAATATCAAAGACCAAACCTCAGCTTCATATCATGCCATCTGCACTCTTAATAGATGCCAACATTCAACACACAGATGCAATAAAGGTCGCGTCGAATGGAAAATACTTATTTTACAGAAGCATTTCACTCATCATGCTGCAAATGTTTGCAGGGAAAATATAAAAAGGGCATGATGTTCAGGTTGTTAATTGTTTTTGTTTTTTTTGATGTTGTTTTTAAACCTGATTTAGATCAGGTGGAAAATTCAACAAAGCCATCCCATTTAAAAATACAAACATGAGATTTACCTACTGAATATTTGTGTTCTATATTTCTTATTTTGCCCCTTTGGAAAATGTTACTGCCAAGACACCAGTATTTGATTTAATTGGACCAACACCCTCAATGCCATGAGCTCCTTGAGGGACAGATATTATGCTCCTCCTCCTTAGGATTGGGCAGTGTGGTGTAAATGGCGCTCACAACCAAAGAATAGAAACATAAACTGAAACCTGGTGAAGGTCCTCAAGGTCAGTGAGGAGTAGTGTCCTGTGAGGACCTTGTCCCAGGTTGACAGTGCTGATGATGCACTTCCTCCATGCAGAGACGGTTTTAGGTTCTATCAACCAGGACAACTGTCCAGGGCCCCAGGCCATGGGGTGCCCCACTAGGTTAAGTTAGGTCTATTATAAACACGATCACTAATGACGTTTATGGAAATACTCCTGCAGGCATAAAAATAAGTCCTGTCTGCTTTAACCCTTGCATTGTGAATGAAGAATGCATTCTAGCAACTCTGAACAATGCTCTCCTAATTTAGGTAAGCCAGAGATGTTCTATGTGTAGCCAATTCTAATCTAACTGTCCCATCTTGCCAAAAAAAATAAAAAATAAAATAAGAGCTTCAGTCAGTTAACCTCAGTAATCATATTACCCAAAGCCCCTTCAAACTAAAAAAAAACTAAACATAATTATTATTGTCAATTATAATATACAATGTTATGTTCTTTTTAAAAATACAATTATAAATTGTAAAAATTCTATATATTTTTTTGGAATATCTTAATATAGCCTTCTATGGAAATGAAATTCAAACATTCTAGTCTGTGGCTATTATGAAACGTAACCATGGTAGCATAATGCATATCCATATAGCAGTAAAATGAGCCACTTTTATTAGTTGAGGTTTTTAGAGCGCACAGCCGTGCATAGAAATGAACAAGCACAAATGTTTATTTAATGTTCTGTGATTAAATTTGGCTCCTTGGTTCATTTTGCTAATAATAAAAACAGACAAGCAGACTAAAATACCACCCTCTTGCCAAAGTGCTTTATAAAGCAGCCTTTGCATCATGGCAAAGAAAGTAAAGCTACACAGTTTATTGCTTGTAATGATTTATTTGTAATTGTCCCAGACCATTTGGCATTCTCAATGACAACTAAAACAATGTTCTTAAAATGTTCATGCAAATTAACCAGGCTTGTGCTAATCAGAGTTTGAGCACACACTGTATATCGGCAACTATGTACTGTACAGGGTGCACAGCAGCCAAGCAGTTAAACAGAGGAGCTACATACACGATACATACAGGTAGGTCAGACCCACTACTGCTGGTCATAAAATGGAAGCAATGACTTTCCCAACCTGACACACCCGCCTTGCAAGGTGAATGGTTTATTCTTCCTTCACCTCAGCTACCCTCCCTGGTCTCCAGTGGAAACTGGATCAGCAGTACATGCTTTAAAAGGTGTGGTCCTGATGGATGTAAAACCCACATCACTACTGTATGTAATCTTTTCACTACTCACTGAGCAGATGGACTTTTATTTCACATGCATTTTCTTCAAGTTGAAACCCTTCATTACAGCCACCGCATTTACTCTTTTATGTTTGTTTTTTTAATTAACTGAATAGCAAGCATAAACATGTAGATGTAAAAGGTGATGCATTTTAAAGGCTATCTGTCTATTCCCTATTTAACATAAGACACTGTATTTCAAACGAATGGAAGAATTTATCAATTGATTCTGAGAGTAACATATAATGTTGGGATCAACAAAGGCTAGACACAGAACACTGGAGCCCAGCGGCAGTTGTGGCAATCTGTTTATCTACTCAACTAGCCTGGACGACGTGGGAACAAGCAATTGATAAACTAGAGTACATCTTGGCCTTGCATATGTTCTGTGTCCAGAACAACATTATGACACATGCAAAGAAATTGATAGTGTTTAGATATTGTTAGGTAAACATAGTGCGAGCAGAGTTCACAAAGTTCAGCTACACACACATGCAGTTAGTTAAAATATGTAAGACAGGCACTCATTAGTGCGAGTGAGACAAACTTACCTGAATCCTCTCCTGATGACAGACTCCCTTCTTACCTGAGCTATCTCCCAGAGAATTAGGTAACTGATCATTAGTTCAGTTTAAATCTAGGTGCCACGTTTGTTGTGTCTGACGATAAATGTTTACACTATAGATATGTAACTTTTGAATATTGGAATCAATAAATGTAAACTTACTAGCATAGTCATTGGTATTGTATACACTCATTTGCAGACATCAAATGAAATTAGATTCCTTACAATAACATCCCAAGTACTGTACAACGGTAACATGAACATTTTTAAAAATTTACCATGGAAGTTGTTTAACCTTTAAAGAAATGAAATGACACACTTGTGCAATATTGCAATAGATGCAAAGTAAGAAAAATCATAAAATGATCTAAATATGCAAATTAATTTCAATGCACTCTATGGTAGTTCCATTAAAGGTGAAACAACCATAGTAAATATTTAATTTTTGGGCATCTCTTGTAGGAACAATTACAATAATACTGATGCAGCAAAAACAATAGAAAAAGATTTTATTCAATTAAATGAATATTTTCTACTCCCATATAGCATTGGACCAAACTTCTACTTCTGATAGACAATGATTTTCTATAAAAGCAATCAACAAGACTACGGTATAAACTCTATGTAATCTTTATTGCTGCGCAGGCCCTGTGAGTAATCGTAACTTGTGTTTTATCAGTGAAAACTAAAAACTACATCTGGAATGTAGCTGGTTGTCTGTGCTTAAATATAACCCACTGTTGGCTCACTATCGGCTAAGTTAGAAAATCAAAAAACCTCCTACCGATATCTGCTCTCTCTCATTTCAGTGCAGTTCAGCCACTCGGAAACAGACTCGGAAACTAAGCCCAGTGTGATTTAATCAAACTGCTGTTTCTGTGTCTGTCTCTCTTATAAAGCTTTAGACCAGCAACAACAGCAAACATAATCTCAGTCCTTAGTTAGGACTAGTTCTACTGTAAATGCTCACACAGTACATTTTGAATTTAAATATTACAGCAGAATATCTGTGTAAACATGAACTAAATTAACTAAACGAAGCTGGCTCTTTTTGTATAGTGGGTGTGGGTCAAGACTTCTCACTCAGGGCAAGAGGCCATTTTGATTCTACACACCTACAGTTTGCCATTAGTCATAAAAATTTAACACTCCAATTGCAAAGCAGTTTCAGCCATGGTGGTTTCTTCTGTGAGCCTTAATTTTATGTTACCTGTACAGGAGGGGTGGGTTAATTAAGCTCACATTAAAATCTGGACTAGCTATGCAATGAAAGTATTACATTGTACCCTACAAAAGATTCTGTTTCTGCTTTTTGTAAATGTTTTCAAGCTAGAAGGCCTTTGTTTCATGACTGTCAACACCCACATCAGCTCCTACCAGTCTGCTTCAGTAATCTCCACCAGAAAAGATGCTTCTCAAATTAAAATGAAGTATACTGTACTGCAAAACTGAGGTTTCATGTGTCAGTGGACCAGCACAGAACTATAACTCAGATTTTTTTATATTTAAAATTAGAAACAGAAACATGAAACAGAATGGAATAATCATACATTTAACCACTTTTTTTTCCTTAAAAGCATATTTTATTTGAAGTTTCACTTAGCAACACCTAGTGGTTGGGAATGGTACAATTTTGAATGAATAGAAAGAAGACACGCGTTGAATTGACAACAGAACTGGCAGAAGGCACAGGTGTCATTGTCCATCCATTAACAGTCCAAAGCACCTTTGACCATTGTTCCATCATCCAGTTTCTGTGTTCTTGTGCATTTTAGCCTCTAAGTCTTGTTCCCCTTTCTTAACAGAGGTAGTCTTTCTGCAACGCATCTTTTAAGTCCTGATTTCAAGAGTGACCTGCGTACTGTTGATTTGATGGACAACGACACCT
This sequence comes from Acipenser oxyrinchus oxyrinchus, assembly GCA_030684275.1. Lineage (NCBI taxonomy): Eukaryota > Metazoa > Chordata > Actinopteri > Acipenseriformes > Acipenseridae > Acipenser > Acipenser oxyrinchus. The sequence goes on from CM060267.1 coordinate 6,982,669, forward strand.
GTGCCTTCTGCCAGTTCTGCTGTCAATTCAACGCTTGTCTTCTTTCTATTCCTTAAGGATATTATCTTCAAGTATTGCTCATCCTTGTTAGACAGCTTTTTGGGTCTTCCAGTCCTGGGTTTGTCAATTACAGATGATGTTTCTCTGTACTTGTTGATTATGCTTCAGATACCACACCTTTATAATCGAGTGATGCGAGCTATTTCACTCAATGTTTTTCTTTCTTTAGACAAGTCAATGTTGTTATAATAGTAGAAAACACTAGTGGAGGCTTTGAGTAAATTGTTGGTGCTCATAATGCATCAACGTAGAAAAATGCAACATGTTTAAGACTGCACAGCAGTGTGTATATATATATATATATTTATAAAGAAAACTGAAAAGATAAGAAATATATAATTTCCCATGTATTGGGTAATAATTAACTTGTTCTAATAATTCAAACACACAGAGTACAGTGCAGTATATGTTAATAGAATAACTGGTTTGTCCTTTTTGGGTTTACTGCAATTAAGCAAACCATCTTCAGTTTAACAATCCAAGAAATGCATTATTCAACAGTCCTGATCGGTAATAATAATAAGTAGTCACGATGAAATGTTAATATAGCGATGGCATGCGAGTTCTGAGAAATTACATTTTAGAGCAGCATAATTCTTTCTAAGAATACACCCACAAGCAGTGTAGAAAGAGTGACTACTGTGCAGTATCCCCCCCCCATCCCTCTCTCTCTGTCTTCATAGTAATGCACTGCAATAAAACATTTAAGGAATTATCTTAATACAATATATGAGATACAATCAGAACAAAAACTGGCTTTTGTGTTCCACTGATGACAAGAATGAAGTACAGTCTTCTCTAAAAACAGCTTGAAACGATTTTCTTTTTGCAAAAATGTACTTTATTTTTTCTAAAGTTTGGTTGGTTAGTTCAATTTAATGTGACCCATAGTCTTAAAATATACAAATGTTTCCCTGAATGTTCTTTTGTTTGTTTGGGTTTAACAAGAAAATATTTAGACTGCTATAAAAAAAAAAGTGGCTGCCTTATTTCAGTCAAATTGTATCAAATTTAGACATATTTTCAGAAATCCAGTTTATATAAAACTGCGGTCACACAAATCTATGTTTAAAAGCTTCAGGTTATAAACAGAAAGAGGCTCTGTTTCCATACCATACTACCAGACAATGTAGTGGGTTTAGATTACAGGTGTGCTGATAATCACTCAAGAAATTCCACATACAATTATACTGTACAGTGAACACAAAAACTGTACTGAGGTTATACATTATATTGAAACATTCTTATACTTGCAGTTTCCAATATGCCATTCATCCAAGTCCTGTATTTTGACATCAAAATGCAGCTTGAATAGTATATATATACAGAAATAGTACATTTAAAAGTACAATGGCAGTTACTACGAAAATATTATTAAACAGCACAGTCTCATAAATTATAGGATTAAATACTGGTAAAAGATAGCCATGAGATTTTGGATGATGTCACTCTCACCATTTGTCATTGAAAAACCTCTAACTGTTTTATTAATGAATGGTAAATATTTTCAATTTTGAACTCCTGTAGTCCTGTGTGAACTTTATTGTCCTTTTATAGCAAATGAACCTGATTATTCTAAGTTAACCACAAGGGGGCAGCCTTGCATTTCGATAAAGATAAGCCAGTTTACCACTTATGCCAGCAAATCAGTATTTGAGCTGTACACTTTGACACGACGAGATTAAAAAAAAAAAAACAGGAATAAATTACATGATGTTTTTCTGCTATATGCGTGAAACGCAAATCACGTATTGTGCAGTTCAGCTTATAGTTCAGGGTTAGGGAGGCTAAGTGATCCTCATATTTTAAAGATTGATTGCTTCCTGCTTTGTAATGATTTTTTTTTTTAAATCAGTCCAAAATCCCTTCATACTGTCTTACCTGGTTATGTCACAGAGCTGAAACTCAGAAACTGCATTGGCAGCCTGCCCTATCCGATCCAATACATCTTGATGCACTTTCATGATTGCATGGATCTCTTCTCCATAGCAACAGGCTCCCTATGCGCACAGCTAGCCCCATAGTTCAAATCATATGCCAGTTTGGGGGAAGTATAGACCCCATCTCCTAATATGGAGCTACGCATTCGGACTATTGCCACTTTGGAGCTCCAGCTATTCAGTTTAAATTATAACTGCAAATTATTTATTATTATTTAGCCAGTGTCTTTATATTGTGTTGTGGTATTTCTTCACAGCAGAGGGGAATAATCAACCTACATAAAGAAAATCCCAAGGTGGATAAATGCACTGTACACATTACAGGAGGAACTTCTGTTTCCGAGAAGGCTTTCAAGATGTGATCTATTGCTATTCAAATAATACATTAGCATTACTGAGGCACCCTTTATTCTATGCAGACAACAGCTAACAGTAATTATAGAGATATTAGCAATATAATAACCTGTTTTCTGTGGATCTATTTGATTTCCCTGGCTTTAATGAACTTCAGTACAGTTGCTCTTTTCACATCATTGTTCAGTTACATTTTTAAGTTATCATACAGTGTAAACATCTCCGAAGGTTCAACACTATAGAGCAGTTCGCATATTCATGCAAACCTATTATACACTACAGAGTGGATGCCACGTGTTTACTGGACAGCACTGGCACACACCATCTGGCCATGCATGGGGAATAAACGGTTTTCAAAAAGACCATTCAATGAGATCCAGTCACATTTGAGAAGTAGATGCAACATGTGTTAAGAAGTTAATGACAGGCTAGTGTATGATTTTATTTCCATCATTCTGGTCCATTTAGCTGTCCCCTCCCCCATTGCTGAAAAGTATGTCACAAAAAGTACCCTGATTAGATGTTACAAACAGGTCTGCAGACAAATTCTGACCCATCCCCGTGTTTCTAATGTAAGAACTGAGCTTCGGAAATATGAATCCTGCAGTTTGTTATGAAATCAAGTTACTACATAGAACATACTAGGGTTTGTACACTGAAATAAACGTAAGAAAGCTGCCTCACTTGTGCCTCCTGCTGATGTTATTCCTCGTACAAAACGTGTCGATCGGGATTCAAAGGTGCAGCTGCATCAATAAAGAAAGCACTGAAGAAGGCACTAGACAAAACATTGGTCACTCGAGTTTCTTATTCTTCCTCTTACACTACGCTAAGTCATGTAAACACAGAAAAAGAAAATGTTAACTTGTGTGCTTTGTTATAACCCCTAAATAAAAAAGACCAATTTTCCCTTATACTTTTTAAATGCCTACAGACTTTAAGTATGATTTTTCTAAACTGAAAACCCACTCTCTTATGACACATGTATGTTTTGTGAAGGAGGCTAAGCTGAGAGACTACCAAACTAAGTGATCATAAACCTTTAAGAAATGTTTTAGGCAAGTTTTTTTGTCTTAGGTTGAACAGCTCCTTAAACGAGAATAAGACTGTGTTTTAATTCAATTGGTATTTTAAATAATAATAATAATAATAATAATAATAATAATAATAATAATAATAATAATAATAATAATAATAATAATACATGTTTTTAAATAACTCACGATTAATTGTGAATAGGTTCCTACAGTATATTTCAGAATTCAGAATGCGTGTTTTTTCTATCAGAATTGCAACAATTGTCTGTATTACAAAAAGGTCCAAGTCGATGGTTTTGTACAACACTATCTTTTTTCTGCAGCAGCTTTCTTTCTGAAGAAAAAAAAAACACTTCTGCTGGTTAATTCAGTTTGTGGCATCCTCTGTCTACTCTGATGAGAAATGGATTACACTTGTGCCAAACATTAGAACTGTAAGTGCTGTTAACAAACCTAAGCAAATTATTCAAGTGATCCAATTCAAAAATCCACGCATGAAATCCACAATTCTGTTCTAAGATTTTACCATTCTAATATTTACTCTATGAAGTTTCAAGCAACAATAATAATTGAAAAATGCATGCATAATTGATAAATAAGTATGAAGTAAAATTATGTTATGCCTCACCATCTGTCATTTAATGACCTTATATGATATGCAATTGGATAGCTCTTAGTAACAGAAGGATCCACTTCTCTCTGAAAATCCGTTAAATTATCTGGCAATGCATGAAAATGACCACATTTAAAATATTAATATAAAAGTTTTAATACTGTACTATTCTATTAAAACCACTTAGTATTTTAATTAATACCAGTCTGCTGTAAAGTCACTTACAATAGGACCTCGATTTTACGTTTCATACAATGAATATTGAGCAGCTGACAAGTCTGAATCATTTCTTTCCAGATTATTTTTGTCTTGTATTTCAGTCACATACCAGCTAAATGGAATTTGAGTCCATAATTAAGCATGCAGCCCCTGCCCAGTCCTGTTTTACCTCAAAGGCTAGAGATAAGGTTTTAACCAAAGGCAAGTCCCTCCATGATTTGAAACCCATTTCCATGTAAGCAATTTTATTGCCGAAACTGTGTTTGCCAGTCATTCATACAGTTCTGCAGTGCAGAAATAAAATGATTCAATTCAAGAGTAAAACACATGAGTACTATTTAAGTGACCAGTTAAGCAGACAATTCATTAAGCATTAATGTCTGATGGATTCAGCAGTGGTATCCCCATTTTTCTGAACAATTTGAAATGCCCAAATTAAATTCGCTACAACAAACTTATCGATCAGGAAGATCAGACGGCCTCTGTCCTCCAGTCAAGCTATTGGCCTAGTTGCACCTGCCAACCTAAACAATGGGTGTTACCAAGTTAATGAACCCTGGAGGGGATGGCTCAGCCAGGAAAGTCTCCACCTGGATCTGCTGTGCTGCTGAAGCGCAAGAAGGAGAACTATTCATAGTCCCTCCCAAACCCTGCAGGAGCGCAAAGGCTAATGAAACCCTCCCTGTAGATCCCAAGCCAAGATGGGCTCCTCACAACAAAGTGGATTTGAACCGCACTCGGCTGACTCACTCTGCACTTGCAGCAGTGCTTTTACTAGGTGAGCCAATTCAATTTGTATTCATTTTTGTCTTGTCACATTACATTAAGTGCTGTACAGTATTTTCTACTGCAGTTACCGCTTGTACCAGAAATATTCCATATTTTTTTCCCCTCAGTTTTGCAGCAAAGACATTGGGGTCAATTTTAATTAACTAAGCAGTTTGGTATTTTTTTCTCTTTCCACTGTATATGTATTGTCTTTAGTCAATAAACCATCCCTGGGGGACAGCAGGATTAACAAAGATTTAAAGGGAAGCATTATTTAGATGATTAAAATAGACCCCAGCCATCTTTACAGTAGGATTTACAAAATGCTAGAGCTGTCAGGGCAACAAGCCCTTTAGGCAATAGACATGAAGAACCTGACTGTTGCTGAAACAACGTGCATCAGGTGTGCTTAGTGCACTGACAGGTGGCTCAGTGAATAAATCAGATAATCTGAGTATATTAGGCAGGCAGGTGAAAATCATGCATCATTGTTTAGTACACAAAACACCTGGACACCTCAGACTCAGCTTTAAAATTGACATTTCACAAGAACATATTGTAACCTGAAAATCTATTTGGCAAAGACAGATGTGACTTCAATAATTATGTCACTCAATTTGTGCAAGAAATAAATGCAGACCATGTCAAGCAGACAGGTTATAGCCAAAGCAGTGAACTGCTTGCCTTTTTTGTGGTTAATTGTAAAAAAAATAAAATAAAATGCATCTAAGGAATTAGTGACAAAGATAGCGCTGTTCAAAAAATCTGTCACCGTTTTCAAAATGTTGTCGAATTTAACAATTTTAGAGTTTATTTCTAGTACAATATATGTTACGATTAAGTGTTTAAAGTGAATCAATACAGTGTGTTACATTAAACTGTTTACTGTGCAGTAATTCATTATGAATTAAAGATTTTTGTGAGAAATCACAAGCTAGTTCAAAATAGAAAATAACTAATATAATTTATTTGCTGCTAGACCACTGGAGTGAGCAGGAAGGGATACAACAGAATGTAGCCGCAACTTTAACTTATATAGCCTGGTCTAATATCTATGCATATCCCATATTAAAAGTATATAATTCAAGCAAAGACCAAAAAGATCTTCAACAAAAGTAAAGGGGTACCAGTCATGGTAATGCTAGATTAATAAGAAATTGAATTTAGTAGAAAGTATGCCTTTAAAATAAAGCATTAGTTCTGCAGAGAGGTACACTTGTCTGCATTGTGCATCTCACTACAGTCAATTTGCACACACACACACCAAGGCTCCTCGCAGCAGTATTAAAGGGATGGCTGCTGACATAAGAAATCAAGCATCAAACATTTTCAGCATGTTATAATTGTCTGCTAAATAAACCTTGTGCAATGACGCAGTTTAATCAGACAGATAACGGGAAGCGATATATTGCCTGTAGTAAACCTGCCATGGTTTTATTTGTATTCTATATTTTGTGTCCCAGCCTTTATTAGAGCCTCCAGTCCTCCCATGCACCAGATGAATTACAGCAATGTGCTGCAAAGAGATCGTTACAATAGGATTGTTTAAATAGAGCTTCTGCATCAGGTGCTTTTTTGTTGTTTTTTTTAAATCTTGCTTTACTAGACATTCAGATCCTCATTCAGGAGGCGATTTACTGCTCCTGCTACAATATACGCTACTATCCAACAAGCATTGGGAGACCCGGCCAAAATGCTCAAAGTCGTTATTAGCAGGATTATTTTCTGCAAGGGGACAATTACAATTCTAAAACTAAAAATAAACTAGAACAAACTGAACAAATGTAAAGCACCTCCCCATGTATAATATAAGGGAAAAGGCTTCTCTGATGGAATAGCTTGTAAACATGATGTGAAAAAGATCTGTACTATTAAAATGGCCAGTTTTTTAAAGCAGTGACATAGCATATTTGCCAACATTTGGAAACTGTTCAACGGGAAATGCAAAAAAAAACAAACACTCATTATCCTAGAATAAACGTACCCCCCCCCCAAACTCAACACGACGACCATCATGACAGTAAAAGTAGACTTAATGAAGCGTTCTTACCTTTGTATAAGTTAGTGATGCAGCGTGTGGTTTTCACTAACTCTACTGTGCAGAATCTTTTTTTTTTTTTCTATGGGTAAATATTGGGACATTTGCTAGGAAACTGGGACTGTCTCAACCATATAGGGACTGTTGGCATGTATGACATAGTAATGGAACTACATTGAATCATAGAATACAGCTGTGTACCAAATATTACAACAATAAATCAAAGTGTTTTGATTTTATACCGTAGAAACGCAAGTAACATGACCATATTAGGTCAAAGGTTACTGTGTTAACATGTTTATATAACCCTGCAAAAAAAAAGTCAGTACCTCAAAATATCTGAGCTATGAGGCACTGGCAAGTGTGGTGGCAGCAGCTTTGTAAATTACTGCCACAAAAGTGATTATTTTTGCTTGTATATCCACCTTGGCCTGGAGAATCACAGGAGAGAGTCAGTATCTGAAAGCATTAAGTCTTTATCATTCTGAAACCAAAAAGTCACTTTGTCCTCAATATGGGAGCCGTCTTGTGCAAGTAGTCTGAACTCACCTGAAGTTCTGCCTCACCACATGATGCAATACAGAAAAATAATTGAACTGAGGATCTAACTGTAATTCTAAGTAATAATTAATTTAAAAATAATTGCCAGTCTTTCTATAGAATAAGTACAACTGTTATTTTAGTCATGCAAAAAAGATTTAAAGTACTTCTTAGTAATGTTTTCTGATTTTTTGATATACAGTAACACAATATATCAAATTTTCTTAATTAAATAAAAAGTATTTTGCAGGAATGTAATGTACTGTGTGTGGTTCATATGTAATTATTTCTTATCAGCTCTGTTTCTTATTGTAATAATTATTGTGTTAAAATAACCTCTCTACTAAACAGCCTGCCAAAAATATAAGTACTGTATGGTAATAAGCTCTAATTGCACATTGCATATACACCAGCTTCTTCATTAGTTACATGCCGAATGTATTGTTGAATGAAGAACTAATGTACAAAAGGCTGCGTGCCACAGATATTATACATATTATGCATACTGGTATTGTTTATTTTAACATTGACATTTTTCAAGAATTGTATCATTTGGAGGTCATACTATAAACATTTCAGTTTCTAACTCAGGATAATGCTGTTTATATATTTCATATTTTATAAGCGCTTATAGTTTAGTTAAATTCAATGCAATGACACTTGATAGCATATTGGCCATGTGAATGGGTTTTGTCATCTGCATATCATTCAGTTATCAAGTACTGTAGAAACATAACAGGATGTATATACATGTTTTGTAGTGCACCAGACATAAAGGGCATTTAGATGAAGGATTCATTAATAAATATCTCTGCTTCTTACAGGCAAGCCCGCAGGCACCCGGCCAGACTACAGGGGTCGCTGGTGCGCGGTGAGCTGAGAACACCCTGGTTGACCTAACTCTCCCTCCCGAGGCGGTGCTCGCCAATTGTGCGCTGCCCCTGGGAGCTCCCGTCCTTGGTCGGCAAAGGAATAGCCTGGACTCGAACCGACGACGTCCAGACTATAGGGTGCATCCTGTACTCTACGTGAGTGCTTTTACTAGATGCGCCACTCGGGAGCCCCTTGAAACATGACATGGTTTTGAGATTTTATTACACACAAACCGAAGGAGTAAGCGAGTGACACACAAGCTGCCAGACATTGCATTGAAGACCCATCTACAGTGTCTCAGTGACATGACCCAGTGGAATGGAACTACACTGGCACTAAAATATTTATATCCATGTTGTAAAATAATGCTTGTGTTGTATGAATGTATACTTTACTAGTGTTTGACCAGTTTCCTTCGTAATGTATATGTGTTTTAACATTTAAACCTCACACACAGCTCGACTGCAAAAACTGTTTATCCGTGATACTTGCAAGTACATAAAGTGCCATATAGAAAGACTGCAGGTTTTCATAACAACAGTAAGAAAATGTATATATTTATATATTTTACATTTTAGGTTTTGTGGTTTTGTTTTTTTGCCTTTCATAAAGGTAACTAGATTCAATATCTGACATAGTTTGCTATTTATATACCTTTTGGTGTAGTTATCTACAGTATGATTCATGCACACCAGTAAAAAAAAATGGAAGTAAAAATGTTAATATAACAGATATTAATTTCTACTTGGAAGAGTTTGTTCCCAACGATTTAACACCACATAAACAAACATCAATCATTGAATTTAACCAACCAGCTATGAAAAGAAAAAAGATTTAAAAAAAAAAGGATCAGATAAAAGCATGTTCTTCTTTACACAGCTTTCTGTTAAATACAGTATGTCAACAGCATTGATTATCAGACATGTTCAGAAAGAGCATTCATGGCCAAAACCCTGAAATGCAACAGAAGCAGACAAATCCAGAAAAAATGACAGCATAGAGGTCAGTGCCATCCACTGCTCATCACCAGGCTCTTGTTGTAGTAGATTCTGATCTTAAATTGACGTTTCTGACAGGGCATGATCTGAACTGCAACTTTTTATTCTGCTTTCCTATTTTATATTACCTAACCTTTATTGTTAATGTAGTACAATTCTAATTTGATTGCTCGTATATTGCACTATTACTGTTCTGTTATCCAACCATTGGGGAACATGACCAATTCCATGACAAAACTTTCTCAATACAGTACGTTATACTGTACAGAACACTTTAGCAAACAGTATTATACGATCGATTGTGAGGAGTCATTTCATTTCTGTTTCCACGTCTTAGGATATCATTAGTCACAAAAATAAGAGGCTCACTGTTGCTGCCTAATGTCTTCTGGCATTATTCATTTTAAGAGGTCTTTCATGTATGTAACTGGAAAGCAATTATGATTAATGGGAATTTGTATTAAGAGAGTTACCATTTTAAAAGTATTGTTCAGCAATATCAGTGTGATAAAAACAATTACACAAAGTTGATGTGAAAAAAGCAATAAAATTCGGTTGTGTGATTAAAAGTGAAATATTCCAGAAAAATTAGTTATAAGGTTAAGCTAATCAGTCTCTGCAGAAATCCTTTTGGGGAGTAAAATGGAAGCAAAACCTCCCAGCCAGCTGTTTAGCATGTATATTTTGCTTGTTAAGAGGGCGTGATCATCTATTCAGCGATACCAAGAAATTTATTAAACAAGGGGTCGGTGTGGGGTTAAAAGGACAACATGTCAACAAGTGGTTTTTCATTTCAATAAAATTGATATATTGTAGGGTATCGCTGTAATTGTAAAGAAGGCTTGCTCATTAAAATCATTGATTAATGTTCAGTGATACAAATATATTTGGTGACCAAGCAGTCCGAGTGGGATAAAACGATGTTTTCGCAGTACCGCGTTATTGAACACTAAAATAGAGGATCAATTTAATGAAGTTTATTACAGGTGGGGGTCCATTCATGAAATAATGAGAAGTGGGGGGTTTGTCTGGGAGCCTAACGTGATTCTTAATTGTAATTCCAGTGTTTAACCGGCTGCCTGATTCACACACTTTAACCTCATGAATGTATCCATTTCCATCTTTGAGAATGAACTCACATTGACCACAGGGCAGCAGACTTATCTGGAATAATCTCAAATGCACTGGATAAAAATTAAAAAAAAAACACTTACAAGAGCTGTGAGGACAAATACAACAGATCTGTAGAATATGTGTATTATTATTATTATTATTATTATTATTATTATTATTATTATTATTATTATTATTAGTAGTAGTAGTAGTAGTAGTTTTTTTGCTTTTCTGTGTTTTATTCAATACAAGAGAACAAACTTATGCCTTTACAGCGTATTTGCGGATACGGTACAGTTGTTCTTTTCTCTGCTGCTTCTTGGTCTTCAAGCTCTTCGTATTTGTTCAGCCTGTGAGTCTTCCTGGGCCTCAAGTCCAAAGGCTTGTACTTCTTGCCTTTGTAGAATTTCCTCAGATTCTCCTTCTGCGTCTGGTTAATTACAGTCAGAACTCTGGCAATGGACTTGCAGACAATACATATCTTGGAGAGTTTGGCTGCAGCTCCGTCGGTCACCTTGGCGACGCAGAGCTGGGACAGCTCCACCTTGAGGTCATAATTTTTGTCATTGTCACTTCTGGCTGCCATAGAAGTAGTAGTCGTAGTAGTGATTTCCAATTGTGTGGTCATGTTTTTTCCATATATGCCATACTATTGCTACCATATTACAATGGCCTTTTTATTATTATTATTATTATTATTATTATTATTATTATTATTATTATTATTATTATTATTATTATTATTATTATTATTTTATTTATTTTTTTACTATTATTACATGCATGACCTTTACAACATGGAAATGAATTCCCCTACCTTTAGACAATGTAGCAGACAGGAGAGGAGGTATGCCACACTGCAGCTTTAATAATGGAAGTGACATTACTCAAACAGACCGATTGTGATCACTTCAACAGGATCAGCAGGTGGCTGAGTAACCAACACAGACGAATGAATGAAACCGACAATTAGCTGCCATTTTTCCAAAGTCCTGCCACTTATGTCAAAGAAGATTAGAAAATGTCCTCCTTTAGGTAAGCTTATGAGTGTTGTCATCGTCTCTAGTGAATTTTAAAATCAAATCAACGGAAAGGTCAGACACATTTTCAAAGATGCCACAACTCATATTATGTTGACAAATCCTGCTGGGATTTCTAAGGCTGGGGTACCTAGGAGAATGCAATGTTCATAGAACAAAAGACTCCAGTAAAAGGTTCCACCTTCATTGAATCATTTGGAGCCGTTCTTTATTTTATTAAAATATTCTATTCAGCACCAGAAGAGATTATCGTTATTTAACACAGTTACTTTTGCTGTACTTGGTCAATGGAAAGAACATTATCTCACCGCATGACTCATGAATAATAAAAATGAATAAGTCATGAGCAGCGCTGTCTCACTTTCAGGCTTTTCTCAGCCTGTTTGAATCATGTAGATACTGCAGGAATGGTCTTGCACTGTGTCTCAAGTTGTGTATGGAAATACACAAGTGCCAAGACCCTTATTAATACCATTACAACCATTTGCTGGGTACTTGGCTGTTATTAAGTGCTCCATTTATGTTTTTTCCATAACAAGAAAAGATCACTGAGGGTCACTGCTACATGCATCAGCAGTAGCAGCAATCAAAACCTCCAGCTAAAGAATAATTCTAAGCTTTGTTAATTTCTGGTACGTTACAACGCCAACAGAAATGCAATTAATCTCTGTGCTGTTTTGTAATTGCCAGGAAGTCAGGGAGGTCAGTTAAACTGCATGTGTAACGTGTGCAGTCAATTTAATCCTATGTTGTGTTCATGTGAAGGGCAAGCAGATCAATGAAGTTCACCACCCCCTTACACAAGAGCACAAGTACAGACAGTTTGAAAGGCTGGGCGATCTTTATATGTGCCCTTACTGTAAATGTTGTTTGCAGTCATTTTAAGTGGTTCTGGCTTGTGTTGCTCTAATACTGAATGGGGTAAGAGTAGTCATTCTAAGCTATGATCACCTTACAGAATTAACACATTTTGCTTCATAAAGTTGAATGAAACCTGCTGAATAATGTTACGTTAACATACTGAATTTCTTACTGCTTTGTTAAATAAAAGATCTAAATATATATATATATATATATATATATATATATATATATATATATATATATATATATATATACCTGTAGAAAACCACAGAAAGAGGGAAACAGCAACTCCCTTGGATTGATCCAGATCTGCACTTTCGATTTGTAGATAAAAGTATTTTCATTTTTAGCGTTAGCGTTTGACAGTTGTCTTCATCAGAACATTGTAAAAGACTTGGTGTAATTTTTCTCTCAGACTCCTCTATATACAACTACAACCCACAAAAAAATCTGACCAAATACAATGTGAAAAATGTGCAAAAATGCAGAAAATCAGACAGGGGGGAAATACTTTTTCACGGCACTGTATATATATATATATATATATATATATATATATATTCAATCCTAACATTCTAGGTGCTGCAGAACGTTTAGCAATAGCTGTAGCGAGCCTATCTTGGTTATTAAGCCAAGGTGTGTTCCACTGTAAAATGTTATACAGTTCCGTATTGTAATGGTGATGCAGCATTTCTAGGATTACATCTTGTGAAAGGCTTCAGATCTTGTCAATGATTGCAGGTTCTTTATTTTAAAAGCACTTTCTTAACATCACTAAAGAAGAAATATCCAATATTTGTTTTAGAGTAGGCAGCCACAAATGCTTGCACTGCGGTATATCCTTGAATCGGAAAGAGATATCAATACTACTACTACTACTACAACTACTACTACTACTAATAATAATAATAATAATAATAATAATAATAATAATAACAACAACCATCTGAAAGTATTCTTTTGTTAACAAAAAGAAAACAAATACTGTTACCAGTTTTAAATGGTGAAATCTGACATTCCGAAATAACTGTCTAGTAGAAATGCAGAACTGGCCCCCATGCATACAATAATGAAGAAAATGATCTATTAGCGTGGTCACCGTGCCATAAGAATTGCTTCTGAATTAAAATGAATAGTGGCTGAGAACTGAGGAGACATTGAAAAATATCCTTCAGTTATCAAGGTCCTGTCCCTAAGGTTGGATCGTTAATAGTGAATAGCCTAATACATTGATTCTTACAAAAAAAGGGGAGTAACAATTAAGATTCTTAAGCTGTCAAATACCAGTAACTACTGTAGCTAAAGGCCTAAACATTTTTCCAGTTATAATATGCTGCATTTTGCCTACAGGAACACAAAGGCTCTTGTTACAAGACTGCCAATTCTTCACAGTCATACAGTCTTTGATAACGACATGCCTCTTGATGACCATTGGTTTTCTCCAGGTTTCCTGCAGACACCCTATGGAGTACATGCAGAAAAAAGGAAAGATTTTACCATAAGAACAGTATATGATGTGTCTAACTGTCTGTCGATGCTCATAGGTGTGTTTCACATGGTTAATTAACTACAGTTTGCTCATTCAGCCTCATATTATATCTCTCGGCAATGGTAACACTCACAGTTTATTAATGATGTTGATATTGGGATCATTAAGTTCTGTGCCAGTACCGAAATCCGTAACCTAGATACTGTAGGACACAGCATGTGTTGTTAGATATACCCTTAGAGACTTTATACCAGCTGTGTATATTTTGCTCACTCTGATGCAGACCCTTACTGTGGAAGGGAATTACTTGTACTCATTTTCTCATTATTAGGCTGAACACACACAGCAGCCTTTAACTATGGCCCCTGGACACTCTCTTATAATGGAGGAGCATGGCTGAAGTGAATTCAGTTTGTACAGTCTTTCTTTATTTTCCAGTGGGGACATCCTGTCCTGAGTTGATGATTATTGTTCTTGCAGCTATAATAATTACAGTAGCACAGCCAATGAGTCACCACTGAGCCAGGACTCAATAGAGGTGGCAATTGGGACAGTGCTACAGTGAGACAGGTAAGCACATTTTATGTGTTTTTATGTGATTAGCTTTTTTTGGATGGCCTGAAGATATGGGGGGATGTGACTTGAACCAGGATTCATGTCTCTCCATTCACCCAATGGATGACGATTTTCTGGTTTATAAATTACAATTCAGAAAATATGTTCCCTGACATGGACATCAAATATTCTTCTTAATAATAACTTAAAATAATCAATCATTTATGAACTATTCTCAACTAAGTTCTGGCTTATTCTGGTACATAATGAATACAAGGAACACAGACTGCACAGTTACTGGTCCCCTGACTCAGTTACTGCTGGTCTTCCAGGCCCAGCTCTATAAGATAGCTCTCATAGCAAATTAACTGCAGGAAATATGCCACAAGTTGATTCCTGCAAATTACAAAAGATACATGACATTGAGGAGCTGGCCTTAAGGGATATATAGAGAGAGAGATAATGTGACACTGTGTGACACAACCTCACCAAACATTAAAGCATTTGATGACAGGGGTGTCCTTTTCTATTCCTTGGACCACACATGGAAATCAAGTACAAGGTTTTTGCTTTTCAAGCACCAAAGAAAAGGATATTATCTTTGGCTAAAATGGTCAAAACCCCACTTTGGTCTTGAATGTTTTCCTACCATCAATTAATTATTTATTCTTGTCTATGTATATACCAAATACCGGCTGTAGGTATTGAAATGTTTGATTCCTGACATTTTCTACCAACTTGCACCTATATAAATAATAATAATAATAATAATAATAATAATAATAATAATAATAATAATAATAATAATAATAATAATAACCTTTATTTATATAGCGCCTTTCATACACAATGGTTGAAAGCGCTTTACAAACAGTCAAAAACAGAGCAGTTTAATTTTAAAAATACAATAAAAACTAGAATAAAGTTTTGAACCTGCAGTTATCAACCAGTTTCATTACTTTTAATAACACAGTTTCTGTGCTATGATAAGAATGGAAACCTGACCGAAACCTTTCAACCATTTTGTTAGAAATCAGGTGCTCGTTTAATTGTTTTAGCACTATTTTTTCAAGGACCTTTACAAGAAATGGCAAATTCTAAAATAATTCAGCACCGAGCTGTCTAGGTCAGGTTTCTTAAGCAAAGGCTTTATTACAGCAGTTTTAAATTGAACTGGCATTATTCCTGTTTCAAGAGAACTATTTATTATTGCAAGAATATCACTGCACAAGTAATTGAAAACATCCTTAAGGAACCTAGTAGGAATGAGATCAAATGAACTAGTAGCAGATTTCATCTGCATCACAATCATATTTAGTTCCTGCATTGTAATTAACAAAAAGGAACCCATTGCCGATGCACTTGGCATATCTGGAATGTATAAGTCAGAACCACAAACAGGGATATGCTTATTCTAATTTAGACTGAAAGAAATTAAGAAATTCATTACACCTAACAGGAGATGAATCACAGTGAATGCTGAGGGAAGGATTTACAAATCTATCAATTACAGAAAAAAAAGCATTGTGTCCTTTTGGATTTTGAAAAGCACATTCAGTGTATATTTTCAATTATACATCAAAAGGGAAATATACAGTAGATTATTGGGAATCTTGAATTTAAAACTCCTTTAATTTATTTATAGTCAGTACAAAGACTACCTGGTGGTAATTTGAGCGACAGTACGGCAGCTTTTTTTGTAGACTAGAACACTGTGTGCTAGAGTTTGAAGCAAAAACTAGGCCCAGACAAGTGTTGTGTGAGGGATGAAACCATTATAATGCCATATACTAGCAAGAAACCACTCACTTGCAGGAGGGAGCAATTTAGCTCCTGTTCAGAGTAGGTTTATTTGGTACTTTTATATTGTTAACATGTTTTTATTCTTCTCTGGATTGTAATGCAAAAATCAGGTCCAGTGTATTGGAAAACAATATTTGTAACTCATTGTTGTAGTGATTTGATTAAAAATTACTTTCCATTTTCAGCAAACCCAACTTGCACTTCAGTTTGGGTGTCCATTTTTAATTGCATCCATTGTTCTGTCAATCATACCTTGTGAATATAACAAGGTTATTTATTTATTTTTATCACACATTATAAAAGATGAGCTCATTCGATTACCATGATATCCCTCAGAAATCAAATGACACAATCATACCCCTTGAAGTGACATATACAGGGCAATTTTATTTAGTCTCTGTAGCGACCACAGTCCCCTTTACATCCAGATTGTTAGCTGACACGATAGAACAAATCCAAAATCTCACAGTTGCCATTGTTTTGTGGGGGTGACTAATTTTCTATTATAAAAAGGCAAGTTCCAACACAGTTTGTAATGAGACACACTGGAAAATGAGATTGTAAACCAAATAAATAATGTTATTAATGAGTTTCAGTCACTGTGTGATAGATGATAATTAGTTTAATCCTGCTTGCCCATGGTGGCTTTACCAGTGTTATGGTACAGTATGTTTTTCTAGTCTTGTACTTCTAGGAGGATGGGGAGTAGAGGGTTAATACAACAAATTGGTTGAAACTGGGGAACAAAAGGTTACTCAGTTCATCAAGTCTGGAAAACAGGTTATCTTTGCTCAAAAGATACAGTAACACACAGAGTACTGTCTGCAAGAACGTGCTGATTATTCATGCTTAAGATCTGATTGAGAGGCATTATGACATCACATTCAGAATCACTTCAACACCCCGGTCACTTTGACCTGATTAGTAAAGCATGCATTAATAGCTATGCAATGAGGCAATGATGCAGCATAGCAGGGTCGTGTACTGACGTTTATCTTACACTGTGTATTCTTTCTTAGATCAATACAAATCATCTGTTGTGCAGTGTTTTCTAATAAATTACATATTATTAAAACATTTCAAATAGTTTCAAGTATGGGGGGTGTAATACCTGGGGTGCATACCAGCCCAAATAATAATAATTATTAGTATTATTATCCTTATTAATTAAGATCTTAATATATTTAACTAGTGTGAGCTATGGCTGCAGATTGCTGAATCACAGGCTGGTATCTGCAGGTTAGGAGACAAAATGAAAGTGAAGAAAATAGATCCCCTTGTTAGTTTATTACGCAGATAAGTGGAGAGGCTGACCATAGGGAAACCATGGGCAGGGGGGCAGGACAGCTGCCCTCCCCCGTTAGATCAGGTGGAGGCTGGGCATTAGGAGGCGAACTCTGGTGCACAGCGGGGACGTAATGGATTGAGGTAAGATATAAATATTATAAAGCCTATAAATCATTGGACGTGTTGTTTATCGATTGACGATTCGATCTGGTATTGGAAGCGCCTAAATTATACTTGGTTTATGGGATTTGATCTAAGGTTAAAGTAAATTCCCTGCCAGAATGACTGCTTTGCTTAATTGATGTGTATGTAGAAATGTGACTTACCGGTAGATTTAACAAAGTGTCCTGTGGTGTCTGTAATTCTGTCAACCCTCGGTATATTTGTATACTATTTATTCATATATTGTTTATGTATTCGGCTACTGTACTGTCACAATGTAAAAGCGCCTCAACTGGTAATCTCCTTGTTAAATAAATACATCAAATAAAAGTACTGTTCTACTAATATGCCATTCAGACAAATTTGTTTTCCTATTCCTGCATTACCCAGACACCAGAGGGTAATAAAGAAAACATATGCCAATTACATTACCAGACGTCAGTTACTTACAGTAGCTTATTATCAAAACCAATCAAGTGAAACCAAAATACAAATTTGACATCAGATACAGTTGCATGTGTTTAGCTGTGTAAAGCAATGCGAGTTAAAAAAAACAAAAGTCATCTAGAAATGGAAGTAGTACCTACATCCACCAATGAGACCAAAGGACTGATACAATCAACCTTTTAGGTAAATGCTTTATGGAAAGTTCATGCTATAAACTGACCCGACCAATACATGCATTTATATAATATATGTCCTGCACATACAGGCACATAGGCTCTATTTAAAAGTCATTTAATTAATTAACAAACAGCAATTTTATAAAACTTGTAAGAAACAACTTAAGTAGACTTCAGAAGTAATAAAAAGATACATATTTTATATCTACTGTAGGAGCCATGTACTTATATAGCCTGTATTTATTATCCCAATTCAAGTTATCTCAAATAATTTGCTGCATTTAGTACTACAGTAGAATCTACCATACCCGATCCTGTAGGACCTCTGAACTGAACTGTACAGATGGAAATTGATTAATGCATATTGTATTATGGGTCTAAAGCAGTACATTTAGTTCTTTGCAGGACAGAATAGATTCAGTTGCAGATAAAACAATAAAAAAGATGGTGTGTTTACATGAAGCTGTCTCTTCATGTAAAAAAAGAAAATCCCCAGTTTAACCATGTTCAACAAAAGAAAACAAGAAAGCAAGGGATTAATATAATTACTGTACCATTAAAAAGCAGCACACTTTTTGGCTGTTGTCTTTTAAACACCATTTCTCATTCGGGTCATTTATGGTACATTGGGAGGCAGTGTGGTCCAATGGTTATTGTGCTGGGTTTGTAACCAGAAGGTCACCGGTTCAAATCCCACCTTTGCCACCTACTGACTTGCTGTGTGACCCTAAGCAAGTCACTTAACCTCCTTGTGTTCCATCCTGTGAATGAAATGTTAAATCAATGTCCCATTGTAAGTGACTCTGCATATAATGCACAGTTCAGAGCCTACCTCTCTAAAGCGTTTGAATGGGCATTTGGATCTTTCACCTGCAGAGGAGATTATTGTTATATAAAAAATAAAAAATAAAACAACTGACACATTGCTTTGGCATGGATGATTAATGATGTTTAGATGTTTAATGTCCTGATATTAAAAAAGCAACTATGATGTAGTGTCACTCCCTCACATATCCACTGGATCCCTGGAACCAATTACACTGGCTATGCCAGCTTCCACAGTTAATTTTCATTAAGTATGGGGGGGACAGTCTGTGTATTGCAAACATCTCTTATTGTGTATTTCTCACAGGAGCTGTATGTTTTAGATAATCAGAGCCTGTTATTGTTATTTAGTCCGTCACTCCACCTTTACCCCAAGTGATCCTGAATGTCACTGGTACACTGCACAGTACTATGGGTAACAGCTTGAAGCACGGGCCTGCAACAGAGTCACTAAATCAGAGGAAAATGTGTGTTTGTTTCAAACAAAGCATCATTTTTCAGATTATTGAAAAATACACAAATGTATGTACTTGTACTGGAAGACAGGAAGTAAGAATGCTATTAATAAAGCTAAATGCTTTTGTCTGAAAACCTAAAGCAAAATCAATTGTACTGAATAAACACTGAAAAACTGAATTGGATTATTCATTCTGGTTGCCACAACATTGCCCATATATATTTATTGCATTGTGCAAAAACAATTACATTTCATTAGAGCAACACACCTATAAAAAAAAAAATGTACTTACAAAAAGCACCACCGCTTAACAGCCTATGCATTCTGATTTATTATAGTGGCAATAAGCTATAAGCAGTATTCTGTGAATGCCTGTACTTTTGTCTCTCTCACTACAACAAAAAGACCAGTTATTTAACATACACGCAGGTATTTTACATAATTCCGAAACAACCTTTATCAAAAAAAAAAAAAAGGGTTAATAGAGCATAACTGTTGGTTGACTTTATTATAACAGCATGGGCATTTGGATCTTTTACCTGCAGAGGAGATTATTGTTTTGCTACACTGCAGCAAGAAGGGACTAGAGATGCAAAGAGGTGTCTAGGAGCCCAGGTCGAGAGATTCAACTCCCAGGCGTCGGGGCTGTGGTGGAGGTGATAAACATTTAAAGAGATGTGCTGGCCCTGGAGCCCTGATTAGTCTCAACACTGATAATGCTCGGTACTTTACCAGGCATTTGCGCATTGATAGAGCATACCAATGAATAGTGGTAGCATGGTATAGAATTTTAGTGTGACATTCTATTTCTTTGTCAATAAAACCTAACAATGGAAATCAATATCTTATAACTAATCAGTGTAACATGGAATCGATCTATATTGCATTGCATAATTTATACTTTTATTGCTAGTGAAAATGGATTAAACACAGTGAAAATGATTCTAATCTAATCTGCCTCCTGCACAGGTCACTTAAGGAAGGAGCTCAGCCATTCAGCCAGCAGGGTCTAGATCTTCAAAGGCACAGAGCACAAAATGAATCCTAATTTGTCAGCCTCAAGCCAAAGAAATGCGTGCCATGTGCAAATGGGAATGTGTGTCTTGCAGTTCTCATCTAAACCGAGGTAGAGCTTTGCATTGACAGAAATGAATTAGTCATTCTGGTCCCATGCCATCCCTCATTTTGAAGAAAATGTTAATGCAAAGAAAAAAAAAAACCTTTCAGTTGTATCATTTATGCATAATATGTCCAGGGTAAAATTCAATACCATTTTTCAAAGCTGGCATTTTAATGTTATTTCAGTCTGATGACATTATCTAAAACTCGAATACAGTTTGCAGTCTCCCCCTATTTGAAAGGAATGGTAGAGACATGTTGGAATCTATAGAATCATTATTATGCTCATATTGAAGAGTGACTTTTTTTTCTGGTATACTGAGTTCAATATGAGGAAATGTCTGTGGTGAAATGACAATTCATAGAGCAGCATCCACACCATTGTATAAATATTGTAAGAATAAACAGATGCTGTATGTTTCCTTGGTAAGCAAGCACTGCACCTCTTTATCACAATCAGAAAGTCATATTGGTTCAGCTCCAGTTGACAAAACTAATTCTACCTTAACCCTTGCCCAATAAACATTGAACACCAGTAATTGTAAACACCACTGGCAATGAATGAGGGTGGACAGCTCCTTTAGACAGTAAAGCTATACCAGGGAGAAAAAGGCAACCAGGCAAGCTATGACAAAATTGCACACAAGCCAATTAAATTGGTTATATTAGACCTAAGTCAGTACAAAATAAATGACTCATCGGTTATCTTAAGAAAATAGAACAAATGGTGGCTATCAAAGCATGCACCATGTCAACAGGCGATGTACGTTATAAATATGTACAATAAGCTGTTGTATTAATAAAAGTTACAATTACTTAGAAAAACACACATTATCATCACATATATCAATAAAAGGAGGGAAGAAAATATATTGAACAGATGATTTTTCTGACCCAAAGACTATTTTCATGAAATATGAATTCATATTATTGACAATATTGAGTACAAAATGCACTCCTAATTAAGAGTTTTCTGTAAAAGCTTCCACACTGAAAATACTTAAAAGGTTAAATCCATCATACATCCTCAAAAGCATCACCCTTAAGACCATAAGATACCATTCTACAGCTGCAATTAAATACATTTTTATTGTTGGTTTAATAAATCTTGTCAACCACCTATTCTTTTAACATGTTTTAAATGGTCAAATGTTGGATCACCAGTCTGTCAACAACACATCATGAGTTACTGAAGTGCTTCTTAAAGGGAATAAACATCCTTGGAAATATGTGTGCGTTATTTTGAGCTTCCTTAGCAACTTGCATGCATAAGCAGGTGTGCTGGTAAATTTGCTCGGATAAAAAAAAAAAAATAAAAAAAAAGAAAAACTTGCATAAATATTACAATATTTACCACATTCATTCCTTTATGATTCCACATCAATACAATGCATGATGCAAGTCCAAAACCGCATGGCTTGCAACTATGATCTCAAACAAGACTTTTGATAACCCACCTGAAGAAAAACTGACACGGAGCAAGTTCTGCATATTGCGTGAAATACGCGACATTTCATTCTTACAACACAAATGCAATGCATGCAGTCACATACTGTTACTTCCTGGCACAGTTACTGTACTACTACTTACTCCCGCTGTACGTGAATATCTTAGAAAGCTTACCTGTCATAACTCCATCTGCTGTAAGACATAGTCCTGTTGCTGCTTACCCCATCCATTCTTCTTGCACGAACAATTACTGCAAGCGTACTTGAACGCTATATTCTTGTTGCACGAGAGAGACAACCTTCCCTGCAAGGCTTATGCAGAAAAGAACGTCGGCGTTGCAACCTTGTGTCTATGGCTAGCTAGCACGGATATCCCATTTTTTCTAAGGAGACCCAAATGCCTGCTATGATCAGAGAAGAGAGATGCTCAGAAACTGATTTAGTTGGGTCTCACAGTCTAAGGAGTGTACCATTTATTTGGAGAAAAGGGAAGAAAATCCACAGCACACGTATACCAGTATTGTAAATGCAAGTAGGATATGCACTCTCACACTAGCGCGAATTACTTAACTGACAAAATGAATTCCATTCAAATAGCGAGCGAAAGATGCACAGATCAGCCCTTCAGACGTATGTTAAAGAGACAGCTGCCTCCTGCACTCCGCTGCTCTTTATTTATTCCTGTTTTTCCACAGCTACAGCTCCGTCTTGACATCAGCCCCCTCCCAGTTTACAAAATCATCTTAACCCTGGCTCGTCCATCCTACCTTCTTTTAAATTACACCAATGAAGTCTTTTAAGTGTATGAATATTATAGTAAGAATATGCATGACAGTGTCACTGCTTCCTTTCGGTCAAGGGAAATAAAATAGTTTAGATTACATTCCTTTACATGCAACACATGTTGCATAAACTCTGTTTATTTAATAACTACTACATGCATGTACAGAACGTGACCCCAGATGAAAAAAAAAACCCGATAGCACTGCTTTATAAATATGATTGTATTAATAGGTCATTGCTCTCAAGGGATCTGCTTTGAATTTAAAATAATAGTTTCAATTCTGTCCACAGGCAAAGCATTATGCTTGATTAGTCCATAGACTAGTCAATCGATTAATTTGCCCATAAAATACTGATGTGCAAAAACAGGGACAGTTATTTATTCTATTGGATTTCTCTATACAAAGGTACTTAATTAACAGACAAATCAACCCTCTACTGATAAATAACACATTTCTGACCCTTGCTCTGAGTGACCAGTTTGGTGCAGGAAGGTGACATTTAAAGGACCTCTGGAAGAATAAGGAGATTATGTTTGATTTGTAAAGTCAGATAGACGATATTCCTGATTCTGCATGTGATGCCAACACTGACCTATCAGTTTTGGAAATGGATTTGCACGGTTTGGCTCAAATATGGGGTGTAATAGCAAATAGAAATGATAGCACAAAGAAAAAAATATCAATCATAATATTCCCTTTTGTAGTCTCATGCAATACATATATAATAATTTTGGATCCAGCTATGGCCCACTGGAGTCAGAATGAAGTTTGGACTATGGGATAGCATTAGGGACTACAGTACTCACCAGCTGGCTAATAAATATCAAACAACCCATCCCAGGGTTTTGTCAAAATCATGCTTTCTTTTGTTAGACTTCTTTGGGGTACTGTGAGACGCTCCCTGGAAGCAGTTTCAATATAATGGTTTTGGATCATATTTCCAACGGCATTAATTTGCATTTTGCACATATTTGGCTTGACTCAAAGCTATTTACTGTAAATCGTCATTAGCTCAACCTAAGACTGTTAACAAACCCATCATTTACATGTTTAAGTAGGTTTGTCTGGTTTTGTTAACTTTATTAAGTGTTGTTTTCCTTTCTGGAAAAAAAAAACAAGCTAATGATAATTGGGAGTAAAGAGCTTTGAGGATCTAGCTTATTATTGTACAAACGTTCACACATGCTCAAAATCTACTGCGTCATAAATTTGGTCAATGATGGCTAATGCCAGTGTAATGCCTACTGTACGTCTGAAATGACTTTGGGTTTCAATTACTTGGTTTTAGCTGATATTTCTTGCTGTTGTCAACTGTGATGAAAATGTATCACTGTCACAAGTACCTGCATGGTCTGCTTTTTTCTCTTCATTATCAGCACCAAAAAAAAACAATATTCAGGAGTGAATCTATAAATATATTAAACATATACTTCAGAGCTTTTGTAGACTAAGCCTACAGAAAAAAAAATTCAAGCAATAGTAACCATCTAGAGTGCCTTGCATTACAAAACATCTGTTGCTGAAGGCACGGTTTTCTTAAGATCTTAATGACTGTTGTGGGTCTTGACATCTCAGAGGTCTGTGATTTGCAACCAAGGTGAAAATGTATTGCTGGTAGTAGGTGACAGTATTATAAATATATATTAAGCAACAGTGTGGCTCACTCACAAAAGAAGTAATATGGGTACAAAGGTGCATTAATCCTCTAGATTTTTTTTCCTGTTGCTGTTGTGGTTTTAACAGATTCACCTTAGCTGTGTTCTTTGAGATGGCATGAAATATTTTAGGTGTTTTTTTTCCTATTTTCAAAGGAGATAAAGAGAAAAAGGATACACCATATGTGAGGGGACATCTTGCATGACAACGGCAATACACCTGGGAGGTTGGTTAGATTGGTATTTGGAAAGTCAAGATCACAAGGAGAAAGTGTATGATCATCTGAAAATGTAGTACTAGCAGTAGTAGGATAATGAAAAAAAAAAAAAGATTTATGAGTAACCAGCTCCTGGGGAATGTGAGGGGCAATGAGACACTCAGGGACTGGATTAACAGTCAATCCTACATCATTATTCTCAGTGATTAATTGTTATGTACAAAGGAAGGAAGAATCACTTAAGACCATAGTTTTATGTGCATGCATTCCATTGTGTGAGCATTCAGTAAAATGACATGCAAAATGGCATTTTAATAACACAAATGATATGAATGACTTCTTTGGTTCTAAATTCATTTTTAGAAGTGTTTTACAAAGGCTCTGTCATCCTTAGCAATAAAGTGCTCCAGACGGCTCCCAAGTTATAATTCTCAGTGATTTAAGATCTTATTCTGAAGCCATCCTTTCACAGGGTGGATACTGCATCTGTTTAGAGCTGATTGATGTAGTGGTTGCTCAACAAAATTTTTTTAGATCTTCTGTTTCTTGCAAATGAAATCAAAGTTAAACGATTTTTTTTTTAAAACAATCAATCAAACCGATGTAACTTCATCTGCCATGGGAAATTATAGTATGCAAGACCTGATGTAGTCATCAGTTCAGCATTTCAATGCATATGATATTCTGCAAAGTATGTCGTATACTGTAATTGCCATTGATTGTCTCCATGTTCAAAGATTTTGGGATCATTTTAGTTGCTTTGTTGCTTTGCTGTTGCTTCTCACAATTGAATCAATAATAATTTCAAATGAGGGCAAACCCATTTGACTGTTCTTGATGATGACAGACAATATGAATCACCATGGACTCAGAGTAAAGGCCAGTGTGGTGCACTGTTACAGACCCTGAGTGGCAGGTTGAGTTATGAATTAAAACAACTAAAACAGCACATACATTTTTGTATAGTGATCAAGAAGCTCGCTTGGGAACCATAAGGTTGCCTTTACAAGGTACAAACATCACCCTGCTGTGTGGATATTTTCAGGAACAAAAGCTCATTTGGAACCACTATATGGAACTCAAGATTGTAATCTTTCTTGATTTAGTTATAATGAAGAACTGAAATCAAACAAATAATCCTT
Organism: Acipenser oxyrinchus oxyrinchus; assembly: GCA_030684275.1. Classification (NCBI taxonomy): domain Eukaryota; kingdom Metazoa; phylum Chordata; class Actinopteri; order Acipenseriformes; family Acipenseridae; genus Acipenser; species Acipenser oxyrinchus. Next base: position 7,008,694 of record CM060267.1, read on the forward strand.
GTTTTTCTACAGTGGAGTGCAATCCATGAAAATGTTTGCTGATTTATGTTTTTTTCTAGTATAATCTTATATTTACAGTACTTGGCAGCTTTAAATACCACTTAAATATATTCCCTGAGCTGAAGCCTTATCAGAATCTTATCTGGTTTTCCATATGTTTTAGAATCTTCAGAAATTTGCAAACAAAAACTACCGGTACATTGTGATCCTCAGGTTAGCATATATGTGATGAATACTTCAATGTTAGTGCCATTTTCATATTAAATACACTAAATATTTGTACACTTTGGCTACACTGTAGTAATACAGAATGTTGGTTACATTTACCACAAAACTATGATTGGGAGAACAGCATGATTGGGAGAACAGTATGAAACTGAACAGCAAAAAAACACCATCATTATTAAATGGGTCAGCTGACAATCTGACTGAGAATCTGACCATTAATGTTAAAAAAAAGTGTATTAAATGTGCTTGTATGCAAGTCATGTATTTTTCTCAATCCATCCATGGTATTTTTAAGGCAAATATATCAGTAGTAATAGGACATAGCGAATTAAGTTCAAATACAAAGCACACTTTATGCTTAGAAAGTTTGGCAGATGGAGGCTATAGCTTTCCTGTGTATGTTCCCCTGCTGTTTTCAAAGAATGCCCCGATGGACATATTTGCAGGCTGCTAAACTGAAGCAAATGTTGATCTATGTCTGTTACCTTTATGGATTTCTGTAGTATCACATACAACCCCCATTCAATGCACATGGGCTGCTGGTATACCAGACATTAACCAAATACACTATTGGTGGCTTGATTTCATTAATAGTCCAATCTGTACTTTTTCAAGAATTTGCTCGCTGATACTGTAGTCTTATTTTTGGGGAGATCTTTGTATAATAGACCAAGAGCAGTATTAATCAGAGGGTTCTGAAGCCATGAGCACGACTGAACCTATAAAAACAGACACAATAAACCTGGCTCTTTCTATAGAGGGTCACGTGTGATGGTCCCAAGTATATGGTGGAATTGTGTGACTACCCCCTCTAGTGGCCAGTGAGAGGTTGTTCCCCAGCTATGGACAACGAATAAATACATACTGTACAGATATAAATATTTCATCACTGACAAATACATTCAAATGTATTTAAATTTATCCAGAGTATACTCCATTTAGCTGCAAATTGTTGAGCTGAATAATTTTTTTATGCACCAATCCAAACTGTAATGTGGCACAATTGTACACAATTATGAAGCTCTACAGGGCCCATTATAAATAACTTAAAAAAGGTTGAATTTTGATGTAAGTGAACACACACCACAATGGAGACGGATATGCTACAGAGATAGGAACACATTTATTTACTCCAAAGTGTCATTTGCTTCATAATTTTCTGGAAGAGAAGAGTATCTAATGATGTTACAACGCTTGAAATTAGCAACTGAGGAAATTACTTTAAGAGCTCTTAGGTAATCTATAGTTGTTGATTTTTTTCAGAAATAAACGAAAGCATTGTGAATCCCCCTATACAGCAGACATGTATACAAGTTTATACAACACTGTTAATGTAAACGTTTGTTATGGTATGCTTTTACCTAAAGGCACATACATACAGCAACATACCATTTTTCAATTCTAGTATTCATCCATACATTGTATTCACAATATACACAAATAACTGAGAAAACAAAAGAATACAACTTTATAATACAAGGCACTTTAAAAGAGAAATGGCACTGGTGCAGACAATTTATCATAAACTTTTAGTAAGGAACAATAAAGTCAGACTGTCAAAAAGAGTTGATGGATAGAATTGTTTTTAATGCTGTTGTGTAGCAATTGCTAACACTGCAGAAAAACGAAGAATAGTACCAGTTTCAATGGATCTTTTTAAAGGTCTGGTGTGGATTATAAAGCTTGTCACACTGACAGACTATTCGGAAATCCAGACAACATTCAGTGCATTTCCACTCCTGAGAGCCAATTAAAACTCGCAATGTCTTAGGAAAAGGCTGGCACTACTTAGGGGGTACAGACTGGCTGAGTATTATGAAATACAGCAACTTGTTTTTGATTAATCGTCTCAGCTGATCAATCTTCCTTGAAAAGGGTACATTGCCCCAATTGGTTTTGTTTGGCAAGATTAGATTATCAGAAAACAAATAAACCTGCAAGCAATATATACATAACGATCAGTTGTAAGTGGTTACAGACCACAAGAATGCCATTGAAGTACAGGGTTTTCATAGAAATGTGACTCATTTTATTCACAGAAAAATGGTCCAGTAAATGAAAAAAGGTATTTAAATAAAAATAATTAAAGGCAGCGACTTGGAAGAGATGCAATAACACTTGCATAATCTGACTGATATTAATAATATGCAGACAACCCTGTGGGGGAAACTGTTTGTCGTTTTCATAATCACAAGAGTTCCAAGCATTAGTCTCAGTTGACTCAATGACACATTGTTATGGAAGAAGGGTGAAAATTGGTAGCCTTACTAAGATTCTCGGAGACAGGAAAATCTGAATGAACTGGATAAACAAAAGCTTAAATCATAGGCACGGATGCCAAGTAGGTAAAGTAGAAAAAAACGAATCTAATATAATTAGCCCCTTGACTGATATGGCAAGCGCTGCACAAGGCTATTTTATGACCACAAACATGCTTTTCATGCATTCCTAAATGAAGGATTCTGGCTGCAGTGCCACAGTATACACTGATGGAAGACCCATTATGTTGATGAGCGATCAATAAAGCAATTAGGCCCTTGCCCACAGCACCCTTCACACATTAAAATCTCCCAGGAGCAATTATTATTGAAATGTGTGGTTGCATGTCATAAAATCAGTCTTAGACCCTTTCAGTACAGGGAAACTGTAACCAATGTTGACCAGTACCTCTCTAACACAAACAAACACACAGAAATAACTATATGCTGTGTATATGCAGTGTACTGTACTTTCTAGAAGTCAACAACAGTTCCATGAAAATCAAACAGTATTTCATAAAACATTTTTTAAAAATGAATTCTTTGTGAACTATAATGTTGTGAATACATGTAATGTAGCGTCATTGATATCAGTGTGAACTAGACAATGCTGTCCATGGTTCTGAACTAGGATAACTAGCTCCTTGAAGTTATATCCTTGCTTAATGTTGTAGGCATGTAGCAGGGCGATTGCCCTGCACGTGTGTATTTAGTGTGGATATAATTTGTATGGGGAAATGGGTTTGTGTGTCGTTTTGGAGTTGATTTGTTTAATTGAATTATTGTTTTACAGACGGGCACTCGATTTGAGACTTGCTGCCTGCTAGGCTGGGTTGAGGGGAAGGACAGCAAGTGATTGGCTGTGCTGGACCTCAGTCAGCAGGTGGGCAGGTCTTGACCGAGTGTCCGTCAGTTTAAAAACATCCACGGGAGATGGTTCGGGGCGACTGCAACGCCATGCCAGAGGGGAACGGCGTATATTCGGGAGGAGAGGGTCCGCTCTGCAGGAACGACAGCTATGCAACCCTGAAACTGCAAGCAGTGCTTGTGAAGGCAAAGCCAACCAAGGCCGTATGAAGCAGCACGAGTCGTTGTATAAATACCGGCTATTGAGAAGGTTAGTTAGGGGATTGTGATCCCATGTGATGTATAGCGAGGGTTACGTAGTGTAGCCGGTTCCTGGAGCGGGACGCCTCGTTTTAAGGCTAGCGCTCGCCCTCTGGGGCACCTTTTATTTGTAGTTTTGTACTGTGTTTTATTTTGTATTTTGTACAGCTTGCTGTATGTGTCCTCTGTGCGTTACCATGGCTGGTAACGTCACATGACCACCTTTACTTTCATTTCTGTTTGTGTTAATAAATCCTGCTTGCGGCTGTGCCGGCATTTCAACTCCACCCCCCCAATGTCTCTCTGTACTTTGTAAACAACGGCTATCCACGCACGTGACGTAAGACACGGTCACAAGGCACTTAAAAGATTTTCAAGGTCAAAGCTACAGCCAAACCTCCTCAGAATGACAGAACTAAGGACCATCAGAATATGGCCATGACAGACTTTTTTTAACCCAGGTGCTTCCACATAAATGGTACATGGGTTTTTTCAGGGTAGCAGAATAAGCAGGTATAACCAGTAATTATCAACATACCAGCAATACATTAATTAAATGCACCAACAATCTGAACACAGACCAATCATAGGAGTTGAGAACATGTACAGAACCGCTCAAACGTTAGACAGAACAGGGGCAGTTTCTGTGATGATTAATACAAACGTTCTGTAGGAATATTCAGCTCAAAAGAAACACACTGTCATGCCTCATTTCTACAAGCTGTATCAATGGGAAACTCTTTCATTTAACTTATTAAGTCTTCAATTGGGTAGCCGAGCCATGGTGTGTCTTCATTTCTTTGTGTCTCTTGATTGTAATCTGGATCCAAACTGTAATTAATGTTAACAGCCTGCTCATTAACACAATGATATTAAGCCTTAAAGTGTATCTTGCAGGGGTTTTTTTTACCACTGAAATGGATGCAGCAGTGTTTATTAAGAATATTAGCATTATTATTTTAAAAAAAAAACATTTTATAGGCCACTAAAATGTGATTAATGTGGATCACGGACCACACTTAGGAAAAACACAACCTTTTTGTACCACGTCACACGTGACGTTTCAAAAGGGAAACAGTTTCCAGCCTGTATGTCTGGCCTACAGGTTTGTGAGATAAAAAATAAAAAAAATTAAATAATAACAATATGATGAATACATGTGTGTGTGGGGGTTGCACTAACCCCAACCCGTCAGGGCATTGGGTGTATGCCTTTCCAGGGAACGTGCCATATTTCGCTCCAGGGTGCGGTTTGTACAAGTCAAAAGAGAGGACTTCACTGCGAACTCCGTTCACCAAAAGAATTCTGTCATTTATGGCGTGCACTTTCTCGGTAGTGATTATCTGGAGGGTGACTTACTTGAATATAGCATGGGATTTAGAAGCAAGCAATGAGTCAGGTTGAAGTCAGATGCTGTACCTTCAGTGCACATCAGTTTTTTTAAAAATAAATATATGTGACAGAGAAAGAATAAATCTTGGTTATAAATCTCCCTCCCGACCTGTGAGGGCGCTGTATAAAGGGAACAGAGTGCCCTGGACAGGATGGTCAGACAATTCATTCCCAGGGAAAGGTGGAAGTCAGCCATCTAGAAAGGGGGTGGAGCTACGGTACACCAAGTTATTGCCCCAGAAGGGAAGTGATGTGGCAACCACGGATTGGAGGAGAAACAGTTGAACTCGCTAACCAAGGGGCGTGACTGACAGAACAAAAGGGGACGTGTCTAGGTGATCTGTTCTTTTTGTTATGGTTAAGCTGAACCAAGAAAGGAGAACTGTGAATTAACCATGAGTGTTTTGTTTGTTTGTGAAGTTTAATTATACTGTTTGTTTTTATTAGATGGCCCAACAACACTTCAGAATTGTGCACAAATAAATTGTATTTCACCACGAGCACTTTAGCACTCACTCTGGACTTGTGATCGTGTGTGTGTCTTTGTGAGTGTTCTACTGTGTTTATTCTTTCAAACTGTTTATATTCTTTTGGGACTGTAACCCGTTGTTTTGGATCAGTAGGATTATTCTTTACGGTTGGGATTATAAATAAACGTATTGTTTGGACCGTGAACTTTGTTGTCTGTCTTCTGTTTTGTAATCACATCACCACTACACCGGCACACTGCAAACCACTTTGCCACAATATCATTGAGGTTTTATAGGAAACCACCATGAAAACACACACACAAACAGGTATATATATATACCCGTATTAGCCCAAATATAAGGCAAAGTTTTTTAGTGCGTATTGAGTACAGTATGCAGTAATGAATATGGATAAAACTAGCTAACTAACTCGTTGATCAGTGGGATCCTGCTGCCTCGCCAGCAGTTAAAAAATGTAGGGTTGTGGCACCTGTTCCCTAAACTTAATTGGGTCTTCGACTTCATCTTCGATGTTTTCAGCGGCAGTCCCCATGTGTGTTTACATTTTCGTACGTAACTTCCAGTTTTATTCCGGCCAGCACAATTTTTGAGTGGGTGTGGCCATACCCCACACAAAATCCATCATATCTTTGTTGTTTATTAATATTTTTAAACCTCAAAAAAACTATTTTATTTCTATTGATGAAATCGATACAGTAAAATAAAAAAAATAAAAAAACAGTATGATATTTGTTAACCCTGTTCATTTTTTATTTATGTGTGCGTCAAATATTTGACAGCGGCTAAGAAATTCCCCGCTGTAAACAACATTTGTTTGCAGAAACAAAACTAAAGAGAAACACAGTGGCACAGTTAAAAAGGGCAAAACAAATAGACTGTAGAACTTTCTTCGGCTTTTAATTAGGTCCAGAAGGACACTTTCTGTATGCAATGTATGTATGCAGCTCATAGAAAAGCTTTGAAATAAGAAGATATTTGAAATTGATTGAAGTGTTCTATATTTTTAATAATTCTCTTTATTTATTTCAGTAATCTATCACTCTCCCATTCTATGAATAGCGAGTTGCAATGGTATTTTTAGTTGATTGTTTTCTGTAGTTCCACACTGTAACTTCCAGAAGTTACTATAAGCAAATCAACAAAATAACATGGGCATATTGCTTAGTATTTTTAGACAGCAGTCTAACTGGTATTTTGGTCATGGTAGCAAAATCAAAATCTAAATGTTTTCGTACATTAAATCATTTCATTAATGAATTCCCCATCTAAAACTGTGTATGAAGAATAAATATTTGTATCTATAGAAATCAGCTTCCAATTTAAAAAAAAACTTTTACTTTAAAATACTTTAAACGTGACTAAATCAGATTTTTTTGGTGTTGTTGTTTTGTTGGTTCCTTCAGAATGAAAATATACTGAATGAATAGTGGATCAACCAAAAGAAAAAAACATACATAAAATGTTTATGTGCACCTTTTAATTTCCAAAAGCTAATTTCTCAATTTAAACTAGCCTTGCTAGACCACAAAATCCCAATTATATAGTTATAACATATTATTAATCATAGTGTATATACTGCACATTCATAACGGCTTGATGAAAAGAGACAAATGGAACTGGAAGAATGCTAGCGGTATTTATTACAGAACTACACTATTCATATTATATGGCTTATTATTCTACAGGTGTTTCATAATATATCACTGCTTTGTATTTCAGATGTGACTTGCCAGAATATATTCGTCTTTCAGCCTCCAACTTTAGAGGTGACAGAAGGTGAAAAAGCCCATTTAAAGTGCACCTTTAATTCTACTGCAGGTGCCTCTGTTACATGATCAGCTATCTGGAAAAAGGGCTCTGATAGTGCAAAATCCCTTTTAGAACATGATGGCCCATTTGGGGAGATTGGAGATGACAAATGCAAGAGATTTCAAAACGAAGCACGATGCTTCGATATACAGCCATAACGTGATGGAGAGAGACTCTGGTATCTATTACTGCGAACTGGACCTTGTGAGTGTTGGAAACCTCACTGGCAGCGGCACTTATCTCAATGTTAAACGTAAGTACAATATAATGCTAATGTGTAGCTATATCACACAATACATTGGGGTCCATTAGTGTATTATTAGTTTATCATGCATAATTTTATTTATTAATATAAATAATAGAAGTGCTATAAATAAAATGAATTGGGTTATTATTATTATTATTATTATTATTATTATTATTATTATTATTATTATTATTATTATTATTATTATTATTATTATTAATAATGTTTTTTAGCAACTGTATGTTGTGTTTTAAAAGGTATAGTTACTTGTTAGATTATAATAAGTTGTTTGGAAAGGTTTCAATAACACATACAGCATGATTTTCAAAATGGGCTGAGATCAAGTTGATTGACCCCTTGTAAAAGTCACAAGAGATTTATACATGCTTTTTTACATTGATGTTACATTTTTATTACATACAAAATATTATTTACCATTTTATTTTGAGAACTTTATCAACAGAGTTTTGTCCAGCATAAAATAACCCATGGCACGTGGGTTAACACACTTTTTATGTTAAATCTTTGATTACTAACACAGTCTGTTTTACAAATTGCCTTATCCTTTCAATCTTAGTGTGTGTATTTAATTTAATTTAAAAAAAAAACTATTATTTTAACACTAACTTTTATTTAGGATCTACAGTGGCAGAAAACCATATGCATACTAATATTTGTTATATATTATAGTACAGTATTTGATAAACACAAAATCTAATTGACATTTGCTAATTTTACCAACTTTAATGTTACATTACATTAAAAAGGCAAGTTAATGTATAGGATGTATTAGTGGTTGTCAATAGAATCAAGTATACTGCAGCAGGAGTAACAACTGATGTAAAAAGATTAAACAATGTTGTATAAAATTATGGATATTAAACTTAGCGTAACAGAATATCTTTGGTGCAAAAATATATCTAAGATAGATATAGATATATCTTATATACTGAACCACAGATGGTTCTATATAATGGTTCTATACAAATGATTCTCAATGGTATTGTAAAATTAGGGATTCTCTGTTCATAAGTGGCTGCATTACACACAGTATAGTATGGCAGGTAAACTTTGTGTTGGATAATATGTTTAAAGTTGAATTTAAATATTTCATGAATTAAATATTTATTAAAAATGTTCACTTTATTCACTCATGATACATCAACAGTGTATGTATGTTTGTATGCATTTTAAGTACCAATTGATTTAACTTTGTTGCTTTCGTAATTTGACACTTTGTATCAGTGTTTGTTTCACTCATCATATCTTGGTGACTTTTTAAAATGTTTTAAAGTAGCGGGGTTCCGAAAAATATAGCGTTATACGTCGTCCACGTGTTGCTACAACTGTTTAAATAACAAACCTGTAATTTTTCTTTTCATTGAAAAAATCTGGAAAAATTTTGTACACTTTAAAGTCAGTTTCAAAGTTCTTTTCAAAATGGCTGCTCTAGTACACTGGGGTTTGAGAGCTGTCCACTATAAATCACTGCAGGATAAGCGATTAATAAAAGTACTCTGGCTCTTCTGTTCCGTAACACATCATGGATCGTTATTGCTGTTACCTGTTTGACAAGGTGAGCAATAACCCTTACACTATCAGTGCACTAGAGCGGCCATTTTGAAAAAAAAACAAAAACCTTTGAAACAGACAGAAAGATACAAGCGTTAAGAAGTTGTCAGCACCTTTGTCCTCAGAATCATGTCTAACTTCCAAGTGCATCTGCTAAACCAGACCATTAGCCTGTCAGCTTTCAAGAAATACCACATTGCACACTGTACTATACCTTCAATTGTTTGTTTTTAACAGGACTGCCTTGCTAATCTCAGGTTGCGCTTTGTGAAGATCTACAGATTCTCAGCATTGTTCGGATTTCACTCACCTCTTTGCTGACGATTGCCATGATTGTCTTCATTTGTATCTCCTGCCGCCTTTCTGTAAAGGACTAATAGGTCTTATTTAGAAGATAGTAATGGCATAAGAAATACGGAACATTTTCAAAACTAGCATGGATTGTTCTTCCATGTGTGTAAGGGGTGGTAAACGTATTAAACAGCTTATTATGAGCCATTCCACTCTAATGTGTATAATAATGTGATTGATCATTTAATGGTCTAATTAGATGAACTCGTTGTGGACAGGACTTATTCAACTTGAATGCATTAATTCACAGATTCTTACAAACACCACTTAATGGTGTTCTTTTTAAAACACCTGCACAGTGTACGTGCGTGTTGAAACATATTTTAAAACTTCAAATAGCATCCCGAAACTTACTGACCTCGCTAACTCAAGTAGAAATTTAAAAGCATCTGGAGACACATTTTTCTTGGGAAACACCAGTGTTTTCAAATGCTATTCTTACAATGGTTTCACAGTTAGGCTGAAGAGGCTTTTGGGAAACGGGCCCCTGCATTAGAATGGTTCAATGGCTCTTTGCCACCCTGTTTTTGTAACAAAAACCTTTGTGACTAGTTTTGTATTCCTCTCCTCACATCAGCACTGTTCATTTCGCTCACATCTCTCTTAAAGCATTATGACTCAGAGCCTTCAAGCTGCTGCGTCATTGCATGTAACTTGGGGACAGTAGAATTGCAGCTTTAATGATTTGCTATAATGTTCATGGCTAAGACTGTAACAAGGCAGATGGTTGTAATTTTTATTGCAATTGAATATGTTTTTTGATACATTTGCTATTGCATTAACTGCCAATGCTGGTTTGTATTATTTATGCCTTTCTCTCCATTTACTCATCTTTCATCTCATACTGTACGCACATCCTCTGTAAACTAAACAAACTGAAGTCATTCATGATATGACTGGCATTTATTGCTCATTTCACCCCAATTAGTCTCCCTTGCCACCAATCTATTCACATCTTCAAATACATCCCACAGATGCACTGGCACAGTTCCTAAAACACTATGCATTTGCTATCACAGCAGAACGACTCAGTGGGGTATGCTGTTATATATGTTCATTTTACCCCTCAAAGCAGGTTTCTGCAATGGTGACTGTAAAGACTGCTACAGTCTTGGGAGTTTATAACATCATCGCTGGTTAATACACTATACTAATTGTGCTCCATCTTCCAATGTGGGATGACATTATGGACAAACTACCTATAACGGTTCTGTGCTATAAAAGGTCATTGGAGCAAAGTATCACATTGAATGTAACGCCAATATCAGCAGTGACGCCATCTCTCAACTTCCACAAACAGCAAACACTACATTAATAATCAAAATCATTTGCATTCTTTAGATGTAATAATGTTAACTTTGAAATGGGTATGGAAAAAACAAAAGAGGAAAAAATAGTTGATTTTATATATATATATATATATATATATATATATATATATATATATATATATATATATATATATATATATATATATATAGTTATAGTTTTCTTTTTCTTTTTTTTTTAATTGGTTAAATCATCGTTTTATTATAGAACCAGAAGCTATACAGGGATAGAGTAAGATTTTTAAAAAAGGAAAGAAACACATGATGGAATTGGATGTACAGACACTCTTCAAAAGAAAGTCATGCACGGTCAGTCAGTATTCCAGTACAGGGAATACAGCTGTTCTGGGGACTTAAACAACAATTTACAGAACAAATAATCGAGAGCCCATCCACAGTCAAACGAAATGATCGTCAGCAGGAGGTTTTAAACTGGTTCTTATCATAGTGTAAAGACTTGTCTTTAATGATAGGACCGTCTGAGCAAACGGGAGGATTTCAACTTAGACCTAAAGTCTTGTCAGTTAAAAAAAAGGACTGTGAGAATTAAATACTCATCTTTACATATACACAAGTTATGCTGTGAAAGCATATTCGCTTACAAACATATAAAAATACTTGTTAACTAGTCTGGTAAGAAAATAATGTATAAAAGTATATAGCAAAAAACATTTAATCTTCTCCAACAATTGAAGGATTAGTTCCATCTTTTTTTTTATATTACATGAAGATAAAACAAAAACTACCATTTTGTTTCTTTGTATCCCTTATTTGGAAATACTCACATCAAAAGAAAGACAAAACAGACTTTGAAATATCTTAATAGTGATGTGAACCCTCTTGAACAATAAAACTGTGAATTTAAAACATGCCTCCACCCAGGAAATCAGTGAGTGGCCTGTCCCAGCAGAGTTCTCTGGGTTGGAGAGCAATCAGGAGGATCACCCCTAATATCCAGATGGATCGGACTTCCAGGCCAGGTTAGGTCGAATCAAATTTCAGGATGGGTCATTACAGAGTTACAGTGTCAGCTTTGGTGAACATTGGTTATAAGCACATGGTTACAACAGTGTTGCATTATCATTACATTCTTAAACTTGTACTACTGGCTACAGTCAGTTAAGACCCTGGAGGCCCAGCAAGTTCAAAAGGTCCAACTCTAACAAGGTACCAAGCTTCACTTGACATGACAAGATCTTGTTTGGTCAAAAGAACGCCAGTCTGATTGTCCTTGATACAATACTGTACACCGACTGGATATGGCCACTGGAACAAAATGGCAACATTATAAAAAGAAATACAAAATTAAATTAAAATGAAAAACATTGACAAATCGGGCCAACAATTAATGTTGCCATTTTTTTGGCTTCAATATTTTTTTTTTCATCCTGGCACAACAACCAACCTTGTCCTCACTCTCTGTACTTAAATATTGAATTGATTAGAAATATTGTTCCAATCGTGATGAATTTCAGTATGTACAGTAGCTGATTAGCACATTAAAGTAAAACTGAAAATGACACGACATACAGGATGTGAAAGCGTGATTAAAACACCTCACTCAATAAGGCAAAATTACCAGTAGCTAAAAACAAACTTTACTTATACATTCCAGATTATTACTATGGGTGGTGGTGTTTGTTTCCTCGTTTCGGTTGAAGGTACAAATGTCATTATGTGGCAATTTAAGAAGCAGCCTTAGTGTTTCGTTTCGTTTGTGTGTTGTTGTTTTTCAGTTGCCTCAGTCTTTCTTTGGGACTTCACAGAGCCAGCTTGTTGGACTGAGGCTATCACAGTGACCATTCTTAAGTCATACAGCTATTGAAGGCAGTACTGATTGAACCAGGATGTGATGTCAGAAGGCAGGAGTAGGGACTGGTGGCAGCAGCTGGTTGAGGATGAAAGTGAAAGGATCCTTCAGAAGATCACACAGTGGCAGCCACTCTTGTCCTTTTCTTTGCGTGTTGGTTCTGGAGAGGGCGGGCATTCTTGCTCCTGAAACTTTCTGTGGAAAAAAAAAAAATAATGTAGGGTAGGTTTTTAAATTATGTGAACTATCCTGTTTAAGTTTAGTCAGCCAGTCACTGCAAGTTCCATTAGAGTTCTATGATAGTACTATTCATCTATAGTATAATAACAATCATCAATATAGCCTTACATCTTTGATTGCTATGGTTTGTAGATCATATGTAGACAGATTGGTATTCTCAGTAATTAGTTTGTCTGCGAATGAGTAGACACTAGCCTACCACCAATTAATCAAGGTAATCCCTTAAAAACACGAGTTTAACAAATCAAATGGTCCCTTCAAAATGGCTGCAAAGCTGTCGAGTTGGCGTACCACGGATCTGGTTCCCTTAAGATGTCCTGCTTTACCTAAATGGAACTATACAAACGGAAATGACATGCAAGTATCAAGCTAATGCTTATCAGGGTATGATATATAGAGCAAAATATATATACGTGTATGTGACTATATAACAGGCATCTTACCATATAAATAGAGCTCATATTGTAATTTTGGTAACTTGTGGTATTCATTGTGAAGTCATTTTACAGAATGGCTTATGCAAGTAATACTACGTCACCTGCAGTACTAGTGGAAAATACCTTATGATACAGAGTCAGATGTTTCACTAACACAGCACTGCATTTGAAGAGCCGAAACCCTTAATTTCTTTATTGTTTTGTGTATGGTAAGCTATGAAGGAGTTTCCATCGTAATTGCTTGCAACTTGCAGTTTTTAAGCTAAGCGATTAGAAGATAATCTCTTACAGTGAAATCTATAGAAGTTGCTTTGACCGATTACTCAAATGTTATTACTGTTAGTTCATTGATAAATTGTTGTTCAAATGCCTGGTTTGTCGTAACGTTGTATAACGTAATATTGACTGTGCAATTGTTTTAATTGTTTTGCCTGCTTGATCGTTTATGTTGAAATTCTGCATTGCTTGTTGATTTTATGAAAGTATTAGATTGAATGCATGTTTAATAAATCCCTTCATTTTAAAATAGATTTCTGGTAAATCATTTGCCTGTGTAACAACCTTCATTTATAAACTTTAAATTAAATAGCTTGTGGTCTATTTTTAGATCAAAGAACGAAGCTCATGTAAAGTGCAGTGTGGGATGGTTGACTGTTTGGCCCAGGATCTCGTCTTTGGACCGATAGGAGCCACCCTCATTTGAGGTGTGACCTCCGACATCGGTCAAAGGTCACCAAGGCCGGGTGAAGGAGGATCACCGACCCCCAGAAGGGAGATACAGCTGCAAAGGAGGCGGTGGGGAGGTGGAGGAGAAAAGCTTGCAGAACAAGTATTTTAAACGTGAGCCTGGACTATATAGGTGGAGGAACCAATAGGATTAGCGTAGCGAGTTGAGCCTCGCTCCTAGAACTACGGCAAGCATCCATTTGTTGTAACGTGTAGATCTGCTATCATTTTCAGAGAGTGATATTGAGAACAGGTTTATACATTTATAATAAGCACAGTTATTGCTTTAAGAATAATAACTCCTACTATATTGCCCACAAGTTCTACCAGGTTTTACAGTGTCATGCAACCTCTGCCTTGTGTAAAGTACAACAAGGCTCTGCCAAGCTGTTCTATACAGTATGTACAGCAGGCCATGTGAGTAGAACCCAATGAACTATAGCCAATCTTTATCAAGGTTTAAAACTCATTATTAGCACTAGCAATATTATCACTGGTCCCCCAGATTTTAAAGCATTGGTTGGCGGACAATAAAATTATGTTTATAACAATAAAATGTACTTTGAAATTTTTACAGGCAAGTTTTTATTTTTTATTTTTTACATTGCACATTAATTCACCGGTATAGTTTAAAATATAGAGCAGATAAATAGGGAAGAGCAAAAAAAGTTGTGAGGTGTTAATATCTGCCTGTGCAGCAAAATATCTGCATAGTGCCTGCAGTATGCAGTAACAATACACCTTGGGTACACAGCAAAGCAGACCTTTAGGTTGCATACCACTGAACTCTTGGGAATTCAGTGGTATGCAAGCTATTTCACAGCAAGTCATAAAAGTGCATCACTAATTTTAAATGAAAGGTTTGACTAAAGACAGAACTACGACTGTGAAGCACCAGCATACTAATTATGCCCACCTTTATATCAGATGAACATTCAAAAGAAAATGCCAAGGGGGGAAAAACAAAAACCTCTATCAAAAGATTTTCTTCTGTTTTCCATCTTGAACTGTGGCTTGTTAATTGTATAACTGGGTAGCATTCCTTGACCAACACAGTAGAATGAATGCAGTAAAACCGAGCCTCACCTTATAACTCTAACCAGTTCATGAAAAGCTTGGTCTACGTTCATTCGGATTTTTGCAGAGGCTTCCATGTAGGTTACTTTTAGTTGCCTTGCTAGCTGTTGCCCCTCTTCTTGCGTCACCTAAATATATATAAATAGAAAATATTAAAATGAAAGAAAATCAACCAGAATCCCCAGTTAGTATGTTCTGGTATGCATGATCACTAAGCATCACACGGGAACTCCTTCAATAAAAGTATGATCTTGCAGAACATGATTAAAAAAAAAAAAGCCATATTGTACAGTGTTTACTGGCCTCAACATGCTAGGTTAGTATTATATTGAAATTCTGGGTATTCTGCTGCCCTCCACTGGTGATCTAATTAAGTGCAATCTAAGCAACCCAATACAATGGGGGCAAATATTAATACTGTACATTCAAGTTGTGCACATTTCAATATGCACAACTTGAATGTCACAAAACATGTTTAAAGTTTCACGATAACTTTTCCTCATCGTTTCATGCAAACTGCTTTATATTTCACATTTTTGTCAGAAACTAATTTTGGAACCCTCTAGCCCGACTACTGAAGCGGGTTAAAGTGCTTAATTATGAGCTGGCCCAGATAGAGAGAGATATCTTCACACTGTTTCCAAGATGAAACAACTGACTGACAAGGCTTTATAGACTGTCCCTTTATAGCCACTAGATGGCACTTTAGACATACAGTACAATAAAGAGGTTCTGTTCTATCACTACAAAAAAACTACCAGATGTTCTGAAGGTCATATTCCACTGACAACTCCTGCCGGCACTTTTAAACAGTCCAGTTCCTTCAGAAAGCTGTGCCGGAAACTCATTACTGGTGCCATACAGTGTGGCTGGTCTACACAGCCTTGGGTCTGGCCATGATTTTATACATTTAAAGCAAAATAAACACCAAGCAATAGATATAACAATTTGATAAATATACATTTCCCCCCGGCCTACAATAAAAAGGTGTAATTGAGCTAGCTGTAAGCGGAACGAAAGCCCTGTCCATTTACAAACAACAAATACTGTCCCTTGAAAAGGGCCTCAAAGGGCCATGTAGTAGATGCAAACAGTTGTTAGTAGACTAAAAGCAACACAAAACAGAAATCCAGACACACAGGTGAGGCGTTTCAGTTTGTTGGAGCCTTCTAGAGCTGATAAGAAAGAATGTCCTCCCATTACACTACTGTAAACTACGAGACACAGTGACAGCAAGTAATGGGGAAATGCTGGCATTGACCTTGGTTAACTGAGGGGATTTGCATACAGTAGCTCGTGCTTTCTAGTGCATTTAAAGAGACAGAGAATCCTGAGTAATACACAAATTAAATCAAATGGAAACCCCGTGGTGACATCAACAGTCCCCACTATAAAAATTCCTGGGATGCCAGAGGCTCCAAGAATTATTCGCTAGTCCTCACCTGTCTCTGGTGCTCCAGGTCTGCCTTGTTACCAACGAGGATCATGGGAAACTCATCACGGTCTTTTACTCGGAGGATCTGCCTTTGGAATTTGTAGATTTCTTCAAAACTAAAAATGAGTAGAAAAAAAAGGAGATGGACATACATCACAAGTCCATTTCTGAGGTGCATTTAAACAAAAAGTCCCCAGAGATGTTACTATTTTATAAAAACAGCGAACATTCTGTGACCACAGTAAGTACAACAGGTTGTTGAATATCTGATTCCTGGATTTTTAGAAGACTTTCTAAGCATTTTAAAACTATCTGAATAATGAGTCCTTAGTGTAGGGTTTTAAATCTCATTGGAAAATGATCAGGGCCACGAGAATCAAACCTCTTCCTTTTCACTAACTCAGCTGTAAGCACTTTGTGAGTCACAAACACTCCCAGGGCTGATGTGAAGCACATTAACAGAACCTTTTGGAAATGTCTCTGTCCTCTGTTGTTAATACTGTATAGAGTAGAGAATCACGACAGACATTCAGGCAGGCAATCCTGTATTAGTTACTGTATTACAACCATATGGAATTCTAAACAAACATAATCTCTATACCAGACATATACAAATTGAATGTACACCTTATAACATAGTATGTATGTTCTTACATACTCCACCACTATATCTTATAGGAGGCTGTGTGGTCTAGCGGTTAAAGAAATGGGCTTGTAAGCAGGAGGTCCCTGGTTCAAATCCCACCTCAGCCACTGACTCACTGTGTGACCCTGAGCAAGTCATTTAACCTCCTTGTGCTCTGTCTTTCGGGTGAGACGTAATTGTAAGTGACTCTGCAGCTCATGCATAGATCACACACCCTAGTCTCTGTAAGTTGCCTTGGATAAAGGCGTCTGCTAAATAAATAATAATAATATATCATTCTCCTTTTCCACAACATGCATCCCTAGCAGGGGATAAAGAAGAAGAATGTTCAAACCTCTACTGTATTGAAAATGAACTGCAAGATCCTTTATTGAAGAGAAGGACAAAAGCCTGACTATTTAAAAGGAAAACTGGCTTCTAATCCACAACTAAGACTCAACAGAAAACCATGAGAGATTCATAAGCACATGGGTAGCACTCCATATGATCATGCATGAGAGAAAGAGAGTATGTTGCTACATGTGTCCAGTGTTTTAGGCTTACCTTCCTCTATCGGTGACAGAGAAAACCAAAAGGAAACCCTCCCCTGTCCTCATGTATTGTTCTCGCATGGCTCCAAACTCTTCCTGTCCTGCTGTGTCTAGGACTGACAACAAAAGGGAAGCCCCACGAGTCAGTTATGGCCCAGCACAAATGAACACGAGCAGGGAGTCAAAACATGAAGCTGTCTCAATTGTAACCAGGATAATATAGAGAAAGTCTTTTTGACAGTGTGGAATTATTAAATATTACTCCCGCCTCCCACCCCCCTCCCCCGAAAAATGAAACAATTACATAGAAATCTACACCTGAGGCAAACTGTTAATTCATTTAAAGCAGGGCTTCTCAAACCCCCTGTGTCTGCTGGTTGTCATTCCAACTGAGCTCTCAAGTACTTAACTATACCCTTAATTGAACCGATAATTTGCTTAAATTAAACCTTTTTACTTTTTTTTCAGCTCTTAAACAGTAGCCAATTTCTCTTGAACTCTGCAACTCAAATAAGTAACTTGAAAACAATTAAAAGAGGTCTAATTAAGCAAATTATTTGTTTAGTTAAGTGATTGAGAGCTCAGTTGGAATGAAAACCCAGACACATGGGGTCCCTAGGAACGGGTTTGAGAACCCCTAATTTAAAGGCTACATTTATTCCTCTGTTTCATGCTAACTGCAAGTTACATTACCTTCTATGTTTAGGAACAATTACATTATACAGGTCTTCATTTTAGAATGTCCTAGTGGCTGTTAATGTAAAAAGCTACATGAGCAAATTATTAGAACAATTCAACCTGCTTGGATTTTCTAGCAGGAATGAAAAATCTGTGTCTATTGCTCAAATTATTTTCTAGTCCAAACCTGTACCCTGTTACTGCAATGTTGAATATACTGTAGTCTTTACTCTTCTGTATTGTACTTACTGTCCAGCCGCGCTGCCCTCTCATCTATCACACACTGTTTTGTGTAGGAATCTTCAATTGTCGGGTCATAATCTGTGACGAAGTAAGACTGCAAAGAATGCAAAGAATAAGGAGATGTTAAAAATCACTTCTTTGAAAGCTTAAAATGTCTAATTTGGTGGCCAATGACCCTGGGTTTAGGTACCACTGTATATGACAAATGAAACAGACAGCAATCAGAATGGAATCCAGCTGGATCAGAATGGGATCCAATAGCAATAGGGCTTAGATCTGGGGTGTCCAATCACAGCCTTGGAGGGCCATTCCACTCCAGGTTTAACAGGTAAAATGATATAATTAACTACTTTAAGATCTGGATGGATGTTTATTTGGTTCAATTAAACAATTTAGAACAGGGTTGGAACAAAGACTAGGATTGAGGGGCCAATTTCAGACACCCCTGGCTTACATAACAAAAGCCCACTAAAAAACCCTTTTTTTGGTTAAACTAAATGAACCTTGAAAATTATTCTGAATAGATGTGTGAATTCTCACATACAGTAGGAGGCAGTATAATACATTTATATTTTAAAAAACTGTAGACTCTTGGAGCAGAATGCTACATAAAGCAATTAACCTTTCAGGGTTTTATTCCAACAGTCTAGTCTTTTGGCCACATGTCCCATTTAAACCATAGCAGTGTATCATTACTGAAGCACTAGAGGGTTACCTCCATTTCACAATGCTTCTGCTGGGTAGTGCTGCAATAATTCACTGCAGTGCATCCATTGCATCAATTTACATATATTACCAAACTCCATGATCTATTAGCAAACAAGTCAAAGTTATTAGATAAGGCGTTTGCTGCTTTGTCAATCCCCAAATCAAGTTTTCACTTGTCAGTCTGGCAGTTGGCAGGGTGGTCAGCTTAAATCCCTTAGGAAATAACAAATGAACCAGTACATCTATAGTTTGTTGCATGCGTATGTTTTTGGTCCCTTCATAGTAATGGTCTGTGGGAAACAATCCCTTAAAAACACAAGGTGTTCAATATTACAAACCTGATTAATGTAAATGTATGGTAGCGTACACCATGCATATTCATGTCAAATATTAAAGTCTAGCACTGAGGGGCAGTGGTCCCTGTATTGTCGCTAGGTGTGACAGCTTACACCAGGAAAAGAGAGGAAGGAAGCTCCACCTACACACAGTACAGGCTGCCCATGGAGTGAGCGGCAGCTACAGTCCCAGGCATGCTGGGTGATGGTGATGTCACAAAGGGGATAGTCCCACTCAGAAGGCAGAAGGCTTTGAGACTGAAATCTCAGCCTGAAACTTACACTGTTTGTTGTCTTCCCAGTATTTCACCACTCGTTTTTATGTTTATTTGTTGTTGTTTTTTTAATGGTTCTGGTTTCTCTCAATGGCTATTCATTTAAAGATGTAGTGAATGGAAAATACTGAACCAGATCCATCATTACTATTGTAATCATACAGCTGCATTTAGCCGAGCACATCAGTCCTTCACTATCTTACCAACAGACAAATAAAGGATGAGAGTGCAGCCTATTTCAGGATGTTATTAAAATGAATTAACAACATCAGGGTGCTTATGGACATAACTAAATCAGGCCCATCTTTCTTTATCCATAACTTCCTGCAATTACTGTATTCTCTTCCATGACCTAATCTAGTAGATGAATTGAAAAATACATGAACAAGATTATTTACTATACTGTACACAAACTGCAATGTTATTGGGGTGTTAGTTTCAGTAAAAAATTTAAAAACTTTAGGACTAAAATTGTTCAAACTTATTGGGAATGAATGCAATTTTCCGTATAAGACTGTATGAGTTCAACATTAAACTGTATATGGATGCCTGCATAGAATCACTGAATATGAAAAACTGGACAACACTGTACACTTTATACTATTTAAACAAAATCAGGCAGTCATCTATATTTTGCCTGCATCCTTTTGACAATGTTTAGTCTAAATTCGAAACATTTAACAATTAAACTCATAAACTATTAACACATCAAACTGAGTAAAAATAAATAAATACATGCGCTGGTTGTCCATGCACTTAAACAACAGGAATTTGATACTCTTATCATAGCACCAAGTAATCTCATTACCCACCTTGTATGAAAGGGGATCCCAGATTTCATTGCAGACCTGGTCTGACCATGCAACACCTACTCAGTGAGAGCAGTGGCTGGCATAGACTCAAGACTGGACTTGGACCACCAGGACTAATCCATGACATTTAATAGCTTTTTGATCAGGGATTTGACTTGAATCCAAGATAGAGAGGTGAATGGACAATGGACCCGTTGTTAGGAAAACTGAAGTCAGGGACTTTCTTTTCTATTAAAAGTGAAACTAATGAGAAGTTTACAGATGGACTGTGGGGGGGAGAAAGCCTACACCATACACCATGTATGAGTTTAAACGTACACAGTCTTGATATATTGCAAAGCATTGTGCTTTGAGGCACTTGTGGCTGTCTTTTGTGTTTTCATGTTATCTGTGTTGATTTGTTTTAACTGCGTGAGGAAGTGAAAGTGAAATCAAATTTGTACTAACAGTATAATTTTAAAGTTCAACAGTGTACTTGTTTTTTGAAAGTGTGCGTATATCTAACTGGTAAACAACCAACTGCACCAAAGGATTACTCATTTACAGTAATAAATGCAGATGTACAACCTAACATCACAAAAATGAGCACAGGCTAGTGGTATTATATTGGAGGACTTTAAATAATTACAAAAAATAAAAAAATAAAAAATAAAAAAAATAACACATTACCTTGACCACAGCATCAATATGTTTGTTTTAAATGAGAATTATACAGTTGCTAATTATTAAATAAATAAATACCCACAAAAGGAAAAAAACTAAAAAATTACTCCAAAAGATAATACTTCTTTTTAAAGAACTTTCATCACAGTGTCCTTCTTCTAAATTCCTACGTGATCGAGTAGCCTTATTAAAATCAAATAGCTTTTAGATAATACTCTCCATCCATTAGCAGATCAAGATTAATAAGCAACACAGCATCCATATTTAATTGCATTCTATTCAGCTCTAACAGCACTTCAATAAGCCAGAGGGACCCTTAATAAGAAAAGGGATTAATGCAAAGATTACCAGCACGACTTAACCAGGTAATATTCTACTCAGATACATGTTTCTCATTTTTCTGCTGATCAATCCATTCTTCTTTATGCTGACAATGCAATACCAGTAGGACTTTTTTTTTTAAAACCAGACACCCTAAATATACATCTAAGGCCAAAAGTTTTGCCTCACCCAATAGAATTAACTCATTTTGCTTCATAAAGACGTATGAAACCCGCCGAATAATGTTACGTTAACATATTGAATTACATACCGCTTTGCAGTTTTCCCATATACAAAAATTGAAGAAACATTTCAAAATCTAACATGACATACTATTGCTTCCGGTACACTTGAGATATCATTTTGTAGTTTCTTTGATTACATGATGTTAAATAAAAGATCTAAAATTATGTTCATAAAGGTTTTTTTCTTCTTTTTTTTAAAATCATCTCAATCCTAAAATTGTAGGTGATGCAAAACCTTTACTTTTGGACTCCCAGAAACAGCCATGGATCTCTAGGAGTCCACAGAGAGTAGAAGCTGCACCAGAGTCTCTCAGTGAAATGTAATTTCACCACCAGATGTGAGAGGGCTTTTACTCATTAACAATGCTGTATGTATTGTTGTGGAGTGTGCCGTGTACTTTTAGTACAGTCTGGAAGCAGCCAGGTCATCACAGTCACATGGGCGCCATGCCAACTGTCTAATCAAGGGGCTGTCCCACGGCCCTCGCATTCAGAATTCTTGAAGAGCTCCTCAATCAATCGACACTTCCTCAATAAATCGGAGCAGGAAGGCACCGGCACCTCAATGGATCCTCAAGGGCAGCTGAATGAAAACTGGAAAATAATTAGCAACAGCTAATGGAAAAATAAAACTACAGCTCATTACAAAGAATTAGAGGGTTGGAGGCTCAAGTATATATTAATTAAATTTAAAAAAAAGCATAGCAAAGTGTAATACAGCACAGTGAAAGCATGGTAACACATATGGTAGGCATTGCAAAGAATAGCTAGGTTTGGCAAAGCATATTAATAAGCCTGGCAAACAAGGGCATCATTTCAGAAAAATTCTGGTGGGAGCTAACCTGTGTCAACATTTAACATTCTCTGTCCCAAACAGCATCATGAATGAGAAAACACATGCAGTAATTGGGCCAGGACAATGAGATAGCGTTCTTCTTATTAAAATAAATTATACAAACTGAAATGAAAAGTATTTTTAAAGCATGGCACTGGTTTATAAGATAATGACATATAGATCGTCCGGGCCCCAGAATAAGATGACAGAAGACTGTAATAGCAAAGCTTTCATAGCTGATACCAATTTCTTGGCAGAGGAATTCGCTATTGCAGTGCCAGTGGTATTCATGGCAGTCACTGAGGTTCTGTCACAAGACAAAGTCCCTCTAGAATCTCGGAAGGCGTAATAAAAGCGCCCTCTATGACTTCAGTACATTTTGCTCTGGGGAGAAATTTATGCAAACCAATGCGCAAAACATCTAATCAAATACAATGTGCTTCATGTTGTAACGACACGTATCATTTATTAGAAGTTCAGCACATTCAGCTAGCCAGCTCATCATAAGAGACTTGTTTTGAATGCTTGCTGCTTTTATGTCACGTGTGTAACCCTGGTATGTCACTTCAACTGTTACTACTGCTCAGAATCACTGACATTTTACAATCAGTCACTTGCAGCAGCTTGTTAAAATTAAAAGCCCCATGATTGTACTTAATATTATGACTGCTAGTTAACAGCTTTTGTTAAGATTAATACGATTACCAAACATGGCTCAGATGTTCACTTCACAATAGACAAAATCAACTGATAACGGATCAAACTCAGGCCATTGCTAATCTGTTGTCTACCTGAGCAATGTAAAATTCATTCAAGTAATTCAGTGACTATTCTTATTTATTTAATAGGAGGCTGTGTGGTCCAGTGGTTAAAGAAAAGGGCTTGTAACCAGAAGGTCCCTGGTTCAAATCCCACCTCAGCCACTGACTCACTGTGTGACCCTGAGCAAGTCACTTAACCTCCTTGTGCTCCGTCTTTTGGGTGAGATGTAATTGTAAGTGACTCTGCAGCTGTTGCATAGTTCACACACCCTAGTCTCTGTAAGTCGCCTTGGATAAAGGCGTCTGCTAAAAAAACAAATAATAATAATAAATTATTTATTTATAGTGGTTGTGATTTATGCCTCAAATCATTTCAAAAAGCGTTGCTCTTCAAATAACTATTTTCTTAAGACCTTTCTAACAAAAACACAGTTATTCACAATTTACCACTCATAAGGCAAACAGCCCTAACCCTAGCTTCTACACCTTGTTTAAAAGAAAGATGAGAACTTCCAGTTATGACTGGTTTAATCCTAAGGGATTTACAGTGAGCTCCAATCACAAACCAAGGCAGTTTGTGGTCATTTGTGGCAGCTTAGTTGATGACTTCTCACTTCCAGTGACAACATTTCCTGTTTTAAGGAAGACAAAAATGCAGCCGCAAAATTCTAGGCAAATAATCCGCTTGACTTGTATTTGCAGAGAGCCCATTAATCATTTCCTTTCCAGATTTTATATAGTTTCCCTTGTAGTCTGAAGTGTAGCTGAAGAGAGGGATCAGTGAAGCTGAGGCACTTTCTACACATAACTCACTGACTGAACTGAAACATGAATTGAGTAATGTAGCACTGCAGTGAAAGGGCTGGAGCTCCTGCAGTAACTCCTGAACTCTGTTCCACAAGAGGCATTCTGGGAAGTTGAAATGCAGTGATGCGTGTCTCTTAAAAGCAGCTGGCTTCTAGGAGGCTGCACTTTATTGGAAGAAAGTATACCACGTACTATATATTTCTGATTTATTTGCAATTTTACTGCAAGAGCTCTCCCAAACGTCTAACACACTAAACAGCCAGTACGAAAGAGAAAGGGCATTCCTTGACACAGTAAAGCAGTTTCATTTTCCAATTTTTTTTTTTTAGCAGGGCTGTCCATTTCCAATGAAACCTTATTGCTACACAGTCGGGGGAAATGAACCCTTTATGGTTAATGCTTTTGTTTTTCTTCCCGTGGGACCGTAATCAAAAAGGATTAGATGGGACCTCATGCTCCACTTCATAGGAGAAAAAAATATAATGTCCCTCTTGTAACCCTTACACTGCACCGCTGCTTCTTTGTGACCTGTAGATTCTCTTGAAGTTTGCTGTTGCACTGTAGGGATGGACAGCGATATCCATATTCTACATAATTAGCCTTATTCCATTATACAAAAGCTACAGTAAATGTGTCGCATCAAATCAGGGCCTCCTGGCTAAATAAAAGCTGTAGACCTTTTTATAGAATTGGCTAACAAACTTGTGAGTCACAATTGCTGAAGGGTGACTTGAAACACAGATGGGATCCTAGAATAGCATTAAATCCAACAAAACATGATGACAAAACACAAATATGCAGAGACACATCGTCGAGGTGCGAGTCAGAGTCCTCTGGAACAGGATTTCATTCGTCATTCACAAGGCTGGCTTTCTCTGCCACAGAGGTAGTCTGCCCACCCTGGCAGAAGATCCAATAACTGCCCAATGGAGAAACCCAGTATACAGTACAAGTCAATATATTCTTTAAAAAAGCACCCCAATACTAACCATGCACTTTTCTCACTTTTCTGTAGTGTATTTTCTGTCTAAAATTGTAAAGA
Organism: Acipenser oxyrinchus oxyrinchus; assembly: GCA_030684275.1. NCBI lineage: Eukaryota > Metazoa > Chordata > Actinopteri > Acipenseriformes > Acipenseridae > Acipenser > Acipenser oxyrinchus. The sequence goes on from CM060267.1 coordinate 7,034,103, forward strand.
TGTAGCAGAAGTCACATACTGTATACTGCACTGCAATGGAAATTAGTATACACATTAATTATTGTACTGTATATCCTTCGTATTAATTGGTGTGGACATCAATGTGGATATCAATTTACCATATGCAGTCATCAACACATCTGCTGGTGAAAGAGGAGTGTTGTCACAACTGGCAATTAGGAATATTTTAATTCTGGCTTAAAGCTTCTATTCTGTCTACAGAGACAACCTACTGTGGAGTACATTCAATTGAACTGAACAGCAGCGGATCTAAAAAGCACAGGTTTAAATGTTTATGTCATAAAGGTTATAAAAATCAGACACGTAACCCGCAAGTTTCTTTAGTTTATTCCAGCATGCAAAATGGAAAAAGAAAATAAAACGTCAAGAAGGTTAATATTTTATTAATTTAAATGATGGCAGATTCTAGATGTACCCGTGTTTAGATCAATTAGATAGATTCCTGTAATTGCAAATGGTTGTCCAATTTTTCAAGAGGTATATTTGCGCAAACAAACGCCTCTGTCAGGTCAAAATTTAATGTGTTTCATGCTTCACGGTTTTCAGTGGACTTTTGGAACATGGAAGTCACCGTTTTTTGTTTCTTTGCAAGTAAAGCAGTCGCAGTACTGCTCTGGATTTCCACCTTTCTCTTTGGGTGAATACTTGAATCTAAACGCCTGTCAACAGCCGATTCTCGGTAGTGATCTACAGTAACCTTGCAAGATGTACTGAAGAGCGTACCTCCATTGTTGTGTAAAACTCCTGCTGGATACTGCTTTACGTGATCTGCTGCAGACACATTTTTAGTCTTTTTAGAGACATTCATTTTCTTGTTTACAGTGTGTAGTATTTTAATTTCCTGCCTAGATTGCATAGTCACATGACATAAATCACTGCACAGCACTGTGTGCATGGCGAATAGTACATGCAGGCAAACAACAGAGCTCTACAGTTTCGTTAATGTGATTTTTTTTGTATGAAATACAAATAATAATTATGAAATCATTTATTTTTATTTCTTAAGAATATTGTAAAAACATGGCACAGTCCATGAAATTGCAATTTGCAAAGGGCCTTAGTCATGAGCACTGCATTCATTCCAACAGGAAAGAAAGCCCAGCTGGCACGGAAACATCTCAGCCACTGGGCTGTAAAGGAAAGAAAAAGCCAAAGGCAAACCCAGAGTTTACAATCCTAGCCAGCATACTAACAGTTCCTTCTGGAGAAATAACCTCAATAAAAAAGTAGCAATATATATATTACACAATATGGCAAGTTAAACTAATTGAAGATAATACTAAGTGAGAGGCTGGCTATTTAAATAGCCGGTATTTAACATGTTTAAATTTGTCTTTTCAATTGTCCTGGTTTTGAGCTTTGAAAATCTGGTCACCCTACCATTTGTGGAACCATGATCTTGAGTGGTACTATCATAGCCCTACTTACTATCATAACATAATAAAACAAATAATGTTTTTGTACTGTATATACATACAGTACTGCATTTACAGTGGACACAGGCCAACATATTTCCAAAACAGATCATAATCTACATATTCCTTATCTGATTGAAGTAATACTTGTGTATACAACATTTACATTTGTAAGCACAAGTTGAAGCACATTTACCAAGGTCAGTATGTGTTTATCAGTTATTAAAACTGTCCAAGTCTATCGCTAATCTATCGAATTGCAGGGATTCACCCAATAACCCATATCCATAGGAAACAAAGTAGATGTTTGAAGCTATGCATCAACCATTTACACTCTCTGCTGGTTAAGGACCATCTTTGGCACCTGTTGCTTTAAAAAAAACAACAACAAAAAAATTTGAAAAAGGGTCTAACATTGATTAACTTAACTTTAACGTTTCTGCCTAGAGACCAATACAAACTCCAAGATCCTCAGTGGAGAAATGAGGTTTAACAGCAGCTTAGCTACAGTTGAAACTTGTTCCTGAGTTGTTTGTTTAAAGCAGCAGGTGCATGCTGCAGTAGTTCAGGTGGCTGTGATACAGACCTGTTATGCAAAAGGATATGGCTCTGTTTAAGGTTGTGATAAATACAAGAGGAGACCAAG